>VZRE01011794.1:0-14387 GCA_013396775.1 Cephalopterus ornatus
CTCGGCACTTGGCCTTGTTGAACCTCATCACCTACCTGCATTAGAAGGGAACAAGGTCAGAGCAGGTTACAGAGGGCTTCCAGATGGAGAACACTGGCAATGACCTCTAGTACAGCAGGACAAGAAGTACAAACTTTTACTAGACTCTAAGAGTGCCTTTCCTTGGCATTGGCACAAAATATTCCCCATAGAGCCATTCACAGCCTCCAACGCTCCTGTAGACAGCATTAGTGTCTCACTAGCCTACAAAACTTGACAACTGCTTCCAGGGGTATAACAGGGTTTGTGTGAGAATGTTTTTATCAGCACAAAGTTTAGCCAAGTGTTAATTTACAAAATTCTCACCTTTCTTTCCTAACAGGTGATTTGGCAGGATTTGGTGGATTATTTGAAACTGCATTTCCTGCTGTAGATTTTGTTCATAACAGTCAACGTGAATTATTTACTTTTCAGCTCACTGTCTTTTCACTAACATCTTATTCCTCCAGGTGGCAACAATTATTTTGGCTTAGAAATGCAGATTTAGGCAGTCATTCCTTACCAGAGGTTTCTTGTAAAATTTCAGAGCAGTCTGTAGGACCAGCTGTATCGCACTACAGTCTCACAATTTGCATATCTCTCTAGGAACTCACTCACTGTCTGTTTGAATCTTCTTCATTTTGTCAGTTGCATCTGATCTGGGTCACCACAGAGCATTTTGGAGAAAGCCCAGGACACCCAGTCTGCCTGTCTAGTCACATTTAATCACAAACTAGTGATTTTTCATTTCTTACCTGATGCTGCAACCCAGATATACCATGACTACCTGATACAGCTGACATTTCAGATGTTGTTCAGAAAGCAGTGTTTCGGATGCTGACAATTTCATATTATTGTAGCCACAGCACTTAGTGGAAATTCAGCTGCAGGCATTAAAAACATAATTTTTAAAATTCCAGATATCCTCATAAGCATTGCAACCTATTCTGGGAGGTGTGATTTTCCCCCAGGTGATCTGCTCATCCTGTAAGTTTCCATGAAATTTTATTCAAGCTCAAATTGATTAATAGAGGAGAGTACAAAAATTAAAATGTGGATGGATAATTTTGCCATTAACCTTTTTGTCCCTCCACACATCCTAAGTAGCAGCAGTTCCCCAATGGTAAGCACTAGTCTGTGCAATTCCTGCTCCGCTCTCACTGTGAGCCTCTTGGGTTTTCTTCTGTGTTACCTACTCAGTAGTGCCAGGCTCAGCAGAGGGTGGTGATGTGAAGCGGATTACAAAAACACTTTTTTGGCCATTTTTCTTTTGGCTGGATGAATTCCCTCATCCTGCTCACAGCAGCATCCCATGACCAGCACATGAGGCTTGCCATAACACAGGAGTGGAACAAGCAGCTGAGAGCAGGAAGATTCTGTAATGCAGTGTGGCAGATCATACTGATTTTAAAAAACATTTTATTATTTCCTTATAAAAACTGTAGGAAAAAAAAATGTCCATTACAGGTTTGACACACGCAGTAAAACTAGCTAGAGAAGAGGAGTTTTGGTTCAAAATTGTACATTCAGTTTAAATGTGCTATCTTGTCTTTCTCACTTATCTTTCTCACTATTCTTCTCCTGCTTTACTCTTCCCAATTATTCTCATATACAGGAAAATAATTTTTTTCACTCCAAACCCTGTACTCATTCATATTTTAGGACATTATTTAAAGTCATTTCTCTATGCAAAATGTTGTCCCTAATTTTCTCTCAGTCAAAAAGTTGCTTAAAAATTTGAGAAAGTAGTTTGAATTTTCTGTACTTTAATACAAAAACTTGCCCATAAGCTTGCAGATTTATTGCCAATTTATGTTTGTAAAACATTTTGACATCCTTGAATAAACAGATGCAGAAATGCAGCATAAAATTAATCAAGGATTGGACAGTGATTTTAAAATCTTAGAAGAACTGCATAAAGCTATAGCACAATACCCATAATGACTACTGAGCAATAAAACACACCCTTCTCTTCTCACAGTTACCCCAAAACACTTCACTGGACCGATAAAAACCAGGCAGACACCTGTTTTTCCCCAGGATGAATATTGTATTTTTAAGAAGGAAAAAAAAACTTGTTACTTTTGAAATCTGTTTAAATGCTTCTTAGAATTTGTATTTTGTAATTAAAATAAAGTCTGATTATGGAATGAAGTTTTCTTTGCATATATGTGTATCAGGGTGATGTTATCACATTTTTGTTAAAAAACCTCCAAACCTAGTACCTTGAATGAAGGGTTATTTTAATCCAGTTAAATGTTTCGATTTTTAAACTATTAATAGGATTTTAGAGAAAGTTATGATTTGATAGAGAGTCACTGTTGTTAATGAGCAGAGAGGGAATTCTCCTTGAAAAAGTAAGGAGTACACAGAGAGAGAAACAGAAGTCAAAAAGTGATGAAAGTATTTCCCTTAATCATGCATTTAGCTCTATTCCAACTATGTCTACCTATTGTTTTGCTACCTTATTCTCAAAAGAGTGGGAATCTGAGTCATTACCTTCAGTGGTTGCAAGTTCAACACCTTGAAAAATATTACTCAAAAAGCCATTTAGGCTATGAGGAGAAAAGTTAGGGTAGAAATACCCCAACTAATGAAAAAAGATTGTTCTTACCAATCAGTCATACCACTGTGGTTTGCAAGTTTGTATTTTCAGAAGAAAATCTGTGCCATAACTGTGTTAGCAAGACAGCCACAGAGTAAGGGTAGGGAATGGCAGTTCTGAAGAGGACACCCCTGCAGCCAGGTTTGGGGAGACAGTTTTGTTTCAGTGTAATAATGTTCATCCTCCAATTCTGGATGGTCTGGTTCATGATGAGCTCAAATTCAACTAAGAAAAATGGGACTAGATATGCTTTGAATCAAATAGTAGAATTCACAGGATAGCAAAATAATAAAACAAATTAAATATAAATAAGAACAGTTTAGTGCCTCTTTGAAACTGCATGATTTTATGGTACCACTGTCTGTCTTTTATGACTTTTTAGTTACATATTAACCGTCTCATCTTTCAGAATCATACTAATGTACTCATTTTCGAAGGAAACAATTGCTTCTCAGCATGATTTCTTCGTGCATTCTGTAGCTCTCAAAAAAGAGAACAACAGCATCAACTATATAATGCAATTGAATTATATTTTTAGGAAATTAGTAGACACCAGATGAACAGGGACTCATGCAAACTGTTTCTTTCTGAGGATTTTTGCGAGACCCTTTGGTATAACTTAAGAAAAAAGTGATTCAGCCTTGATTGTAATAAGAAGAATAAGGATACGGAGGTTTTTGGTTTTCATTTTGGGAGTGAGGTTGGGTCAATCTCTTTCTTTTTCCTCTACCAAAAAGGAAATGAGCGATTCTTTTTCTGGTATGTTTCCAGCTTCTGACAACTGTCTGGTCAGGGACTCTGAAGCAGATTATTCCCTGCTTAGGAATGATAGACACCTCATTCACTTTCTTTATCATCCATGCACGAGATGTAAGCTACAAGCAGTTAGTCACCTGTCATGCCTTTTCATATCTTCTCACGTCTTTGATTGGTGGCCTGTCAAATGCCAGCTAGATTCAAAGATTTATTTTTAAACTCAATTCCCCATGTTTAAGTACATCATCAATTATCTGTCTTTTGAAGTGGAGACTTTGTTGTGACAGATCTGGACTTCAATTCATACCAAGCAAAAGAATTTTATACCCCTTTTAGCTACTTATTCTTTGCAATTTGGAAAAAAACCCCAAACAATGACAATTAAAAAATACTGAACAAAACCAATGCGACATTTATTATTGTTAATTAATTTCATCTATCATCCTCTGTACCATACAAAATGTTATGGATACAGTGTCAAAACCCAAAAGCTGGCTTTTAAGCACACATTTTTATTTCTGCATGTAAATGCTCAGTTCCTCACTGAATCATATGTTTTCCAAATTATAAGATCCTATGTCTAACTGTCTGATTGACTGCTGCATTAAAGATCTACTTCTCTGAAAAAAAAATTCTTCATTTATTAGTGGATTATTTAATGAAATTTAGGTACTACTGGTCACATATACACCTATCAAATCTTTGCCTTTAAAAAAAGACTGTTTTGATATTGACTTACTGTATAATTTATGTTCCTGATGAAGGCTGGAAATCTCATGAGTTCTGTGCTTAAAAGCATTAAAAGCATTTTGTCCCTTGAAATATGAACTTAACTCAAGACACTTTAGCAAAAATATGTGCAAGTACCCTACCAAATTCCCAGTTATTTCTAGCTAAATAAATAATGATTTCCTATTAAAAGGAGAAAACTACATGAAACAGTCTGTGACAACTAACCTCTTTGCCACAATATGAATAGCTTAGTTCTTGTAAATTACTACATGTTTTATTGCTACTACCAAACATTTGTCTTAAATTCAGGAAGAATGAATGCATTAATATATTTTAGTGCAATTTAATTCATTGGACTTTATTAAATCAGACAGATTTCTATTCTTGGTCATGCTACGGCTCATTACTGGTGCCATTATTGCGTTTTCTTTAAAGTTATGGATTTGGTTAACTTTATTACTGTTTCTTTTGGTTTTGGCTGTTAGTTTTAATATGCTTTTTTTTGAGAGTAAGATAAGTTTAGTAAAGGCCAGTAATTTGAGCTTTTTAACTGATTAGGTCTTCACATATGAGCTAGAGACTTACCGGTTTGTATGCTTTGACTCTAACATGGCCTTTTTTTCTTCTAGCCTACCCACACTGGGTGGAGAAACTTAATGATACACAATTAGACAGTGGAGATCAGCTCCGATGGGAATGTAAAGCCACTGGAAAGCCACGGCCCACATATCGCTGGCTGAAAAATGGAGTTCCTCTCTGGCCACAGGTATGCTTGACAAGGAGTCACCAGTATGCTACATGCTTCTCCTTTCGTTCTGATAAAGTCAGTTAAAGAAAGTACTGAAAAGTACTGTTCTCTGTGTTGGTTTCTTAGGTGTTAGTATACAGTACAGACAGGTTTTCTATGCGTGTCCCCTCTGAACCATCTCAAGCAATGTAAAACTTTATTCATCAGGAGTAACTGTCTGCAGTTAAGAAGTATTTGGAAGGCAGGATCTACTGAGCTATGTCTGTACTATACTGTACAATTTCCAATATGTTTTTTTTTTTTTCATTTAGATAGTGGCATCATGTTGTTTGTATCTATTTTTCTTTCTGTATAAAAAGATGGTAAAAACTCAGCTGTATTTGCTGAAACAGATTTCTTCATATTTCCCTCAATGTTATGTTATGCTATGTTATGTTATTTACTACATTTTTTTAAAAAATAATCATGCTCTTCAAATCACTAGCAGGCTACTGTAAAAACTACAGTGACTATTACCTTTTCAACTCCATTTATTCTCTGCAAGTTACAGAACTTGCCATCAAGACCATTAAAATGGTCCGTGTAAGACTCCTAGAATCTAAAGTGCTTAACTACGGTCAACTGATATATTTTAGAATTATACATGAATAAAATTCTCTTTTTCTTTTAAATGACCACTCATGTCATGGACTGCCTTTTATTTCCCTTTATTCTTTTTCTCTCACTGAATCATCAAAGTGTCAGCCCACATCATGGGGGTTTTTGCCTAACACCTTTCCATTTTTAGAGTCTCAAATTATTTAGAGTAAAGAAAAGTATTGTAAATATATTTAATCTATTTTTCTAGATTAAAATAAAGCTGTTCAATTCTGTGGACAAATGTCTCCATTTGTAAATGAATTCACAGAAATGATTTATGAATATAAAAGATATAATGTCTTTCTTTTCAGCGAATGTTACTTCTATCTGTGAACATCAACCAATTACACAAACAATGAGAAAGGAAACATAAACGCAGTTTACTTTTGAAGCTGTGAGGCATTGAACATAATGTTATATGGCTTTACTTTACCCATTTCTGTCTTTTTAGATGGAGCTATTAGTCCTGAAATTGAAGCAATTTAAATATCTGTACTTTTTAGCTCTCTGATTTTCCAAACCATTAGTTTCACCAGGCTCTGAAATTTCAAATTAGATTTCACTTTGAACTGGATGGGGGCTCACAGCAGAGAGAGTTTTTATCACAGTTTCCTCTGCATTCCCAAACAACTTATTCCTCATCAATTTTAGACTATAACAAATGTTATAACGAAACATAGAGCTGTTTTATAGCAGTTCAAATTGTTCATAATAGAGGTCCATGAATTAGACATTTCTAAAAACAACTATTAATGCCCCTTCTCTTTCAGCTGTGGTAATTATTTTCTACTAGTGGACCTTTGAAATAAGAAATTTGCACTAATGATGAATGTGATTAGACCCTTTCATTCTTACTCATGCAAGCAATCTTTCATATTTACTTACATGAAAATAATGCCATGGCTGAAACCAAACATTTGCTAGAGATATGAAGATCATCAGGTATGTTACACCCAGAACTGACTTTTTGCTTTATTAAAATTCCCAGGATGAACTGCTTTTAAAAAGTGTGTAGGGTTAATAACAAACAAACAAACAAGCAAACAAACAAAAGAAAACTTTGGAGATATTGAACTTGTGCTGAAAAATATCTACCTTTAAATATTTTTGAACTTATTCTTGTATTTCCTCATATGTCAGGAATAAAAGTAAACCCAAGGAAATTTGTCGCTTAGTTTTATTTTTAGGTCTTTTTTTTTCCCTTTGTCTTAAATTAATGGCACACCAAATTTCCAGTGCCTTTTTGCTTTTATAAAATGATCTTTTAAAATTTCTTTAAATTCTATTACAGAGCAGGATTGAGATGGTTAATGGTGTTCTGATGATCCACAGTGTGAATCTCTCAGATGCTGGAATGTATCAGTGCTTAGCAGAAAATAAGTATGGCACCATTTATGCCAGTGCTGAGCTGAAAATTTTAGGTGAGTATGGAAAAACAACAGACTGTTTCTTTTTCCTGCGTTGATAATTACATTTTTTCTTAGTCTGTTATGATAAAGAGCAGCTTCTGCCAGTCCGAACAGCAGAACAGATAAAAGTGGTTCCTTTTTATTCTTGTTATTTGTATGTGGGTCCTTTGTTGCCCCAGAGAGCCTAGGGCCTTCTGTTAACTGAAAATTAGTGTTTAGCAAATAACTGACTCAGTACCTTTTGTACTATTTCTCATCTAATGCTATTTCAGTTCAAATAAATGGAAAAATATCCTTTACTCTCTCAAACATATGTTCAGGAGATGACACTTAGAGAAAGTAAATATAATTAATGACTACTGAAATTAAATTATTATGCTTACATCGGCCATTATTCAAAAGTAATTATGCATGATCTTAGTGTTAAAGCTATAAAAATTTCCTATGAAGTCACCAAAACTGACTGAACACTAGAAATTACATACTTGGGTGAATATCACTCATAATAGAGAAATACTCTACATAGTGTTACCTGGAAATACAGTAAAAATGTCATTATTCAAAAGCTGAAGTAGGCAGTTAATTAAGAAAAACTTGAAGCATGTCTTTTCAACACTCTAGTTTTCCTTAAAGCAAACTCTGGTAGCATACAGTGGGACAATAATGATAAGAGCCCTTCCATGGGATTAAGTGAGACAGAATTGTAAGAGTCTTATCGTCTTTATTAGAGTATGATGTAGTTGGAAGACAGATATCTGTCAAAATAATTCAATGGTCAAATCAAAGATTAGAGGTCTTTGCACTGCTCAAACCTGGCAAATTTCAAAACCTACACCTGAGAATAGTTCCTGTAAACTCCTAGTTAAATGAATAAGAAAGCTGAAGTTACTGAAATAATATGCAAGGCTTCAGCTAAGATTTGGGTCTTTTGGAGAATAACCTATCTAGTACACCTCCACTATCTCCTTGCAGGCCAACATTAGAATTTCACTGATAAGTCTTAAAAAGATTTCTGTATAACCATAAAGTTAAAAACCAAGGTCAGTGATTGCTCCCTTTCCATCACTTGGTCATTTGTGATTCAGTTAGCAAAGAGGTCCCTATTGGTTACAACGTTCTTTTGCTCTATTTTTTATATCTGCTATAAGATAGATATACCTACTATGTCAGGTAATTGCACACTTTCTTTGATGTTCTTTAATATCAGAAATAATCACTGTATATTACTGCAGTAAGATTTGGTCTTTCATTTTGTCCCTTGTGAAATTGTACCCCTGTTAAATTTTAACCATAATATTGTATTAAAGAAGCAGTTGTGTTTAATTTTCTGCCTTACTAAAGGGACAAAAATAGAATAAATTGTCCATATAAATATCTCTGGTATGAGAATTAACCAAAATAATGGTAGGAAATTCCTACATATTTGAGGCAATGGAGTGTAATATGTTCCTGTAAGTGTAGCTGAGATGAGTAGTAGTGAGGCTTTTATTTGCAAAACTAGTTTAACAAAAAGATAAACCAATGAGATTAATTGAGAACAGCTGTCCTTTCTTGCTATGAATTACAGTAATTAGTGTCATTTTATGATACATTTATTAGTTTAGCTATTGTTTGTAAACAATGGAACTTCTTGAAAAGTGAAATACTAAGAACAAGACTCGATTAAATATCTTCTATTAAGAACTTCTCACTT
Source organism: Cephalopterus ornatus (assembly GCA_013396775.1). Classification (NCBI taxonomy): domain Eukaryota; kingdom Metazoa; phylum Chordata; class Aves; order Passeriformes; family Cotingidae; genus Cephalopterus; species Cephalopterus ornatus. The sequence continues at coordinate 8,601 of VZRE01011794.1, forward strand.
TTCAATTCCCACTATTCAGACAAATATAAAAAAAGAAAGCAATAAAATTTCTCTAACAGTAATGCTTTTTGTAAGAATTAACTCTGGAGAGTGCATTTTGGATGGTTGTGGAATTTAAACTTCTTTTAATTTTGAACTATTTACTTCTAGCAGATTTTTTGTGAAATAAAAAAATTTGAGAAAAGTGTAGGTAAAACAACTGTATTATTTAACTTCTAAAGCTGTTGGATTTCACAAGCAATCTTATTCTAATATGCTGATGTGAAAGACTTCTCATTAATCCATAATTGGATGAAGTTATTGGCCTGCCATATAGTCCTGGCTGCTGATTTCAAATATTTTGTAAAATTTCATCTTTTGAATAATAATTTCCAAGAAACAAATGGAGACTCTATCCCCAAACCCAAATCTATTATTCTCCTCTTTTATTAGAGCATAATGGAACAGGAAGCTGTGATTGTTTTCTGTAAAGTCAACATACTTCTTTTTAACAGCTTCAGCTCCCACTTTCCCACAAAATCAAATGAGGAAAACAATAATTGTTACCAAAGGTCAAGAAGTTGTCATTGAGTGCAAGCCACAAGCCTCTCCAAAGCCAACCATCACCTGGAAGAAAGGAGACAAAGCATTAAAGGAGAGTAAGAGGTCAGAAGTCTGTTCATTAAACTAAATATTGTGTTTGAATGTTGGATTCTGTGATGTGACATGAAAGTGCAGCGAGTGACAAGAACAAGCATATGTTAGCATGGGTATGACATAATTATTTTTTCAAGCTGATTTGTTTGACAGTAGTGACTTTATTGTTTCCGCAATATTGAAATGAAAAATCTTGACATTGTTCAGAGATGCAGACAGATGAAAAGGTGTTACTATTTTGGGGGGGAGTTGTCTCTATTTTCTGTTATTAATTTCAAAAGTCTTTATACTGTAGAGATACTACAAATTTAGTGTATGAGAATATCAAAGGCATGGAGGCTGAAGTAGTCAGAACCACATAAAATATCGAATGTGCCTATTCATTTGAAATAGATTTAATAAGGCAGATTTGCAGGTTGATCACAGTGGAAGTCTATGTAAGAATAGCTTGAAAATGATTCAGAGAACAAAAATGCAATTCCATTATAAGATTTAATTATACAAGTAATTTCTGTACTCAGCAGCACATCCGTTTAACAGAATATGTTTGATTAAATAAGTTCCATCCATCTCTGTTCAGTAAAAGTAGTTTAAGCACTGCAGGTTAAATGCCAGATGTAATTGTACTTTACAAGATTGCTTATCTGTACACTAGAATAGTTTTGCCGCTCTGCACATGGTCTTTAAGTACAAAGAGCAATCTTGTCCTCTTTCTGGTAATGTCTGTGAATGAACCACTTAAACTGACTTGTGTGGCATCAGTCAGGAAGATAAAAGCAAGATCCTTTTTGTTCATTTGTGCAATACTGATGAGAGCAGGAGAATGCATCTGTCCTCATTAGCTGCAAAAGCCGTTCTATTCAGGTGTGCTGTATTTTCATCTCATGTCATTTGTTTTGTTCTGAGAAGGAAAAATGGGTAACTTCTCATGCCATGTTGACTTTTTGAAGAGGGGAGAGCAAAACAGCCTCATATACAACATTTTACTAACAGATGTGAGTTGTATAGTATAAATTGACAATATGACAGCATGACATTACAAAGAAGCTGAAAATCTAAAATATTGTGACACTCTACCTACACCGTTAACACTTTTTACTGCATAACATTTTCCTCTCATCTCCACAAAACTCACTATGGTTTCTCTGATCACCACATGTAAATCACATTTTAATCCAAGACCAGTAAAACCTTTTGGTAATTACTTCATATCCATCCAAACATAGACTAACTCTGAGGTTAAAATCTTATAAAAATCTGGAGCTACATTTTTGGTGTTCATATCTTTTGATACTTGCTTCTTTTGACAGAGGCTAGAACAGGAAATGATGAAACCTGGAAAATAAAAAGCTAGTTGAACTATTTCAGATCTTTGAAAAAAATAAGGTTGTGTTCAACTTAATTTTCAGTCAGCTTTTCAGGCATTATCTTGTATCATTTAGAGCAGTTCCCCTGCATCTACTGTTCATAGAGGGATGGGGGTGAGAGGAATATCATTTTCAAGGGAACTCGGTTCTGCCTCTACATACAGTATGCTTAAAACAACAGTAATAGAGTCTGTTAGAAGAGAAGGAGGGGAAGCCTACAGTGATTTGTGAAAGAAAGTGTAACTCAATAGAAGTAGTATGTGTGTTTCTTTGTTTTGGGCACTCTGAGAAGGAACCATTAGAAAGAACTCTGTAAAACATTTTAAAAAAGGAATAAAATGACATGGTGAGCATATCCATATCCTTTAAAAATGGGTGTTCTTCATAGTCTGCTGATTTATCCCAGGAAAAAACCCCACAAAAACAATTAGGAACTGTTAGGTGATGAGTTTGTATAGAGTATTAAGCTGATAGCTATTTAATAATAGTAATAAAAAAAATTAAATAATAAGGAAGGACAAGGATAGAACAGCAGAATATATTTTCTTCTTTTCCACCACAAGTTTTTCTTCTTCTAAAGTGCTTGTATGAAGTGCACATCGTGGTTTAGTTTTGTGAAATCTGCAAAGCCAGAAAAGAAATCTGAACCTTTTAGCCACACCAATGAAAAAGAGACCTTCCTCTCTACAAAGAAGAAGAAATTTGACTTGACTAGTTGGTCTGCTATTATCTATTCCACCTTTTCCAAGCTATGCTGCCCCTTTAGGTGTTTTTTTTACAACCAAAAGCTGGTTGACAGAAATATATTCTGTGACCTCAAGTGACATTGGTGATTAAGTAGAAAGCTGTTTGTTCCTGTGGGACTCATGGCTGGTAACAGTTCTTACTGCAGTCAGACCTTGACTCAAAGTCCTGGAATTTAATGCAGTCTGAAAGCCTCAAATGTTTCAGATTCGTTCAAAAGCCACACACTTGGCAACATAACTGTGGAAAGTCTTCATTAATTTCATCTCTTGGTCTGTTTTTACATTTGAAGAAATTATTAAACTCAAGGACTTCATAGTCATAGTCTATCTATGCTAGGTTTGTTCTCCAGAAATCATTATTCTGAGCAGCAGATAATTTGATTTCTCATGGAAAGCATCAGTATATTGTAACAGTTCTTTTGAACTATGTTTTGAGTAAGTAGCAAGTCTATGAGATAGATAAAAATAAAAAATAGGATATTCACAGCTATTTGCTGACAAAAAGTATCACTCTGAGTGGTACAATCTCAAAATGCTTTAAATTTGGTGAAACTACTCCTATAGAAACACAGTTATTTAATGAGGATTTCAAAATGTTCACAATTCATTTTATTAACCAGATACAAAGACCAAGACCTGACGAAAAAGAAATGAAAAAAAATATGATATTTGAGATCTTCTACGCAGAAGATTAAAACTTCCAAAGATCATGGCAAAGTCTGTGAAGTTTACTGACACAGGACATTTAATGGTCAGCATTTGAAAGAAATTCAAATCTCTTTCATATATCATTATCTCAGTGCATTGGTAATACATTTAAACAAACATAAGTTCATCAACATTTTCACCTAAAAGTTAAAAGAAGGGAATCATTGCAGTTTTATTTTGGAATTAGAACACAGCTGAGCACAACACCAATGTCAGTGGCGTAGGTAGAGAAACACATTTAGGCTGCACATTTTCATTAGTCGTCTCACAATAATTTTAAAATTCTTAAGTCTTATTACTAACCACTTGTGTCTGCAGCCTATGAGTCATCTCACAGGCTGATAGATGGCTGTGCCTTATTCGTGGCAGACTGCCATAATGTGTACTCTGGCTATTGATTTGAAAAGTGAGTATTTTCATCCATAAGAATTTTGTCAAGAACTGTGGAATCTTTCAGTTCGTAAGTAGTTTTGGCTTTATAGAAAAGTGGGATTCAAGTCTGAGAAAAAAGTTCTTAATTCAATTTGTAATAAAAGGTTTGGTTGGCATTTTGCTTTAGTTCCTAAATAGGAGGAATTAGATCATTGGGCAAGAGTATAGTGATCAACAAACATTTTTGTGAAGTTTTTGAAACATTTCAATGAGATACTTCCTAATTTGTAATCAAACAATCACTTACTGCTTTAGTATCAGCTTCTAAACAAGACTGAGACCCAAGACATTCAGATCAGAAAGCCAGACAAAAGCCTGTTCATAATGAAACATTTTTTTTAACTTATATATCAAGCTAAAAGAAGGCAACAAAAGTGATACGTTATTTAGACAGTAAACTTTATAATACACACTAGAATAGACTGAAATCTGCTGTCAGTTACATCAATATGAATCAAGCGTTCTACTTATAAAGACAATTATTAAATTCAGGACAAATTTTTTTAAAAATTCTTTCAGTCCAGGCTTCTGTGAATTGTATTCATTTTCTAATGATTTACTACTACACACATTTTTATGAGTCATTACTATATGAGCTTTCTTTTCATCCCTTTCTTTCACCTACCTTTCTTGTCTAGATTGCCCTGTAATAGTGACTACAGTTGATGTTTAAGCACATATGACTGAGGATTCAAAGGCATTAAAAAGCATTACAAGCCCTTGTTCATGTTTTTGTGCTTTTTTTTACATCTAAAATATTCTCCTCATTAAACTTATATTTTTGCTCTAGCTCATTATTTCCATTACATATCCATTAAATATAGTTAAAATAAAATAATTTAAAAGCACTCCAGCAGTGAAAGAGTTCTTCTCAGTGCTTATTTTTTCTTCTCTCCTAAGACCGCCAAGAAATAATAATAATTAAAATAGCACAGTTTAACCAAAAAATGGGTAGCTGAGGGAAAAAGTACAGCTTAACCACAAATGGGTAAGTAAAGGAGCAGGATTTTCATAGTCCCAGTTTTGGCTGCTTTATTTTACTCTTTTCCGTTTTAAGCTTCTCAAATTATAATGCTTTTTTAATTGCTGTTTCTTTCCTATCTTAAAATGTGTGCAGATTAATATTTAATCTAAATAACTAATATAGTGATGTCCTAACGCCTGTGTATTTATTGGTAATGTAGTTCTGTTTGACTTCTCCCCTTTCATATGGCACAGTCTAAGCTTTCTTCTTCACCTAACAGAAGAAGTTTTGCAGAAAAATATTAACGGACTCTGGAGGTCAAATTCGCTACAGATCTCCAAAAGCAGAACAGTGCCAGTCTCTCTGTGGCCACTGTATAATTGCTCCCATTCATCCACCTAGGTCCAAGCTTAACTTTCACTGAAGATATTAAGCTTTTCTGTGCGAAAAATAAATGGTAACAAAACTCCACCTGCCACTTCAGTTTACTCATGGAGCAATTAGCTTCCTATGTTCCACTTCTGTTTGAAGGAGTTCTGGAGATAAGGTTAGAAAACTTGAGGTAGGCAAAACAGCAGAGGGAATTTTAGATAGTTTGACTGTGACACAAACTTCCAACATCCCTATTCCTGCAGTAGACAATCACAGTGGTGTTTTTATTGATTACAAGTGGATAAAAACTTTTTTGTTCATTTTCTCTGAATTATATCAAAGAATTACAGAACAGCAGCAAGTGGTATGGAGCTCTGGATATCACGTGGTCCAAACCCCCAATCAGAGCAGTTTCAGCTAGAATAGATTGCTCAAGGTCATGTCTAGTCAGGTTTTTAGTATCTCTAAAGATGAAAATACTACAGACTGTCTGGGATATTTGTTGCTATTACAGTTAATCACCCCTATAGTAAAAAAAAAAAAAAAAAAAAAAAATCCAAGT
>VZRE01011794.1:14392-63355 GCA_013396775.1 Cephalopterus ornatus
AAAAAGTCTGACTGTCCACTTACTTCCTCCCTTCGGTGTGTGGCAATCAGCTGGGAGACTCTGATCCATAATATATATGGCCATATAATGAATTATTGTCAATGCTTCTTGCATGACACATAGAATTCTCCATTCAGATCATTTTATTACAAATAAAATTAGTGGATACTGAAAAAAGGAAGACATGGATATTTGTGCAGCCATCAGACATTAAAAACATGGAGAAATATTAATGAAGAAATTCTGTCTTCATAATCAAATGGATATAAAATTTCAAGCCATACATTGACTTATGAAGAACAAGAAAACAATAAACAGTGCTCATTAAGTGAGAGTCATCATTAATACATACTAAACTTAGAATAAAGCCAGTGGAGGGGACAAAATATTCAAGCTGCATGTAACAATACATGAGGGAGTGAATTGAGGCTGCTGAAATTTTGTGTTTACCCAAGTTGGCATTGCTTTGTTTTCTTTCAGTTATGTTTCACTAACATTCAGCAGCTGTCAGTAGAAGACAGAGAAAAGAAAGACAAGAGAGAAATCTTTTATGGGGACATTAAATTCAAAATTGAATTCAAAAATTCAGGGAAGCCTGGTACTATCGGTTTTTACCTACCTTCAAGTTAATACTGAAATCTTTGACCTTCAGAAGTAGTTCGTCTGTATGCCTAGATCTGTCACACTTTGCTATGAAATTAGTGGAAACACATAGAGCTTAAATCTAAAAGTATAATCATTCAAAAAGTTAGAAATGGACATATTTTTATAGTCTAGTCTCTCAGACTCCTTCATTTTCCATTTTGACAGGTTCTTATTACAGTTTTATTCTTCACTCTACTGTATTTAAGGATCTGTTAATGTTTCTACTGTAAGCTCCTATTTTAATAGCTTTTAAGTTTAGTTACTGTGGAAAAAACATCAAAGAAGGAAAAGAAGGGCATTTCAGAGCAAAAACAAAGAAAGATTTGACAGGCAAAATTTGTATTCAATTTTATGAAGTGCTTTGGTTAGTACTTGTTGTGTTATATTTTTGAAAATGAACATGTATTTGTGTGTAACATAGGTATATATTATGTGTTTTCTTCATAATCATGGTGGTAGCTTTCCAAAAGAATTTCAGTTCCATCTAACTGCGGTATGCAATATTTGTTTAAACTGAAGATTGTGCACTGTGAAGGCAAAAGCAAGTATATATATGTAAAATGGATTGAAAATTACTCCGAGACATATTTTTCAGTTTGTCTACTGGTCCCTGAATTGCACCAGGTTCAACTTCTACCTGACACAAACTTTCCAGCATCAGTGTGATCAGCCACACAGATGGGACAGTAGATCAGTCTGCTGCCCTTTCATCAGTGAAAATACCATACTTTTTTTCCCCTTGTAATAAAGAAATATCTTTAGAATTAATCCAACTTGAGAAGCAAATTATTAACCAGTTTGAAAGTTTCATTCTGTGCCCCCCAGTTAAATATCCAAAGAAAGTGGTCATTCATAAGTTTAAGTGGTTTAAAAAATAATATTTCCCACAATAAATTATGGGTTTATACACAAGTAAATTGTTATCTACAAGATCCTATATGACTTCTCTGAACTGAAATGTCACAGTCTTTCTTCTCAGGAATGGTATTCAGGACAATACATTCTATTATTTCTCCTCAGTACAGTGTTTCATATACTCTGCTATACAGCTACTTAGTCACTTGCTGACTCTTTTTAGGGAAATAAGACTTGATTCAAATCAGAAGCATATGTCTAGGTAACAGTGCATTGTATTGAAGTTTACATTATTTTAGAAAAACAGTCTCCACACATTGGACTGATGTTTGAAGTGTTTCACCACATCTTACCAGTTTTCAATTCAAATTGGATTTATTTGTGTGAAAGCAGATATGCAGTTTCCTACAATAATCCCGACTGTCATCCAGGTTCTTTGGCAGCACAGTGCAAATCTTGCATAATTATTCTGTAGTATCCATCAGGAACATATGATTGTTTTGGATCTCTTCAGGTACCTACAGACTAGACACAAATTCCTGGGGAGGTGAGTTCCACCCTGTACGATCTGGTTTTTTTGGTATTTCCATACAATTGCATGTCTTTTTTTTTTCCTCAGATACTGAATTGTAAGTATTCCAAATATATATATATCACGTAGACCTACTGAAAAGAAGAAGCTGAAGAGTTCAACCATTTCAAGTTGCTAACAATACAAGATATTTGATCTGCTGTCTATGCTTTGAATATCTGCTTACATAACCAATTATCATTTGAGAAAACAGTTTGTGAATTCTGATTTTAACTATGATTCATTTCTCTGCTGTTGTTATAAACAGCTGCCTGTTTGTGCACCACAAAGGCAGAATATGACAAGTCATCAGTGGCCTAAAGGTATTTCTTTGCTCAAGGCTCTTCAGACTATGACTTTCAGTGTAATTTGTCCTTAAAAGAAACTTCGTCTAAAAATCTTGGGAACTTAAACACTTAAATTCATGCTCAGAGATGATCCACAGACTCCCAAGTGGCAATTTAATGATCAAAAAGTAGCGAAGATAGAAAATGCTCAGGACATTAAGAAAGAGAAACTTCATGACAGAAACTCTAATCTTCCTGAGAGAGTTCTGCAAGTCACTTCTTTTCAATTTTTGCATAAATCATGGTCTAATTTAGCTGTGGCAGGCTCATAATGGGAATTAGAGAGCGGGTTATAAAGTAGAAAAGGGAAACAATGATAACCTTCACTAAATAGTAAAAACAAACGGCAAGATCATCCCTTCACAAAAAAGAATCTTTTTCCAAAGCAGCATTGTTTTACTAATTGATCGTTTTACATGAATTTTGACAACATAATGATTTCGGCCATACTCTTAAGCAACTCTCACTCTTCACTCATGTTCACTTACAGAGAATATGACTGAGGAAACAGCCAGAATCTTTGGGCATTATTACTGAATTAGTTACAAGATAAATAATAATTTCAGTGACATGTCACCCTATAGTAATAAACTGTTTAAAGTCCGTAAGCACCAAGTCTATTTTCAAACTAGAAAGAAACAGAATGTTAAAGAATAAATTCTCAAGGCATTGTGGGAAATTTGTGAAATGAACGCAGATGATTTGGATTGAGAAATTTTGCCAGAGTCTAGAATATCGGGATGTACTTCCACCATGTCTCATAATTTATAGCACTTTAAAGGACTATCCTACATTTTAAGTGATGCTCAATATTTTCTTAAATCTACTAGTCAGCATCCATGGTCTGTGTGGAGACTACAAAGATCTACACATGGGCTGCCAGAATTCATTTTGCACTAGAAAGCCTCCTTTCCAGGGAATATTCTTCCTTATCTGTCATAAATCTAAATTAATTAGGCTGGCTTTTCAATGGATTGTCAGGTATTGCATCAAGATTTAGTGACCTTTGTAGCTATGTTATGAAATTTATTATTAAATTTCAAAATTTAAAACGAGTTTGTGATGCTTTTGGCATCTTCTCTCATATTATATTCTGGTATTCCCCAGTTTGTCAATCTTAAAATCGATGGACTGTCAGTATTTGTATGCTAATTGCTCCCAGAGAAGAAAAATAAGTCTATGCATATTTTTAAAAAATTAGACATGTTTTGCAGAAAATTAAATTGTATACAAAAACTTAAACAAGTGATTCATTATCTAGAAAAAGAAGTATGATGGAGACTGGCTTTCTAATGGGATTAGTAAAATGAAAAAAGAATTAAATTAGTCTAGAAAACAATTAATCCACAGAGTCGTGATAAAAGATAACGACTCTCTCAAGATAAGTGATTTCTTGGCATCTGCCTAACTATGAACAGACTTCAATCCATAAACGACCATAAATTTACTATCCAATCAGCACTCTCAGTGGTGTATTTCTAAGCAATACATGGCCATGGAACTATACATTATCCAGCAAAAAGATACTTCAGGTCAGAACAAGGAATAACTGCCCTGTTTGCATTTTTGCATATTTTTGAGTACTGTAAAACCTCAGTCATTGCAGTTGCCAAGGTTCAGATTTACTTCACTGTGAAAAAAATAGACACAGTTATTTCCTCATGAAAATTTTATGCTTTTTTTCTCTACAAGGAAAGCCAAAGTATTCCTTTATGTAAGTAATATGACAATTAGTAACACAAATCAGTATCATGCTGTTACTGATTACAGGTTACACTTTCCTTGTCTTTAACACTATCAATCTCATGCTCTTGTTTGGGCAAGGGCTTAGTTTAAAAGAACTTTAAATGAAATGTCTCTCGCTAGTAAATCATAGAGAGAAGGCAAGGATTTCAAAATATTTGTGAAAAACCAAACCATTAGTGATCTATCACTGCTTGTAAATTGTAAATTCACTTACCACTGTGAAAGAAACTATTTCTAATATGATTTAGTTGTGTATAACACAAATTTTACCATGGTATATTACCAGTATCAGCAAAAGTCATATAACTCTAATGTTAGTGACTTCCATGGAAGTAGATTTTCTACATACATATCTGAAATTTCTATATTTCTCATTTTCTTTTCAGTGGCTGCATACAGCTACTGTCCCTACAGCAAATAAATGAAAGTGAGAGAGAAAAGAATTGTAAACGTAATGCACACAGGGAGTTCAAAAATATACCAAGACTTCTGTTTAGTGGCCTTGAAAAAGCAAAAGCATTCTAGCAAGAGAAAGCAACTGAGGCATTTGATATCTGTGAAGACTTCTAATAAGCATTCCTCAACCTTGCCTTTCTCTTTGACTTTCCTCTTGCTAAATCCTTTTAGCAAATAATTTCTACCTTTTTTTTTTTTAATTTTAACAAGTAAGAGTTTCTAAGTTAATTAGTATGCTACTTCAATCAGATTGTTAAAAAATATTTAGTAAAATTAGCACCACCTTTAATACCAGTAGCACTTCACTGGACCTAATATACTACTAGGCTTTTTTATTTCCCCTCCTACTGTCATCTCTGTACACTTTTTGTATTATGCTTATTGGCTGTTATCTCTTTGCCTATGTTCACAGCAGACATAATCAGCCTAGAGGCAGGAAACGTATAATTTAAATTTTACCAGAGTGTCATTAAATTAAATGTGCTGAAACCATTCAAATGTACTTAAAGGATTAAAAATTTACAGTTTCTAGTTAAAAACTTGGGAAGACATATGAGAAAAGTGTGTTATTTTCATATGTGTGGCTTAAGGTCCCGTTGCATAAAATCCCCTCATTGCACAGCCTGAAAAGTGATTAAATGGTGTTGTACCAATATAAAAAGGTGATGTGATGGAAGCATGGTTACATTGGTATCACAACAGGCACATTCTGAAGCTGGTGTTTGATGTAGCTTCCAAGAGGTTTCCAAAAAGTTTTACAAAAATCTCAAAACATTGAGAAGAAAGATCTTTCACTATCCCTTTTTTGTTATTTTTGTAGGAATGACCTCTTTCAGTGTTCTCAGATCTATGCATTACTGATCCTTGACAAGAACTACTACTGCTGTTCAAAGGAATCTCTCATACTTTTTATTGTTTCATAACTGTTAATTAATCTTATATTTTTATCCTTGTATTTTTGCAATTTCAAATCCTTTTCCCTTTCATCCTCAAAATTTTCCTAACTGTTCAATATGTACAGCAGCTACATAACCCCAAGAACATCCTCTGGTGTAGTTCACTACTAGGCCAAGTGATATATATGTAGTGATTATACTTTACATATATATATATTTAAAGAAACCCTTCTGCCCATGGAACATTAAGTCTTCATGGTTTTTATTTTAGTACTGAAAAGGTGTTCTGTAGCTTGGCTGGAAACTTATCACAATCCAAACCTGATCAGTCTTCCTTTTTGTCTAGTAAATATTAAAATACAGCTCTCCCCTCACTAAAAATTGCAAAAATAGGTTATAGACTAGAAAAAGCCCAAATAAAACTACAAATAATCTCACCCTATCTTGATAATTTTTAATCCCTGCTATCTACAGAGGTGAACATTTCTGATTCTTTCCCCTATCCTACAGGTGGGGGAATGAGCGACAGACTGTGCGGAGCTTGGCTGCTGGCTGGCGTTAAACCACAGCAGAGTAAAAGCCAGAAAACTTGTGGGTTGACCTAAAGAAAGTTTAATAGGGAAAGCAAATCCAAAACATAGGCCCGTACTAGCCACTGTGAAGAAAATTAACTCTACTCCAACCAAAATCATCACATCTGCAAATTTCTTGGACTCATTGACAACTTCTATTTTTCTGATATATTAACACACAACTTGGAAACGTATTTACTTTTTGCAGGTTTTTTGTCAGCAATTTTTTCAAAGTTTCTTTTTACAACTCTGGTACTCTTTGCTGTGAAGGGATCCTGATACCCTTTACTAACAATGCTAAATCCAAATCATTCACAAAAAGGAAAAAAAAATATCCATGAGTAGCTAGTTAGTAAGGAGTCTTTATAAAAAAAATCAGCTTTTCTTTTTCTTTCTTTTTTTTTTAATTGTTCTGTTATATTGCAGTGCCCCTGGAAAGCATGACTGTTTAAGAATAACTGAGATTGGATACACTTTCTAGAAACAATCTAGTCCAAAACTCCATTCAAAACAGGACTAACTGCATCATGTTTCTCAGCAGTTTGTCAAGGCCAGTCTTGAATATCTCTACCAATGGAGATTCTACAACCTCTGTGGTCAATTTAGTCCAGTATTTGGACACCTTGACAGTATTGTTGTCTCTTTATACATTGTCAAATATTCTTATTTTTGTCTCTTACCTCTTATTCTCTGTATCTTCAAGTCCAGCTCTGTCTTCTCAATATTCTCCAATAGACGGATATAGATTAAAAAAAAAAAAAAACAAAACAAACAAAACTATCCTTCACCTTCTTTTTTCCAGGCTGAAATAAAAAACCCCTCCAAACATTTCTCAGCCTCTACGCATGTGTCATGTGCTTTCACCGGGTGAACATCTTTGTGTCTCTCTTCTGGGCTCACTTCAGTATGTCAATGATCAGTATGTCAGTGCCTCAATACAATCCCAAAAGTCCCAAATAGAAGAGAAGAATTGCCTCTCTGAACCTGCCAGCTGCATTTTCACTACTAAAGCTCAGAAGGTGGTTGACCTTTTTTACTGCTGGAGCTCACTGCTTACTCATATTCATCTTGATGTCAGCCAAGACCCAAGGTCCTTCTCTGCAGACCTGCTTTTAACTAGTCATGCTGAGCCTGTATTTCTTCACAGAGCTATTCTTTACAGATTTAGAACTTTATAAAAATCCCAAGTCACCTTCTCCACCTATTGAGGTTTACCTGAGGAGCAATCCTGTTCTGTAGCATATCTATCACACTCTCAATGTTGTATCATATGTGAACTTGCCATTGTACAGGACCTTTATAGGACCAGTGAACAGCAGCAGCCCCTCTGTAAAAATATAATGGATGTCAACTAGTAGCCAGCCACCAGCTGAATTTTATATCAGTGATTAGAGACTTTTGAAACAGAGTGCAACCAATTCATTACACACGCACACAAAGACCCTGTTAGCGTCTACACAAATGTTTCTTTCAGAATCAGCTGGCTTTGATGCCTTCTCTGATGAGTCTTCCTCTTCCTCAGCTGCTCCCAGGGAACTCTACCTGTCCTGAAGTTGCAGATCTACAGGTGTAAATGACTTACTTAAGTGAGAGATAGCTCAGGGCTGGGGAGGGTTAGCACTTTTGGTAAATGTTTCACCTGAAGCTTGAATTTGCATCAGGCAGGTTTGTGCAAAATAATGGTTTCTCTGCAGCAGGCTAATGGAAGGGCCAAACAAGTTGTAGGACGTGAAGACCCTGCACTGCAACAACAGGGACATGCATCACCTTGGGTTTCTCTCTTCATATAAGACTTAATAATGAGTGACTCACTTGTGGTCGAAATATGGATCTACTTGTTCTTCTCCATCCCAAAATTTTCCTTTCTGCATAAAGTTTACCTTTTTATGAATAACATTTTTTGATTTTAAAGGCATTGAATTGAAGAAAATAAGGCATTTCTTTGAAGGACCTTATTTTCTCTGCAGCACAAACCCTATTGTGATTGTTTTAACAGTCAAATAATAATCATAATTCAGATGTTAAAAAAAACTTGTTTTAGAATCTCTACTGGATAACTAATTTTCTTTATAAAAGTAAAGCAGCCTACACTTGCATAGAAAAGTAAAACAAGGTGTGAAAGCCATGTTTGTTTGTTGGTAATAGGGCTATTGAAAACAGCATGCTGCTTTACGCAGACATATGCAGTAACTTCTACAACTCAGAAAATGAAATTGCTTATATTGTAAGCAAATTTTTCACTAAATAAAGCTAAAAAAAAATGTACTTTTAATTTACCTTAGATCTTAAGTGGATTTAGGAAAAATTATGCTAAACAATTCAGACTTCATGACTGACTATAGCTGCAGACTAATCTTTCTCAGCCTATCTCCTTGTTCTAGGATTTCACCTTATTCCCCTTATTCTGATTTCATGCATCACTAAGCTCTGAAAATTCCACGTCTTGGAGCACAATATGCGCTCATTTGCTCTGACAGCCATGCAATGGGAATTATAATATTACCACTTTTTTTTCTAGATAAAAACAAGGGAAGTAAAAGACCCTCTGTGCTAACATTGTCTGTTTAACATTTCTGACAACAGAAATGCTGTTTTTCACTGTTTGGGTTTAATGGCAATTAGCAATAAACTGTACTATTTACTTTATCTCTGCACTGCATATCCTTCACGGTATTTGTGGGGACTTAAAATTCCTAGTACTTCAGGAGCTAAGTGCAGCACTCCAAAGGATAAATCAGTTGAAGTTTTTATCACCATATTTCTTAGTAGTGAATTTGTCTTGAATCAGTTTTTCAACACTTGCTCACTTTCTCATGCAAGGCACAGAGTACTGGAGTTGTGTTGTTGTGTTTGTTTGGCATTTTCATTCTGTGCCCACACAATAGTTCTTTGTTGTCCACTGATTACCCACTCAGGAAAATCTTACATCCTCCTTGATATTCAGTTAATATACAGAGGTTTCTGAACTCTAACGTCAGCTTAAAAGGCTTGTGCAATTCAGACTGTTGAATTTAAGCACACGTGCTTTTGCCTTTAAGACATGATTCCTGCTTGGTGTTTGACTCCTGCATTGTGGCTCAGCTGCACTTTCATGTGACACTGAGATAAAAGCACATACCAGAAAGTATAATCCAGATTTTGTACTGAAGAGAATCCCCTGCGTCTAATAAAAATGCCTATAAAAAGAAATATTTGCAACCGCAGCAGGAAATGAATTCCTATTTTTTAAAATTCATCTGTTCCTTAGCAAAGAACTTCCTGTTCCATTGAGTGTGATTTGCCCTACAGTATTAATAAAAAAAATTGTCACTGTAAAAACATAATATTGAAACGAACTAATTCAGGCACTTCCAACAGGACCCCAGAGTGTAGAGAACTGTGTAATAAAAATGACTGTACATTGGTTAGACAATAAAACTGGGAGCACTGTTCATTTGCAGATCATATCCTCATTTTTTTTTTACTTTTAATTCTGCAATTAATTTTAATTTAACACTTACCTGTCTATTACTTTTTTCTTGTGAGTATGTTGATTTTTGTGTTGGGTTTCTGGGTGTTTGGGGGGTTTTTGGGGTTTTTTTTCTGTTTGTTTTGGTTTGGGTTTTTTTTTTTAATGTCATCCAGGAATGGGGTATAATTTTAGGAAATAAGACATAAAATTTAAAAAAAAAAACTTTACAAAGTCACTGGTTAAACTCACACATGGAAATTTTTAAGGCATTTCTATGGCATTTACTTTACTCCCATTCGTATGGATTTGTGAACAGATAAAAAACATATTGCCTATATTCATAAGTATTGAACTTGTGACACCATATTTTCGCCTTGTCATTCATTTGGCCTGAAAATGCTCGATTGCACAAATGGCCTAGAAACAGGTAGCTCTACCTTGCTGATAGTTCCTCCTCAGGTTATTGCAAAAAAGTCCTATTCTTCATTTCAGCTCATCAGTGTTATTTTGTAAATAAACAAAAAAAGATGTTTCTATTTACCCTAATGCATCATCGGAATTAATTTTCAGATGAGCAGTCTTCAGCTGCTTTGCTCTCCAGGGACAATATATTTCTCTCCCAAGCCCAGGCATGTTCTTTAGTATGGCTACCTTCTCAGTGATCTGAGGGAAACTGAGTAAAGCCAAACAATAACTTTGGGTATTATCTCCGGGTAACTCTTCAGAGTAACACTCTTTTTATACTTTGTTTCATTCTGTTCATCCTGAACTTAAGAACATTAAGTGAGAAAGGACTACTCTTTGTTTGGGCTTCCTCAGCAGTTCTTGGAGTATCAACTTGCACTACGTTGTTACTACAGTAACAAATGATCAGACCATATTCCAATTGAGGAGTTCTGCAGGCAGACCTTCTGCGGCACTGGGAAGTGCTTGGTTAAGAGAAGGGCTGGAGAGCAGACTGGAGAGGGATTTGAAGGGAAAGATACTCTGAACAAAGACAATTATGGCAAAATTTTGCCTAACTTTTATGTGGAATTCAAAAAAAATCAGGCAAATACTTTGCTAAGGTAGAGAAAAATATCAAAACAATGTAATTAATTGTGCCTTAAAAGCATCTGAAAAAATGAAATGACAAAATTGCTGTCATCTATTGAACTTGTGGAACCTTTGCTTTACTCCAAAACTACCAGCTTAGTTACAGAAGCAATTGAAGCATTTCACTGCTATTATTACAAACATCAAGGTTTGTATTGACATTTCCACAATACACATTTCAAGCACAAAATGAGGAAAAAGTGAAAGAATTTAGAGATTGATCAAAAACAGCTCATCCAACAAAGGAAGTGGCCCTTAGGTGAACATAAAGTGCAGAAAAATGTATTCAGCTTTAAAACTCTTGACTCTGGGCTTTAGAAGCATTTTCCTTTCTCCTTAAATATTGAGGACAGAAACTTCTTATTGTAGATTGTGGCTTAATGTTCTTTAGTATGATGTTGAAACCTTGCTAGGAAAAAAGAAGTGCCTGCCCTGGTTTTAATGCACATTCTGGAATCTCAGAAATTTTTCTGCATCTGCTTTCATTCTCATAGCAGAGTGATTGAAAAAATGAGCACTGATGCCCCAGGTTCTTAACAGCACTCCTTGGAGCTCTGTGGTAGATTGCTCTGGGGAATTATTACCCATGTGCTGTTAAGTTGGATTTTGCACTTAGCAAGTGGAGAATTTTGATCAATAGGAGGGATTCTACACAAGGGATTCTGAATAGGCATTAAACTTACCGAAGCAAATAAAAGTCTCAAGGAGTCTTGACAAATTACAAGCTGCTGCTCTTGTCACATTCTTAGCAGTAAACTGACTGTGAGCAAAGAACTGCATCAGAAATGGATAAAACGAGAAACAGTTAAAGCACTGCAAGGTGGTACTTTTTTAATTTTGTAGGACATATCAATTTCCCATTAAAAGATTCATAGGCTGAGCCCAAAACATGATGAAGAAACTGAAATCTGTGACTGAATATTATGCAAGCTGATTATTTTTAGCATTTAGAACTATCCCAGGGGATTTCTATCCCGTGCCCTTATAGAGAAAAAATGTTATATTTCAATGAATGTAAATTATTCAAACTTGTGAGAGAAAGATCAAAGAAGGTGAAAAATTGAATTCAGGTAAAATCAGAGGATCACAAATGTTGAACAGCCACCTTGCTTGTCATTTCATGGATTCATTAGTTTTTAGCCAAAAGGTATTGAAAAGAACCTGATTGAACTATACATAGTCCTTTAACTTCATCTGCTAGCATCTGAATTGAGATCAAAAAATTCATAATCCAAACAGAGGCAGAAAATTGAATGGAAAGGAACAAATAAAATTGCATTTGTTCTTTCCCAAGAAATTATTTTTAGTTATAACAATTCAGCTTTCAAAAATGTGCAAATAACACACTTAATATGAATGTTGTCTTAGCAGCCATTGTGCTAGGCACTGCTCAAACACATGCAGTTCTCAAATGAGGTTGCAGGTTGGTACAACCAATGATGCTTATGTAAGCAGGTTTCATTCTTTGTGGCAGAAACGCAATTCATTATTTAAAATCCAGAAGTCAAGATGAAAAGTCTATGTTTTCTCTGTTGAAAAGCTGGCACTGGCAGTTTGTCCCAGGACACATTGCTAGTCATGAGACACAATCAGCATAATAAAAAACTTTGACGTATTATTAGTGGTATTTGTGACACTGATATTCGATATGACACAGGAAAGCAATAGTAATATTTTCTCTGATACATACTATAGCTCTCTTCAGATCCTCCTTAAATGCTAAACACTGTTCATAAAAGAGTATAGGATTTGATATGCCCTTTTTTGAGTGAGATAATATAAATGCATTTATTGGGTAAATCTACAACTCAGAAAAAGTATATCTTAGTCTCTGTAAATTATATTTTAATTTTCCACTGCAGGAGAGAAATAACTTCTCCCTGTTCATAATTAGCAGCTTGAAAAACTGCACTTAATGAAATGTCCATTGGCTGATTTGATCATCCTGCAGTATCTTCATGGCTTGTGATTTATAGACAGGCAAAGGGTCATGCGAACCATTTAATCCATTAAAACTAATATGTGAGAAACTCTGACTTGGGGGGCAAGATCTGAGGCCAAATTATGCCCTGAGAAACAGATGGTTTATGAATGGGACTTGTGTGAGACAAACTACCAGAAAAATGAGGCTGTAACTCAGACTGTGTGGTACCCAGACTTGAGTAGTATAATGTTTCCTCTTTCACTAGAAACTTAGAAGCAAATTAAATTCATAGATGTTTTACAGTACACAAACCACTAAATTAACCAGTCATTTTGCTGGTCATAAGGTTCCTAGTATTTTGTTTCTCCACTAAATCATTTCAGTGAGGCTGTCTACCAGCTGGCATTTTATAATGTTGAGTTGTTAGTCTTTCCTTCCTCATCTCATTTACAGATTTCTCACATTCTTAGTTGTTGTCCCCTTGTTTTACAAAATGTATGTGGTTTTACTTATGTTGCTTGAAAAGTCAGTTCCTTAGCTGGGCCTTGATTTTTAGCACAGTCAACTAAAGAAGTTCATTGCTAATAGCCTCCTGACAGCATTTTTGATAGCACTCTTTTTACAAGGAGTACACTCTTTTCACTCCTTCTCCTCTTCAAGAGAACGTAGGTAACTAAATTTATTGACACTTCTGTCATGTCTAGTGTATGATGCAGGAAAAGCCAGAGGGAGTCTGCAGACCTGTGACATGCCTTCATGCCATTCAGAAACACTTCAAGTTTCCACACTGTTTTGAGATGCTTTCACAAGCACTGAGGCTGCTGCAGCTAGTGCCACCTCATTTTCCTTGAGTCCAGTATCTTTTTCTCTCACCCTCTACTCCTGCACACAATATAGATTTCCCTCCTCTCCTCTTCATGAAATTCTTTTGGAAACTGATATATTTGACCAAAATTTTTAGTTGGGGAAATCTCCCACTACAGTAAAAACAACATTGCTCTGACTTGTGTCATGTACATTGCAACTTCATTGTCCTCAGAATTCTGGATGTAAAAGCTGTCTTTGCCCAATCCTTTTTCTAAAATTTAGGAAATTGTTTTCATTCTTAGACTCCTATGGTTTTGTAGGGATTTTTATCAGACAGTGATTTTTCTGACCTTTGATAGGGTTTAAAATTTAATATTTTTTAATGACAAGGAGAGTAACATTGAAAAATGTTCGTACATATTTATATAGTATCACTTTTATATATACTGTTTCTAATATTTAGGATCCTTAAATATTTGGTCATACAATATTTTTTCTATGTACTTGTAAGTATAAATCAATATTTACCTGCACTGAAGCTTCTGTTCGTGCAGTACAGAAATCAGGTTATTTTAATGACTGTTAGCTGTATTATCTCCAGTCTTAAACATGGAAAGTATAAACATCTGATTCAACAAAGATATTTGGTATGAATCCCTTTCTAAAAATGAAGTGCACTTTACTTTGAGAAGACACCTTCATAAATTTTTTATTTTAGAATAAAAACTCTGACCAAACAATGTACAAAATTAATTCTGACATTTATTTTCTGATATTTTTCAACATCTCACTATAAAAAAAAATAATTTATTTTTATTTTTATTTTGACTTTCTTTCTACTTTTCTTCACTCATGACAGATAGCTAATGCCTGATTTATGGCAATTTATTTTAATTAATTCTGGACACCTGCAACGTGTAATTGATTTGGCACTGGTATAAATTTCCTGACTCCAATCCATCTATTAAACTCCCTTCAATCATATACAACTTCTCTTTTAGATACGGTGACTTGCCTTAGTATGGAATTAATGGACTTTGTTGTTGTTGTTTTAGCTTCTTTTCATTTATTTACTCTTTCTTTCATTGGTTCAAAGGACCGTGTATAACAACAAAATAAAATTATTCTAAAATTTGCACAACCATTGTCCTAGTTAATGGGTATAGAATATCTATAGATTGAAACTGGTATAAATATGTTTATTAAAGGGTTCAGAATACTTCTAGGTGCAGAGCCAAGTTTATCGAGTCCATGGACTTTAAAAAAAAATCTCCTAATATATTTGATTTTAACTGGCATTTTTTAGGAGGAGAATATTTTGATGGCCCTGCTACCCGCTTCCAATTATCTTCTAATTTCCTCTTATGTCGCAGTTTCAGGCTCAATATGTTTAATTTCCTAAATATCCTAATTAGAATAGGATAGAAGTGTTTCTAAGATGTTGAGCTGTACAGTTCTGATCTTTAGTTAGGCAACCAATGATGTGATCCCCATCTGGAGTAATGAGGGTAAGGTCTCTGTAAGATCGTTGACCTCAACAATTACTGAAGGTACCTCTGTCAACCACATTCGGGAGAATGACCAAAAAATATAGAACTAATTAGAAATGCCACAAAGCTGTCTTCTAAGGAATTTAATTTTTAGAGAATAGCCTCTACAGGAATACAGGTGGAAAAGGAATAATTTGTATTAAAGACTTTAGGAGATAAAAAACTGTCATCTACCCATATTACAACACCAAATACCTGCAGTAAATATGCCTTAGTCACAAAGAATATTTTCTGTATGCTCTGAGGCAAATACTAGGTTATTTCCTATGGGGAACAAATATATGTACTATATATTCAATATACTATATATATTTCTAAACAATGAAATATTTATATTAAAATGATGTATTAAAATATGCATAATAATTTCTATATTCTGTGCATATGCTATGCATCTAATCACAGGCTTTTATTTCTTACTACTATAATAGAGAGATAAGAGTACTATTTTTTGGTAAATACCATCAAGTATTTTTTTTTTCTGTGTGGTTGAATGAGCAATAACAATGAGGATACAGAATAACTACCTGTTTCAGGAAATTCCATGGCCCTTTTCTTGTCTTTATGGTCTATGTTACACTGGTCATAACAGCTGTTAAATGGAAACAAAAAACAAGGTTGATAAAACATAGATTAGAGATTGGTGAAATGCCCTATGCCAATAAGAAAGCATCTTCACACGGCAAGAAAAATTGAGATTGTTTGATAATTTCGTAAGGGAGGGGAGAAACTGTGTACCTTTCTACTATTTTCAAGGATTCTGCCACAGAAAGTCAGCCAAAATTTAGGAGCAGAATTCCAGCAAAAGAAAAATGTCAACTAACTGTGTTTCCATGTCTCTCTGAATATTTTCAGGTGTGGGGTTTTTTATTTTTTGGGGGTTTTGTGGGTTTTTTTGAACCTTGACCTTGCTTCTTGTTCAATACATATCATATTCCAAAGTTCAGTTCAATAGAGATCAAGGCTTTAGGATAATCACCTGAAAGTCTTAATTTCTATGAGTTTTATGTAAAACATTCTTAAAATGTCAGTGTGTGTTGTTGTCTCTCTGAATGAACAGAGAGGAACTTTGGGGACTGAAATGTGACTTTAACAAGGACTGCCGTTATCTTAAGTCACTTAACTCTTTGCAATCCTTATCTTGACTAGTGGGATGGGAGTAATGTTTCTAATTCATTCTGCAGCGACCTTCAGAGTTTATTACTCATGTAATCAGAAGTTGTAAGGGACCCTGGAAGGTCACTTGTCCTAGTCCTGATCAAAGTTGAGTAAACGCTGAATCAGACCAGTCTGTCATAATACTTTGATGTATGTTTGAAAAATACCTTTCAATAACAAATAATAGCAACCATTCTGGGGAAAAAGAATGTGTGTCTTTGTATTGTGACAGTGGAATAAACTGAGTTAGGGAGAGAGCATCATCACAATAAAACTCAGTCTTGGGTTCTCGTCTTCAGAACTTGGCCAATGTCTCCACATGTAGTTCAAACAAGAACTTACAGCTACCTAGCACAGAACAGATTAGCTTTAATTTGTATTGGTCAAAATATGATGAAAAAGACTATAGCATTGTGGTATTTTGTGCTGAATTAAAAGTATTGAACCTTAATATTTTTCATTAATTTAATTTTATGAAAAGGTTTAAAACTATTGTTTTTCAACTTAAAGATATTTATTTTCAAGTGATTCAAGTCTTTCTAGTGCAACCTTATACCATATGGCATATGTGACAGAAAATCCCTATTTTCTTGGACTATAAAGCAAGTCTAAGTCTGTTTCAAATTATTTTTTTAAAACTGTTGTAGTAAAAAAAAATGTATTTGAGAATACTTAAAAATTTTATGGTTTGAAATTATATGGGATACGAAGGAAAAGGAGAGCCTTGTTCTGATAGCTCACTGTTTGTGTCATTGGCCTTAATTTATGAGTTAATATGCTGGGATTGTTCCTGACCTATGTTCAAGCCTATAATAGCAACAGCAGATGCAATAAATAAACTTACAATTTGGTAACATATTAGACCAAAATATGAAACATGTTAGACCAAAATCTCACCAGGCATTTATCTTCTAAAAAGGATGTAGTCTGCTTCTGTAGCTTGTGGACTTTGAACTGTTTTGAATTAATACAGTAGGCTTATTAAAAAACAAAATTGGGCACTCTAAGTAGCAGCATTCTTGAGACAACAACCTTTACATTTTCTGTTTCATGTGTTATTGGGAAACCACTGGCATTGCCTTCCAAGTACAATTTTTATTATGGTTACAAGCTGATGCTTTTTTTCCCTGACTACCTTTTCTATATTTCCTATCCTGGAAACAGGATGACTAGAATTTCTTGTTTGTCCTCTGACCAGCTTGTAAAAGGCCACCACACAACATGTTCCAGAGTGGCACACTTGTGCCCCTTCAGCACATTTCTCAGGGCAAGTGAGCAAGTTAGGTAGGCTTTGTTTGGATGGATTTTTCATGGTTCATTATCTCCCCAGTGCCTTTGACTGACAGTGGACTTCCCATGTGTGGGGAGCCTGTAGGCAGCTCTTACTCTTGCAAACACGGAAGACTGCCCTAATCTTCTAATGCATTCACTAACACATTTGATACTTCACTTCAGCTTGTACTGAGAGAAGCCAAATAAGTCTGTGAACCTTGACACTTCCCTTTTTTCAGTGTACAGATATCTTAATAATCTCTGCAAAATATGCTTTCATGTGTCAAGAAAAATACTTTGCTTCTGCGTGGCACAATTCTGTGACAGAGTTGGAATGCTCAGTGTCATCTGAACCCGTCATGGCCTGTCACGTATGATCAAGAGAAAATGTTAGATTTGTGAAAAAGTATTGTCACAAATGACACATCTTGGCGAATACACATAGAGGCAATAGAAGCTGAATAGCTCTCAGTGCTTGCAAAGGAGTGACAGTTACTGCTTTAAAGAGGCACCGGTCTCAATTAATTTTAAAGAAAAACATATCATAGAATCATACAATACCAAGTTGGAAGGGACATCAAGAATCATCTGGTCCAGTCTAGTCTAGACAAGGTGTTCCAGCACTCTGGCCAGCTGAATCTTAAAAGCATCCGACACTGGGGAAACCACCACTTCCCTTGGGAGATTATTCCAATGGCTTATTTTTCTCATTGTGAAACATTTTCCTCTTCTGTCCAATCAGAATCTCTCCAGAATCTCTTTCACGTGACTCCTTGTAAAAAGAAAGTTTCTATCTTTAAAGAGTGGAGCATGGTGATAAGGTGTCTCCTAACTGTTCTTTTCTCAAGGCTGAACAAATCCAGTTCTCTCAGCCTTTCCTCACATGTCAGGCTTTCCAGCCCTTTGATAATTCTAGTGGCCCTTTTCTGGACACTCTCTAGGCTGTCCACATCTTTTTCATACAGCAGGGACCAAAACTGAACACAGTATCCCAGGTGTGACCTGAAAAGCACTGAGTGAAGAAGTATAATGACTTCTTTATCTCTGCTAGTGATGCCCTTTTTTGAAGCCCATCATCCCACTGGATTTCCTTGCTGCAGCAGCACTGTTTGCTCACAGTGAGCTTGCTGTCCACCAGGAACCCCAGGTCCCTTTCCACAGTGCTGCACCTCAGCTGGGTAGATTCCTGGATTATGTTTTCCCAGCTGCAAGACCTTACACTTGTCCTTGTTGAACTTCATAAGAGTTATTGTACTCTTTCAGCTTATCCAGATCTTCTTGCAGAGTGGCTTTTCCTTCTGAAGCATTTGCTTCTCCATTCAGGTTGGTATCATTGGTAAACAAATCTGATCACAGTTATAGATAAAACCTGATTCAAATTGATGCTTTGATGACCATCATACTAAGTGGAAACTACACCATGAATACTGGAAACATCCTATGATAGCAGTACTAATCATACTGATTTGCCAACAAAAGTCACTCAAAAGAGTTATCTCTTCACAGTGACCTACTAACTTTATCCTATCTGCATGTTGCCTAAAATTAAATTAAAATATTATTGTAAGACAAAAATTAATTTTATTTAAATAATCAGTTTATCTAAAATTGTGTGCACAAATGGGGTTTCACTTTGATTATGTTTATTACCTTAAAAGAATACAATTCTTAGTGTCTTATTTTTCTTAGTATCTTCCTTGTATCCTCTTGTACCTGCTAGTATCTTCCTTGTCTTCTAAAGTTATTTTCAAGTCAACAACTGAGAACAGTGTCCTATACATTTTAACTTTCCCTTCCTGTAATTTACTTTCTCCCTTACCTCTTGTACCAGTGTTTTCTTAGGAAAGGTGTATATATCACATGATGGATACTACCAGACAACGGATGCAATCAAACTGCATATAATAAATACAGATAAATGGAAAAGAAGATATGTTCATCCTGAAAATGAAAAATTTCTTAATAACTTAAGCTTCCTTGTTGAGTAAACCAGAAATTCTGCATTATACCAATGGAATCCCTCACGTCAAATATATATAGTACTTTTTAAAGAGTTGTTTGGGTGGTGGTTTTTTATTTGTTTGGTTTTATTTTCTTTCTTTTTATGTCAGTAACTTGCAATAGTATGTATTAGCTTCTCATTGGCTTGAATTGTCAACAAGGTTAAGGTCTTTTCTTTTTGCTCATAAACCATTAAAATGCCTTCAAAAAGCAGAGAAAACATTCAGTTAAACAGCTTTCAAGTATTACATCTCCTGCCTATACATATTTTTGTTTCAGTCAGAAGATAAACAGTTGATTCCACTGAGATGGGAATGAAATAAGCTCCACGAATACCTCCATACCTTTCCTTTAAATGTTGTGTATGTTCTTCCTACCTACGTGTAAGAACCTTCCACGATGTCTCTAAGAAACAGGAATAGGCATAAATGTATTATCCTTCTATCAGTCAAAAAACCTGCAAATGCTTAATCCTGTAGTATCAGACATTAATGTCTATGTCCAGGACTGGTATAAATACATCTCCAATGTCTTCAGTTACCTCACTCCAAACTAGGGAAAGGCTGATTTTAGCCTTCTGCTTTCTTGCTGATGTTATTGTTGAAGTGAAGTGACTCTGATAGTTGTCAAATGTGATTTTCTTTTTGTATTTGTTTTTTCTATACAACCAAATATTACCAAATTAGTCTGGGGTATAACAGCATGTTCAGCAAATTTTAGCATACTATAGGTTTATGAAAGCAGGGAAAACATGCTGACATCAAATCCAGTTACCATGTCGAGTGTTGCATTGTGATTTTACTGCAAAGATAAATAGAACAAAGAACTTGTATCAGCTCAATCCAAATGTACTTTGCTGGTAATTCAAAACATTGAACAAATCTTGCTGTACTTTACTTTGCAATATGTCACCATAGCTATTTACTATACAGATAGATAGCAACAAACAAAAAAACCCAAACACACACAAAAAAAGGGCACCGAAAAAAACCCCAAAATTGCACAAAAACTCCTAAAAACCACAGAGCATACTGTCAAGTTGGGTACCATGTTCATATGTCTCTGTGTTTGTCCTAACCCTTGTCTAATAAGGGTGAAATAAGATACCAGTAAAATACATTAGCCATGCTCAGCCTCCACACTGAGTGATGGATCTCCGATATCAATCATAGGTAGCAGGGAAATCTCTCCACTCAGGCTCTAAAACACAACAGATGCTGTTCTGACAGTTTTCATTACGCTAAAGTAGTGTATCAACAAGACTCTTTCTGAATTTTTGAATTTGATGTTACCAGTTTTCTTAGGAATAATAACCATTTCATATTTCTCTTTTGACATAGAATCATAGCAATAAACAGCCAGCACCTCTGTTGTTCTTACATTTAACAGCAAAGTAAGCTAAGGAAAACAGCCTAAATTAAAAATTTAGAGCATTAGGATCTGTCCTGCAAGTTGATAGTAAATAACTATCTACAAAACATTCAATAGCAGGGGCTTGAATGAAATGTAAGCAGTTCTTAAGACTTTTATCTAATGTCCTCAGCTGTGCAGTGTTAATGAATGTTTGCAATTACCATGAATTTTAACTACTACTCAGCTTTATTTTTTAATTGATTTGTTTACAAAATGCATGCGTTAGTCACTTTAATGTCATATTTTATCATTTTCAAAATTACCTGATGGCAGTTGAGGAACTCTAGATGGAACAGCTTGTTTCTGTCTTTTTGAAATGCATTATGAGAAGTGATACAGTGAAAAATGAAAGTTCTTATTAATTTATTCTTCTGAAGAGAGTTCATAACAGATTTTAGCATAATATACTTTCTCAGACCCATCTAATTTCAGTACCCTATGACTGTGGTTGAAATTATAACTCTGTAAACCTTTTACTTAAATGTTCCTGAAAGGAAGTTTTAGGCAATGAGCAATTAAGTGTGTTACAAAAAGTTAAATCTTGGCCCTAGGTGTATTAAGGGAAATTAAACCACTGATTTCTGTGACTTGAGTTCAGTATGGTAAAATGTGTATTAATAATACCAACGTATACTAAAAAATCCTTTATAATGATAGATATTGAGATTATTAGAAGTCTATTTCCAACATAATTTTTTCTTGCATCTCTCATTAGTTAATTACATAAGTGCATAATTATTTTTTACATAACTGGCACTATTTTGAACAATAGCCTTCTGACACAGTGCAGATAAGGAGATGTCAGTGTGGTACCCTATGGAGCCCTGGTACTGTAGGCATGCAAAAAGGAGGACAAGATCAGGCAGGGTCTTCCCATTTTCTTCTATTTTGATCTCATCCATGCAAATCCAAAGCTGTAAAATTACTTTTAAGAGCATTTGCAGTAGTGGCATTTATTTTTGGAATTGTAGTGACTTATGCAGAACCCACCAAGAGTGCACAGCAATAGGAGGTGCAAAGAGGCAGGCTGAGCTTGGGCTACCTTCATGGGCACAGTGGGCATCAGGTTGAGATAATGAGTCTCTTTAACTGAGACTAGTTAAAGAATTAGTCTAAGAAATAACCAGACATTCAGAGCATCTTCAAAGCATATGGTTCTCCACTACCTGTTAAGCTGAGGTAGTCGGTGAGGTTAACATACACCAACACTGATGGAAGTGCAAGATACTACCTAGCTCTGCTATTTCCAGCCTGAAGTGTTCCTTTTTGTTTTCATTGAGCTTAGTTGCAAATGCCAGAGTCTGTAATTGAGTTCCATTTAAATATGATTATATTAATCCTTTTACAGGCTGGCTTCTTTGTACCTCTGTAAAGAGATGAATTAATTTTGATAGAGCAGAAAGGGAGCTGCTAGACACAGAGCAAGGATTAAAAAGGAGTCAGAGCTCCTTTTCCCATAATGCATCTTACTTTTAACCAGGAGGTATTTATGCAAAAGCACTATTCAATTCTCTCCTTTGTAGACTGGAAGGGAAAAACTAGTCAAACGTTGCACAATCTTTGTCAATTAGTGTGAGTATGGAAGAGCTGGAATCGAGTGGCAGTTTCAGACAGCAAGACAGCACTGAGGCATGCTGCTTTTAAGTCCTCTCAATTCTTTACTTTGGATCAAAACCAAATTCCACTGCAGTCATCTGAGCCTTGGGAGTAGCTGATATCCTTAGTAAATGAAGTACATACGCCTTTCTGAAGGTCTGACTCCATGCACCTGTCATTCTTCTGATTTTATTCATCAGGCAATCTCTGCATTCCTGGAGCATGACAAACAGCAGCAAAATCCACTCTGTGACCTTGATAATAAAAGTGGGAAAGCAGAGAAACCTTAAAAAATGCTGGGTTTAGCCATCAGTCTCTTTCAGCAGTTTAATAATTTAGTGGCTAGATAAAACTAACTACAAATGGGTTTTTTTAAGTTTTTGCTGAAAAATAAGGAAAAAATTTCAGCTCTTAAAGCAGAAAGTGTATTTTGACACTCTTACTTTTTTTTTGTTTTACTGTTGTATACATCTTGGATGAAAATGAATTCTTTCCCTCAGTGACTTACAGAACTACTCTTAATATTTTATGTTGAAGGAGGAATCAAATTCATAAATAATAAATCTGAACTTTCTAGGTGGAATACACAGGAATATAATGAGTTTCTGTGAGAAATCACAGATTTAATGCAATAATGCAGTATTTTAATGTCAGCTATACTCATTTGCTACAACTGCATGAGAATAAATTATCAGTCATTAATGTACGCATTCAGATGAAGATAATTACTGTATTCTTCACTGATTTTTTCTACATCATTTAACAGGAATGCAAATTGTAGAGATTAAAAAATGAACAAGTGTACTCCAGACAGTGGGGTCAAAATGAACTATTTGTGATAAAAGATTTTGTATTATTTCATAGAATCCATTCAGTTATATTTGAAAGCCAAAGCCATAACCGCAGTTAAATAAAATGAGGGGAGCAATTTTATAAACAAATAAAAATTATCTCAGAATAAAATATTGGAAATAAAGGGGGAAAAAATAGTCATAAAGGAGCCAAGCTCAGTAGAAGGGTCTCAAAGGAAGGTATGTGTAGAACTCAAAATAAATACTTGCTAGCAAATTCGGGCTGAGTTTCAGAAGACCTGAAACACTTGTCCTCTAAACAGGGACAAACAAAACAAAAGCATGGGTTCATCTATATAACAGACAGATGAAACTGTGTTCTGCCTGCATTCCAGGAGGACACATAGTTCAAAAACTATGGAGCTGAATTACCACAGCCCTGACACTCATACTGACATCACAGGTTTTCTGCCTCATTGATAAGCATGTAAGTAACTATAAGAATTTCAGCCATCAAGATCAAGGAAACAATCTTAAAAGCCCATATTTTTTGAGCTCATTAGGCCCTTCTGAGTGTAGGAAGAGAACTTTTGTGCCCCGGATATTGGTCATATGTTTGCAGCTTCTAAATTGGAGCCATCTCTTTAGCTCTCACCTTCCTTCCTTAAAATGCTGGATGATCTACTCATTTTCCTCGCATGGACAGAACTGTATTGTAACAAAGTTAAAACCACAAGCAGACATCTGCAATGACTTTGACCTAAAAGATGCTGGGCAAAGATTGCTTGACTGAATTAAATAAGTAGGTACTCAAGAAGTCACTAAACATTTAGCTCAATGTCAGTAATTTTTTTCTTCAGCTGCCTGGTATTCCTTTGTCAATTGGACTGAGCAGTACGTGAGCACTAAAGGTATCATACTTCCATTGGTATTATTTATAGTGCCAGATTTTCTGGATTATCCAGGTTTTTCTCAGAGGAATATTTAATTACTCAGTAAGAATGTTTCCCCACCCCCCCAAAATCTTACCTTAATTAAATGTTATCTACATCTAATTCTAGCCCAAATATAAATGGTATTTTTTTTCAAGTTACAGCAGATCAGGTAGCTGAAACTACTTTTTTTTTTTTTTAATTGCCCCTTTTTGGTTTCATTCTATGTACGCAGCTCAAATCTACCTTCAAAATTTTACAGGCTGAGCTGCTGATATATGTCTGGAGCCTAAGGCTCTTTTTCATGCTTTGTTGATATGTTACTGGGAAAAGGCTCCATAAACTCAGTGAAACTCATCAAAAGAAGGTACTTAACCCAAGTGTCAAGTCAAGAAATGAAGTTCTTCCCAGTTTACTTTTGCACATCATGTGCTGTTTCTATCATTATAAAAAACAAAAGAGCCAAATTCAATGTCTTTTTTTTTTTTTTTTGAGGGTGACTAAGAGCAGAAAGTCCAAGCCAGGGTTTTAGAACAGCATAATATATTATTTTTTTTTCTTTTTCTTTTTTTTTCCTGGAGAGGATTCACACCTCAATAGTACAACATTCTTATAACCATCATCGGCTGTTGAGGGAGGTAATAACACAGTGTGTTTTCTCTTTATCTTTCTTTATCTTTCTCTTTATCTTTCTTTGACTTATCAGAAGTCAAAGAAATTTTCAAAATGTGCCAGCACTGAGGCAGTCATATTAGTTGCATGAATGAGCACCAAGTTTGGACATCTGTTCTCAGACTTCTCACAGAGGGCCCCAATCTTTTTTTTCTTTTTTCATATTTACAGGTACATATAGTACAGTACACATGCCAGTCTGCCCATCTGTCTGTCTAGTTATCTGTGAGCAGTCTTTGGCATGCTTCAAAACTCTTCATTTCAGCCCTTCACCCCTTCCTGAACTGACCATTTCTCTCCCCTCTGAAATATTCTTCAACTTACTCCTTATGTTTAAGAAGCCAATACCCATGAATTCAGAGGAAGAGTTGAACCCCTCTAACAGCAGTCAAAAATGAAGCAAGTTTCAAAAGAGTAAGAAGGAACAAACAATAAAGGAGTCAGATTTAGAAATTACAGAAAGTGAGGAAGAGAGAGCTCACGTTTCTTAATGAACATTTTCTAAAGATCTAATCTAGAATCGGTAGGTACCTTTTCCAGATGTTTCTGCACTTTCATTTTCACAGCATGGTGTTATTTAGCTTCGACCTTTTGAATTCATGGTCATTTGTTTGGGTTTAGTTCAATTATGTCTAACATAATGACATCTCATCCACTTTGTTGGATATATTCCTTGATGTGCTATAAGATTTAGTTTATTCTTCATTACTGCTCAAGATTTATTTGATTTCAGTATGTGACTTATTTGTCACCGTTATCTATGCAGTTACAAATACACTGCTCTATGCCTATGGATTTCTGTGTTATTGAGTTAACTTTATAGAAACAATTCATTTAGTTTACTCAGCTGGGTCTGGCAAAATCATCTATGTACCACTGTTGGGAATTTGAATTAAGTTGCTCAGTCTTGGAATATTACTTATGTTTTAGCTGAAAATAATAAATGACAGTGACACTTCTATTTTCGTGTTTGAGCATACATTTATCAATTTCTTAGAGTGACTTTTTTATTTCTTATGCAGTAGTACAGATCTTATTCATCAGTGTACTTCAGACATTAAAATTCTGGATTCTTTTCATCTTGAGCTTGAACTAGACAGCTGCTTTGGAATAAAAATGCATCAGTGCTTTATAAAGATAAAACTTATGTTTAATAAATGTAAAAATTTATTTCTCTTTGTGTAATCCCATATATCTGCATTAAGGACAAATTTTTAAGGCTAGGAATGACAGGAAACCCCATCTCTATCTTCCTTCTCCTTTTTATAATAAAGTGCAAAGATTTTTGTTGCTTACAGGAGAAAACGGATGACTTAGTCTGTTACCCTTAATACACTAATTAAAAGGAAAAAAAAACAATATATTTTTAACAACTAGTTATGAAATTATTGTGAGACATTCTTAGTTATTGTATGACTAAATTCTTAATCCTGTTATTAATTACTGTAAAATGAAGGTCTAAGGATAGAAATAATGCAAGGGAAAGGATCTTTTGTTAGCAAAATAATACAGATTAAAATCATGTTGAGATCACTTTCTTCAAATGTTCTAAATCTATAGTCAGCTACTGCAAGAGTTTTGGGGGTTTTTTTTCTACTAGATTCATGGGTCTCTACACATTGATCAGCTGTTGATCAGATTAACAGTTACTCCAAGAAGTAACGGTTAAATAGAACCAGGTGCTGCCATAGTTACCAAATGATGGATTGCAAAAAATATTTGAGCTACATTCACAGGATTCGCTATTTGGTAGAAAGACAGTAATGAACATGAAGATGATAATGTTTTTCCATCAGTAGCTCAGTCCAGGCATATGCACTGAGTTCGGGCTCAAATATCAAGACTGTTAAATAGATATAGAATGCCATGCATGTGGTCTGCCTAATACAGATATAATTGTAGCAATTTTGAGATAATAGGCAGGGTCAAAAGGGGAAATATTTTACACATGCTCCTAAAAGTATCATCAAGGGGGTTTCTTGGATATAAATTTAAGAAGAAATACTATAGGGGCTCAAGCAAAGTTTTTTGTGATACCATAAATAATCAAGTGTATGACAACAACCCAGAATTAGATTTTTATATTCATTAACAGGGCGATTGTCTAGTTCCAAGGAGAACCACAGAGCAATCTATAGCACTCAGGTAAACACGTCGCCATTGTGCTTCATTCTGACTGCATCTTCACTGTGCATATTATAGGCGTTTTGCACCTCAAACCCTTTTAAAAAAGAACTATAATATTGAACTTGTAGTAATGGTGAGAAAGTGATGTTATGTCAGTGGTTTGTCAGTCTTTCACCAGTTTGAAACAGAGGAAGTGTCTCTGTCAAAGGAGGTAGGTGAAAGAAAAATTAGAAGCAGTTATTACATTCATGAGCTAAGATATTTTAGCTATTACTGAGAAGACTTTTTTCTTAATCTTACGTGAAATCTGAAAAGCATACATTTAGGTAAAACTCCATTAGTACATTAAAATTAAATATTTTTTTCTTTTATGTTAAGGTATTGATTTTAAATAATACATGTATACATTCAAATTCCTGTGCTGCAATACAAGAGTAATTTCGCTCCCTACATGCACTGAGATCAAATATATTCTATTAAGATTAGAAAGTCTATCAAATAGAGAGAGCTTCTCCTGTAGAAGCACTGCATTCTACACTGGGGAAATTTTGTTGCTTTGCAGAAGCTCCTCTTGTGGCTGTGACTCATGAGACAGTAAATCCACTTTTAGATTGCTTGTTCTGAAACCAAATATGCTGATGCTATGGAAGAAAACACTGAAGCCAGCACAAAAGCAATCTGCTGACTCAGAATTTTTGGGTTTTTCAAACACAAATCAAGTCTCAATAAACTTTGTGTGAATTAAGTATTCTGTCCTCCCATGCCATTGGGAAGCCAAAAAAAAAAAAAATAAATTCTTAATAATGAGTTTTGGCAAATTTGATGGAAATGCCTATTCTTCGTCTGTCTCAAATTTGTGGTGGAAAATTATCCAGATTGTGAAATGATAGAATAAGATCCAGTGACACTAGGAATTAGAGTTCTTTCATCTGCTAAAAAATAAACATCTCTTCCATAAGTTTCAGAGGTGAAAATAGTAAAATTTGGATCAAATATGTCCCTGCTTTGCAAGATATTTTTAGCAATCCTACCTGTTTCCATTTGAAGCAGATCTGTTTTCCAGTGCATTTCTCTATGTCTGAGTTTCTTCAGTCAGGCATATGAACCTTTAAATTGAATTTTTGCATTTGTGGGTTTCATGTTAATAGTTTCATATTAATTAAATCAAATGAAATGAAATCTTCTGGCTAGTGTTCCAAAATGAAGATCAAGAACTAGTGTAACAACATACAATAAAATGCAAGTCATTATTTAATTGCCGAGATATTAATTGTTTAGAAATTGTGATTAATTCATTTGGCATTTACAAATATGAAAATGGTAATAAAGCAATTACAGAGAGACATATTGCCTTAAACCAAACAAGCCTCAATCTGTAAATCTCAAGGAACATAGGCTTAATCGAAATGGAAACATTTTAAATTCCTTTTATTTAATATTTTCTGATAAAGATGGTGATTTTTGGCCAACAGGCAACCTTTTGCAAATGAAAATATTACTCCAATAGCAATTCAGGATTTCTGTTCAAGCAGCAATGATTTATTTAAACAAATTTTCATACATAAGAATATTGATGTGTAAAATATGTTATAAGGAGTAAAGGCTTGGAATTATTTATTTGGAAGTCAATTTTGTGACTTGCTACAAAGCTTACTCAGACAAAACCTATCAAATTAATTGTTAATGTCCCTGTCTTTGATCCCAAACTTTATTCTTTTCCTTTCATGCCATCTCATAGTGAGTACTTTTACTGAATGGCCAAACTGTACTTTATTTCTTAGAATGATCCAGAACATAGATATTATACACTTTTTATATGACCATTGATGTAAAAAGTTGAATATTAAAAACATTTTTTTTTAAATATTCTGATCAAAATGTGCTCATATTTTTTTCAAAACCCATGGAATTCTGGAAATCTGGGGGAATGAAAAATAATATCCTGTAGCAAATTTGAACCTTGCACAACCAAGGCTAATTCTATGGAATTAGTTACCAAAAAATTATCTCTAGAATACTTGAATATCATCTAACCATTAATTATCTAGTACAAAATATTACCCTATAATATAATCTTTTTTTTATGTTCTGCAAATTGTCACACACATGGATAGGAAACTGGTATAATTTATATTTTAAACACACATTTGTACCATCACAGCTAAAAATATGGTGCAAAACCAGCATTGCAGCCAAGAATTTTTTGATGGTCTACATTTTTCTCTTAATTATGAATAAGTGAGTAGTGGGCTACCAAATTCTGATTAAGTTTGAAATTCAGGTGGAACATCATCCAAAAATTTCCTTCAGAATGTACCTATCCCCTAAAGGTGAACATAACGAATGTCTCCAGTGGTCTGTTAGGCTTATGTGTTGTATAAAGCTCGTAAAATTTCTATAGTAAAGCGGAATCAAAGAGGAAGAAAAGGTTTTTTCATCATAGTGGTCTAGCCTTCTCCAAGTATTCTTAGAGTTAGATTATTTCATCTTTAAAGAGAAAAATAGAATTGCATTAAAGCCAATCTGAAAAAAATAGAGAAAATAAAAAACTTCAGTGATCACACAGTTGTAAGAATTAAAGCATAGCTGAGCTTAAGATCTCAAACACTGTATCTTCAAACTCTCAGATGTGAAACCAGATCAGAAAAGTGTCTAATGGGAT
Source organism: Cephalopterus ornatus (assembly GCA_013396775.1). Classification (NCBI taxonomy): domain Eukaryota; kingdom Metazoa; phylum Chordata; class Aves; order Passeriformes; family Cotingidae; genus Cephalopterus; species Cephalopterus ornatus. The sequence continues at coordinate 43,932 of VZRE01011794.1, forward strand.
TAAACCTATATCTTGACTCAAAGTCCCTTGCTTTCTGGTGAGCTTCTGGCTTTGAGTTTAGTGATGTATAATATCAACAACATAAACATTCTCATTTTGAGATGAAAATACCAGTAGAAGATGTGATATTAGCTTGCAGCTATGAAGTTCCTTTATAGTCACAGTGAACATGAATCTTTCATCTCACCCTTTGGGGTTTATTTGGGGTTGGTTTTTTGGGGGTTTTTTATGACAGCATTGCCTAAGGGCTTCAGTGTGCATTGCTTTATTCTTTTAACACTACCTAGCCTTCTTTACTAATTGTGACTTTTGAATCACAGTGCCCAAATTCTGTGGGAATTCAGAAAAGAGCCAGAATTCCTCCTGAGGGAGTAGAGGCTGCAAAAAACCTCGGACATTTTCTCGATCCCAATTTGTCCTTCCCCACTCTTCTAATATCTGTTGTCCTTCCTGTGCAAGATTCGCGAAAGTTCTCGGTCCTTGCAAGAAATTGCTTAGAAACTAGCAATACAGTTTTCTTGTATCATCAGTGTTATTTGCACACTTTTGCAAGGATGGCAATAATAACCCTCTTCATTCCTTTGTTTAACAATCATCAGGCCTGAGGTAAGACATTCTTAGTAATTTAGACAATCATTATTTTGTTGATTAAATAAATACCAAACGTGGAGAAACAAATTATAAATGCAACCAATTCCAGTCTGATGAAGAAAAGCTTCTAGATGCTTCTCTTCTATTCAATTAGGTAGAAAGAGTAGTCTGTGAAAGAGCAGTCAATGGACCATGGTTCATAAACGACTCAGAGGTCTCAAACTCCTAAGAACAGTATAGTGATCACTAATGACCTCTTTGCAAGGATAATTACTGCAAATCCATACCTATTTCATGTTTGGTAGTAGGACCAACTGATAAACAAACTGATTTATCTACTGTTCATGTCACTGCTGAACAACCGAAGAGGCAGGCTGTTCATTTGCTCTGCTACAGGCTACAGGCATAGAATGCGTCTTCCCTGCTTGGATTGCAAAAGGAGCCACACTCAAACTGCTGAGAACTGATTCTGCATTCATTGCATCTCCTTTTGTATTAGGCAAAACCCATAGCCCGTTACATTGTCATGAATTTTAAGTCTATTTTCTTCTTTTCCACTAACTGTATTTTCACAGAATCATAGAATAGATTGGGTCTAAAGTGACGTTTAAAGGTCATCTAATTGCCCTCCTCAATGAGCAGGGAAACTTTCAACTAGAACAGGTTGCTCAGAGCTGCATACAACCTGACCCTGAATGTTTCCAGGTTTGGGGTATCCACCACTTCTCTGGGCAACCCGTTCCAGTCTTTTACCACCCTCATAGTGAAAAATTTCTTCCTTATGTATAGTCCTAACCTACCATCTTTCAGTTTAAAACCATGGTCCCTTGTCCTGTCACTACAGGCCCCATTAAAAAATTTGTCTCCCTCTTTCTTCTAAGCCTGCTTCAAGTATCGAAAGGGCACTTTTCTGAGTATGAGGCACAGCTGTGGAAGATTGGTGGTAAAGGACTCACAAAGGTAATGTTACTGCATTATAAAAATGTGCTAATTGAGCCCATTTGATTTAGCTCTCCTAACTCATACTATCAGTTTGTATTTGAGTCTTGTTAGATTCAGTATTTGAAGTAATAAATCAAAGTGTCTCCACAATACAGATAAGCCCAGAGGTTAGAGTGCTTTATAAATGCCCACAAACAAAAGTCCCTCTATGAACTCGAAACCTGTCAAGCAACACATTGAATATACATATATTTCTGGGTACCACATATTAAACCTTATCAAGGTCAATCCCCTCTTTATTTTTTAGGCTTTCAACTACATTCCACTCTCAAAGGGATGTTTTTACCTGATCCTTGTAACAAAGACTCCATCTCACTGTGTTCCCTTCCACAGCCCTACTGCTGAATGGAAGCTTAGGTTTCTGCTTTCAATAAAAACAGTAAATAAAATAATCTTAAAGATCTTTGTTTTTGCTGACTATGCTATGAAATCTTGAATTAAAAGAAAGTTCATAAATAATCCTATAATCATATCCAAGCAGCTGTGTGAAGAGCACTGCAAAGATTCTGAGTTCAAACACTCAAAAACTAGGGAAAAAAATTACAGTTGAGGTTACAAGTGTAATCTTGGTTCAGCAGGAATGCAAGTAAGTGTGACAAGAGGATAAGTCAAACAGAGTTTTGAGGATTTGTCTGCAATTTTCATCAAAGTGAGCACACCTAAAGCACCAAAAATCTTTGAACCACAGGAGCTATGTTTTCTTAGAAGGGTAATAAAATCAAGGAGCATTTTTCAAATGAAGAAAACTTGGTGACAGAAAGGTGAGGCTATAAACAGATTATCTCCATCCACTGTGTCCTTGGAAGTTTCATCCTTCCCTTCAGGTTTCTTCTCAGTTCAGCGATCTTTCATCACGTTTCCATAAACCTGTGTGTAGTCCTCTCTGTATTCCTAGGAAAAATATCTTTCTTTTCATTGCCTCTGATCCCTGACTGTGTCTTTTCCCAGACCTCTGAATAGAGAGAAAGAGAGATGCCAACACAGTAAACTACAAACTGATGGGCAAAACTGCCATCTGTCACTATCTACTCTAAGGACACATTCATGCTACTACCTTACATAGCTTAGTCTTTCCAGGTCCCTGGGAAGTAGTCACCTAGTCTAATAGATTCAGAGTACATAAGTTAATAAAAAGTGATCAAATTCTTTTAAATGGCTAGATAATAATTCTGTGTGCAAAAGTGAGATGTGAATTCATAGTAAGCAAAGAGGTCTCTGTTAATGTGGTACTCCTCTTTGTCATCCTGAGAAGGGAGCTTGCTACAGCTATGTAACGTTATAAGGTGTGTTTTTATCTGATTAGTTATCTATATAATTATAGGACACAACTTCATGTCCAGCAGTGGGTTATCCCCAGTGACTCAGTAACTTTTTCATCCTATTTCCTTTACTCCATGTTCCTAGCTCCATGCCAACATCACTGATCATCCACTTCGTACGTAAGGTTAGGGAAGAACAGAGGTGGTGCAACAGTTAAGAACGCCGTAACATGCTCTTTTGTGCAGGAAAGGAGATTTAGGGAAGAAAGAATGAGGAGTAAAAAAAGATTGGAAAAAAACCCCAAATTTAGGAAAACAAGGAAGATTATGTCACTGAAGAAGTATTGTGTTCCTTTTTCTGTGCTGGTGAGAGAAGATGCGTAGTTATTGAGCCTGTTGGTATGAAGGGAGACAGTAAGCTTGGAACTGTGTGCTATGTGAATGCCCCAATGCTGCTTTGACTCTCAAATAGGGAGAGAGAGCCCATTCTTAGCATTTGAGTTTCCCACTGCAATTACAATAGCAGAGACCTTTGAATGATTGCACAGCTGCCATGCCACCAGTCTGTAGGTGTGACACAGCTGATGCCACACAACAATTCACTTCTGCCTCTAGACCTATATGGGATCCTCTCCAATGCCTACTGTCAATTGATGGTGTGGCACTGTGACAGTTTATATCTTGAAATTAGCAGTCCCCCACCAATCTGTATCATCTGCAAGTATGTGGTCTCACCACTGAGATCTAATGATAAATAAATATGAGCTCAGAGGCATTTTGTCCCATCAGTCAGAGAGCTTATGGCTGGCAGAAGCAAGATCAACCCAAGAGCCATCCAAATCCTTCAAATGATGTGGGCATCCAATATCACGACATTAACAATTGCATCTTCTCTCCAAATTCTTCTCACTGGTTCTTAATGTCTCCCTAGGCTTTCCAGAGCCTGTGACCATTGCAACTTTCCAGCATTGCAAAAGCAATAGAGCCACCGAGAGACAGGATGTAGAGGCTCTGTTTGTGTGGTTTTGTGCATAAAGTAAAATGGGCTGGTCCTGAGGACACCTTGTTTTTCACACAGAGTGTTTCTCTCAAAGAGGTCTAAGATCATTTGATTGTGCATGATGGGGCACCTGATTCAGAAACAAGAACCATCTTTGGGAGCAGCCTGGTGGAGTAGAGTAGATAGAGTCACGGATTCTTTTTTTTTCTTTGCACCATTATTATTGTCACTTATGCTCTATTGCACATAACTTATGTCACTGCAGGAATTCCGTCTGTTCTCTTCCATGCACAGCAATACAGCTGTAGCTAGATATGTCAGTTTTAAAAAGAAGCTCTTCCTACTGAACTGTTATTTCTACTTGTAATCAACATTTTTGAGTTGTGGCCGAAGTGCAAGTTATTCCAAAGTAAACTAGAGATTTTAAGGTTCAAACAACCCTAATCAATAAAATTGTTTGTAAAACCAAACAATTGTTTGTCAGTAAGAACTTTTTACCCTTTTCATCCATAGTAGTAATGTGGTTCTCTGGAGGGAACATGTGTCTTTTTAACTGCCTTTTCCAGTTAATAGACTGTATTTCACCTTGTGACACTAGAATAAAATAGATCTTGTTTTACCTAGTTTTCCAGCCATAGTACCAGATTCCCTTCCAGAATGCAAAATGAACTCAACTGACCTGAAAAGTGGTGTCAGTAAGATCCTAGTCCGTTTTGGTCAAAATCCCATTTACAATTCCTGCAGTCTAGAAGTATTTTTGTGCTGAGCCAATGCTTTTAAACTGTCTGTCCGCTGAACTGATTGTCTCTCCTTCCTGAAAGATGTCTGCATCCAGAGGTCAGACTGGTTCGTTCACAAAATGTGAGAAAACTAGTGTGGCTCACTCAGCTTAACAGTTTAGTTAGATATATTTTTCTAACCTCTCATAAAATTTTAAACATTGCAAGACTCTGTAAGTAGGATCAATAACTGTGGGTTTACTATCAAAAGAGAAAAGTAATTACAGAGAATTGTCAATTAGAATAAAGGCAGTATTCTAGAAAAGCTATCTTCCATAACAAATGTCCCTGTGATAATTTTGTATGTGTTGCAGAAACAGTACAGCCTTTACTCTGCACTGCTATTTATAATGGAGGCTTCTGAATCCTCAGCTTGCACCAATATCTTGATAAACAATGACTCATTCCTTTTGAACTTGACTTCAGAGCACACCACTTGTTGAGGATACAGCCGGGAAGTGTGTTGAATGTAAATGATGTAGGAATCTAGATCTATAACACAGAGACGGATTAGGGCTCCGTCCTGGAACTATAGAGGAAAGGCTGTTCATCAGGTGTGCATTTACTCCTCACATCTTTTGTGAAGTCTGTTCTATCCCACAGATTTCTCCACTTAAAAGCTCCAGTCTCAAGTAGTGTGAAGTAGTCTGAAGTAAAAATGGAGCCATGAGACAGCTTTTTTCCTCAATCCTTTACTTTCTTTCTGGATGTAGCGACAGATTATTTAGATCTTTCCTGACACATCTAAGTGTCAATGAAGATGACAGAAAAAAGAAGTGCTAGAATTTCCAAGGGTAAACTCAGAAATATTGCAGAACTGAGCAAAAAAGCAATGGCTGCCCCTTATTGTTCACAGCATGGTGATCTCTGATTTGAATAATCACAGAGCCAGCAGGGACCTCTTACTACAAAGCAGCACCAATCATGCCATTCTATCATATCTAGCACTATATTAATCTATTCCATTTTTGTTACATACAGTCTACCGAGCTTATCAATGTTCAAAATTTTATAAACATCTCAGGAAGTTTATTTTGAGAGCTAAAGCAGTCTGTGTTTGAATTCTTCTTTTCTGATTTTCAGAAGTCACTGGTGTACTAAGTCATTTTACTCTATCCCCTCTAAACTTGTAACTTTTATGAAAACAATGTGTCAAAGTAGGCTGCAGTCCAGCTGAGACCTTATGGTTACTAGACGGAAAGAAAATATGGCAACAGTTAGAAGACCAGTAGATCTGTGGAGCATTGCATCTTATCATAACATTTCTAAACAACTAGTAAAGAACTTATAGCTATTAGTCCAAGCAAAATGTACATCACTCTAATGGAATCTCCCCTCCAAAGAGTTTCTACCTGGAAAAACACGCAGCAAGTGCATACTTTGCACACTCTTCCAGAGGCAGTATACTGATGAAAGCAATCACTCTTAATCTTTCAGGATCTAGACCTACCATATGATAGAAACATAATTAGAGCTTCTCCAGTTGACAACAGAGTCAGTTTGATGTGAAGATGGGGCAGACATTGCCGTGTTCATCTCTTCTGTCTTTGAACTACAACTGGGATTACACATATGAGACAGTCGAAAGCACAATTTTGCAAAATGCACTCAAATTAAAAGTAACAGATTAACAGAATTATACATTATTAGCAGCATCTATCATTAAAACTATCTTAGCCCTCCCATACCATGAGCATATTAATCTCATTCTTCTGTCTATTTCTAGAAAGTCAGGAAAGAATATGCATATTTTGGGGTGCTTTGATGCATTATATCAATGGGACATAGAAATCATGTATTTAAGCACTAATCTTTTTCAGACCTCAGTGCCAATCCTCTTGCTGATTTTATTCTCAACAGTCAACTTCCTTTTCAACCATCCAATCATCACTTTGGCTGCTGGTCCTTTGCCATTTTATTTGGGATTATGGCATTCAGTTCCCAGTGACACTTAATTAACTGATTGTCTATGTATGCAAGGGAGAGAGCATCACAAAGTAGAAACCAGTTCCATCAAGGTGGTCTTAAACAATGCATATTAATTAACTACAAACTACAATGGGTTGGGGGGGCAGTTTGTTGGTTTTTCTTTTTATCCTGAGAATAGGAGTCTAATGCAAAAGTGATTGACTGTTCTCTTCTACTCAACTCTTCTATTCACATGAAAGCAAACAATAATTTTTGAGAGCAGTGGGAAATATTAAATTTCATTACTGTGTTACATAAAAATACAACTTGCAGTTAATATTCTAGTAGTGTTGTTATAGAACATGAATCAACATTGGAAACTAGGTTCCATTTGACTGGACATTATTATAGAGCTTATAATAATAGTAATAATAATAATAATGCTTTAGCTAGATGACTTCTGCCCTTGGCATATGAAAACTTCCCATGTAAACATCTAATTAACAGTCTTCAATTTACAAGAATCTCATTTAAATGAAATTAAAGTTCCTGCTGTTCATATCTAGTTAATGTTAACACTTCAAGCATAGCGTAGTTTGGCTGTTTTGAGAAGTGTCTTTATCTAGTACAAATCAAAATAGAACCATGTAGTTGAATAAAATTTTATGTTCTTTTACACTGGCTAAAGTTCTGGCCCCCTTTGAGCACCTATCTGTTTGTATTTTACCTCTTGCATATAAAGTCTGCCTTCAAATACTAATGTTGCTTTCCTAGGTAACAAGTGAAACATGGAAATATCTTAAAGTAACTAAAGTTTTCCCATGTATTTTTCTTTTTCTGGGGAACTATACAGTCTTACAAGTGCTTTATTATTTCTAAAGCTTCTGAGGAAAATAGAATAAGTTAATAATTCATTACTGTCATTTAGAAACATGGAAAAAATTATGGTGATAAGGCTTTTCCTTGAAAAGCAGGAACATTTTCGAAGTAACAGAGTATTTCTGACATTGAAAGATTGTGTAAAAAAGAGGAATACGTTTAATTATTAAAAATATTAAAATATTAAAATAGATATTAAATTTAAATGGGTCAAGAGGATAATATAGATTTTTCAAAAAATAAAAAAATATTTTAATAATTTTAGAGTATTTTCAGCATGTTTAGAGATTAATTGTACTAAACTCAATGTATTTTATAAAAGCTTTTAAAAGAACTCTTGGACTATGATGCAGAGCAGAAAAGACCTTAAATGGCCTTTCCTACCACTTTCTTGAACAAGTGTTCCTGGAACACTTATTCTGACATATCTTCTGAGCAATACTCCCCATTTACCTTGTTTGCACAAGATGAAACACATTTTGGGGTAAAATATTTGAGCAGAATGGCAAAGTACAATTTTTCAGTATGTACTGACACTTACTTGAGTGTACCAGTAAAAATGTAGGATAGTTTAAATGCCTGCTTGTTTGTATAATTTCTGTAGATAATAGATTACTGATCTGAACTTCTGTTACATTTACAGTTAGACTCTGACTCCATTTAATATCTTAGAAGATGTTTAAATTTTAGCACCTTTACATCATCCTTGACATTGATGCTATAACTATGAGTTTAAGTTTTGGTCTGAATAAAGTCATTAATACAAAGCACCATTAAAAGGAATGATGACCAGCTGATTTATACAAAGAAAAAAGCACTCCCAGAGACCATGTCAGTTCTGACATATCAGTAGTTTCCAGCCCTTAGTGCTCAGCAACACTGCAGAAATCATATTTATTCCCTGTGCTTAGAACAGAAGCTAGGTTTTTAGCAAAAACTGACTTTTCATGTCATCCGCTTGAAATTATACTTACATACATGGACAACGTTTGCACCAGTGAAAGCCGTGTATTTTCATGAACAAATGTTCCTGTGCAGAAAACAGCAAGGACAAAATGAGGGGTCTGGTTGTGGCTTCTTTGAAAGAAAGACACAATTTGCATAGATTAGCTTAACTAGAGCTGGAAGTAGTTTCTGGTACATTAATAATAAGTCTTAGCATATTCCAATCACCTAAGATATCACATACAGGAAGTGCACCATTATAAATGTTTGAAAATCCAAAGTGAAGAAAATTCAAATAATTTTGTGCTTTGCCAAGAGATTGGGCCAAATATAGTTTTGTTTCTAAGTCAATAATATTAAAATAAAATTACTCTACCTAGGGTGATATTATTAAAAAATGTATATAACGTTGATGGCATTTTGCTTGCCTAAGTGGTTTTACTAGAGCAATAACTCACATCCATTTTCTGTAAGCATTAGAGGCTTGTGCATCTATTATGAAGGAGCAAGAAAAAGCAAGGGGAAATGAGAGAGCCCACAGCCATTCATGGAGAAATAAAGATTTCAAGTATTTACAAATACTTGTCCTGATTCCTTGTAATCTACATTAAAGGATACTGACAGATCCCAAACCCAACCTAATGTGAAATGACAGATTGCTCAGATCAGAAAACTGTGAGGGGCCACAGGCTAAATGAGTCAGTGCAGCTTCTCTTCATTTGCATCTTTAAAGTTCCTATTTCCAACATGCACACAAACCAATTTCATACTCCTGGTTTTGGATCTCAATGTAAAATGCAGAGACAACTTTCTAACCACCAATAACTTTTTTTTTTTCTTTAATCCAGTTACTAGGTGTTAAAGTTTGCAAAGGTTTTAACTAAATGCAGTGCTTCCCTGATTGCTGTGATTAATTCTCTAGAGTGCTATAAAAACTTACCTTAGTTTGAAAGTCAAAAAATAATACCAAAAAACTAATTGAAAACAGAAAGATACAAGTGTGTATAGCCTAACAAAACTGCTAATTCCTAATTCTTCCTCCCACCAAAAAATTGCCACATATTTGACTTCTATTGTTTCTTACTCTGTAATTGTTATTTAACGAATATAAACCTTCAAGTACAAACTGCCTGACATTCATTTCTATTAAGATCTGGACACTGTGTCCCTGTCTGCAAAAAGTCCTCAGTAAAACTCTGAAGGTTGTGTATCCACTGTTACGTTTGCTGCCTCAACTGCTCAACTCCTTCAGCATCAAGAAACAATTTCTAGTCACAGACATCTGTTTGTGAGAATCTGCTATGAATGATGCAACAGAATGAAAATTAGAGTTTCCTCCTCTCATTATCTTAATCTTGATGAAAGTCTCTGCTCACTGATATTATCTGTGATAGGGAGAACAAATGCACATCCTGGCCCCAGTGGGTCAAGGTAAAACTGTCCCTGGCAATAAAGAGAGCTGAAAATTTCAATATCAATTTCCAACATACAACAGTATGTCCTCTACTAACAGCAAATAATATCGGAGAATTTCTATGGTGAGTGGTGCCAGATATTAATGAATTAATATTTTTTTCTGTAAGACAGTGAAATGGTAAAAGTATCTACATTATTAGTACATTTATTTTAAACTTAAGAATTAATCAAAGGGAAAATAATCCCAATGATATAGCAGCCAGAATAGATCTCCTTTTTTTATACCAAAACAATGATGTCTGGATTTCCTATTTCTCACTCCTTCCCCTCAACATAAGATCAAAGATTATAGTCACTCACAAGTTTTCTGAAAATAAAGCAGCAGGAAGGAAACAACTTGCAACTCTTTAATAAAAACACTGTAAAATAAAGCATGATTTTTTAAAGAAAATCATGCAAAACTCCCTATATGAGCAACTCTCACATATCGTGTCCTACTCACTCCCCTTCTCAAAATCACATCAAACCTAAAGGAACCTGAATTTTGTCATTCACATTTGTAGGGACCTTCCACTCTGTTAATCTCCATCAGACCTTTTTCTTACCTTTGTCAGTCAGAAGTGATTAAGAGGAGGCATTTCAGACTGTCAAATAAGGGACTTCCAAACACCATCTGTAAGCAGAAATACAACATTTCCTATGAGCCTAAATTCTATCTATCAGCTTCTTAGCAGACAACAGGTCTCAGAGAACACCTTTCTATTCACATCAATATCACATATGCAAACAGCATTTAATTTCATCCTTCCAGATAAAACAGCACATTCTTTATCAAGGATATGCTCTCGCTGGTACATAATTTATTGGTTAAAGAACAAATTGAGAAAATGTCTAATCTGAGTGAGCTAATCCATTTTTGCTTAAACAAATGTACCAAGAATGTTTCCAATAAAAAGTATTACTGCTGCAAATAAACTTTGAATAGATTGCAAATGTTTATAAAGTGAAAATAATAATTTGAAAATATTGTCTGAAAACTATGGTTATTGAGCATTTTGCAGCCTTCCAGTGTTAATCTGTGTACAATCCTGAAGTCTTAGAGAAGGTAATTTACACTCTCACTTTTGCTTCCATGGTTTTATAACAGTTCTGAAGCTAGCTTACTGGGTTATGTTGTCATTAGCAAAATTGACATTATAGGAATGCTACTAATAAGTATGTCCAAACTTGCTGATATTCTGGACAAGAACACAGGTGAGCATCCAACGACTGTGCTATTTCCAATATAATCTGGAAAATTATGATATGCATAAATATAAGATACACTTTGAAATTCACATTCAATTTCAATTTAACTCTGTTAATTATTAAGTTTTTGGGGCCTTTTAGCTTCACAGGCAGTGAAGCTTGCAGTTAATTAATGTCTGTCTGTGTCTAAGCACTTACATCCTCTCACAGGTTATCTTTCATGTTTGTCAGCTCAGTGCAGATGTCTTATGGCTATGAGCAGGTAGCATGGATCAATCAGAAAAGCAAAAGGTTGACACTATGCACACTGTCCACTGTCCAAAGTTTCTCTTTGGAAGACCTCTAGTCCCATTCCATGGACAGATACATATTTATAGCTGAAAAGCAATTCACTCCTCAAGCATCCCTCCCAGTTCAGTATCAACTGAAATTCATGTGCTCAGACTGCTTCACTTTACAAACCAAAGACACAACAAGTGGGGACAATGGGAAAATTAATTTCCAAGTCATGCAGTGTCTGGGAGTTTGTCCCACAATTATGTCAGATCATAAAAGGTACTTATATCTGGAGAACTAAATCAATATTTGAAGGTGAGATCCAGTCCCAGGTTGAGATATTGAAGTGTAGAGATCTGCAATGTGAATTCAACATCTATACTTTTTTACTTTTAGTAGAGGTTCCACTGACTAATGAAAAGATCCATGAATTACATGTAAAATAGAAACTCATCTCACATGCAGATACCTTAATTATAATTTTACAATCAGCCTCTAGAATAAAATGGTTTTTTTCCTTCCCTGGTCATCCTGATGCTCCTCGTGAATCCCAGCTTGATTAGAATTACTCTTTCTGACTACTGCTGATCAAAATCGTCCTATCTTTCTTATTATATTTCCTCAGCACTTTATGTATTAATACTTCCATAATGAGCTGCAAGTTGGTATCTGATATATTCTAGGGCTGCATTTGCCTTTGGTACATGGTCCTGTTAGTTTGGAGTCACATCTACTACTTTTCTGTGAGTCTGGCGCTCAGTTATTAGAGCTCTCCTCTTTGAAATGCTGATCTTGCTGTGTTAAAGAACGCATATTTAATCACATTTTTACCAGCCTTTTTGTATTCTGATAATTTTGAAAAATAAAATAATAGTACAAAAAACAATTTTTCTTTCAAAAAAAAGAAAATTCACTTTTAAACCAGTTTCTTAACAATCCTTAAACATATTTAATCAGTCGTGAAAATCATGCTGGAAACCCATGGAAGATCAAACATGCATTTATTTTCTCTAGAAAATATTTCTTATTAAATACTATAAAAAATTAATCTCATTCAGTGTACTTTAGTTAAATCATGCTGAATTTTGTCTCATAACTTTGCTATCATGTCTTGATTATTATTTTCAAATAATTACTGCTAAAATCTTTGTTGCAATTGATCTTAAGTCAACATGCTTTTTGCCATCAAGACATTATCAATCATGTCTTTTTCTTCATGTTATTAGGCAGAAAACTTTTTTCTACAGAGACACTAATTTCATGTGACACTCTTTTCAGAGTCCCTGTATGGACAACATCTGTCTCCTTTATGTGATTACAATTAGTTTTTCTTAAATACAATAATCTCCAAGCTATCATCTTGATCTCTCATCCATACCTTCTCTATTTATTTGTCTATCACCATCTTTCCCTCAGTTTCTAGTTAGTTAATAATTCAGGACTGGGTTTTTTCCTGAATTATCCTTAATTCTACCCCAACCTCATTCTCCTCTTTTTGCTTCCCTTCTATTTATGAAGCTGCAAAACTTTTTGCTATGGTATTTTCTTATTAAAATATGTAGAAATGCTACACAGGTGGTCTCTCCATGATTGAGAGATATTGGCAGGGAAGGAGGAGAAGTCTATGTTCCTGCTGTGTGTAGACAGTGTTACGTGAATAAATAAAGCATTTCAGTTTTCATCATAACTAGACCTCTGGCTTTTTTCCAAAACACAAAAAAAAAAAGAAGTGAGGACAGATAAGTGCTAGGCATTTTGAGGATAGTATTAATTTCTGAGCCAAATAACTCACCAGTAAATGTGTTTGCAATTCCTTTGATTGAGCAATTACTCTTCTCCTCATGGATGGCAACAGGTTTTAGCTAAACAGAAATGTAATTGATAATATACGTAAGATTCATTATGTAATCTTTTATATGCATCTAACCTTCTTTTCTTCCAATCTCAGAATGAAAAACAGTTTTACATCAGGACTTAAGCTGTGTATAAGCTTTTCTAATTTGCAAACACTAAAGGAATGTCCTTTCATTTGTCTGATCCTGACAGTATATTGATGAAAACTATTACTGTTCTGCAAAGCCTATTGTCATACTAATGATAAGATGTCCGCAGAGCATTGAACGCTGAGCACCTTGATAGGAAAACAAAACTTAAGCCAAGAGAAAATGAAGGAAGCTTGCATCCCTGTCAGTTTCTAGAGCGTTTCTTCAAAGGTGTGACATATCATAACAAAATTTCAGATCTTTTTATTTGCTGGAAAAAAAAATCCAAAACCTCAAAACTATGATGCAGAGACATTTGTTTAATATAATTATGTTTTCTATAAAATTACCTGTAGACAAATAATGTGACTCAAACAATGATGCATATTTGTCTAGAGCAAGACAGGATGCATCCTCAGGTTGCAGTAGGGAACCTGAGAGTTGACATGTCCTTCCCCTGCCTTCATTTTTAAAGCTATTATTTTCTTCTGTCTCTCTGCTGAGAGCAGTGAGTGGTTTCACATCTGAAGTGAACCACAGCACATTTTTCACTCGAATGAAATTCTGTTTTCTCCACCACAATGTTTATAAACCTCAGACGATAAACCACCATTTTTTCATAGAGTCAGAAAATAGGGGATATTATTCTTTTCCTGAGGAAAAAAAAAAGGAAAAAAAAAGGAAAAAAAAAAGAAGAAGAAGAAGATATGCTGTCTCATATTAGTGATTTAGTCTGAGCACATTATTGAATCTTAAGCCTTTGGTAAATCACTCCTAGTATAAATCAAAGGTAACTCAGCTTTACACTTTAACACATCTAGGCTAGAAAGGGAATTCCTTCCCTTTCCCGGTTGCTGAAGAGTCCGACTCAGACGTGTTGAAAGTGCCATACTCCTCGTTAAATACTTCTGAAGAGTAAATTACAACCTTGTACCCTCAATGATTTTTGCTCATAGACTCAACAGGGGACTCCCAGCAGAATGAGTGTCAGTCACTACTGTAACAGATAGAAAGTCCTCTCTGGGGAGGTATATCTAAAAAGCCAGCCATCACTGGGGAACAGCCACCCATCTACTTAGACTCTCTAAAACAGAAGTCTTACCGTGGTTTTCAAATACAGAAGAAGAAAGCACTCCATCTCCTCCTCCACTGCTATGGGATTTTTGAAAGCATTTGCTGAGGATTATCTGCTTTCAGTGTCCATGACTCCTGGTGGGTTTCCACCTGTAGGTCTCCTAAGACTATTGAGAGAACCATAACCACTATCTAACCTGAGAAGGGATACAGAATACCTGCAACAGCTTGGCTTAAATGCCATGGAACAGTTGCCATCTTCCGTTTAGGCTTGTAGTTCTGCATCAGGAAAGGAACAATGATTATCTGCTTCTCTTCCAGGGCTGCAGCTTTAAGATAGAATAAATTTAGGTTCTTTTTCATTTTAGAATAGAAAAAAAGTGTTAATTTTCATGCAACTTAATGAACTTTATGATTAATATTTTGTAAGCAAAGCCAAAATTTGAAACTCCTAAATGTGAATGTTTGAACATTTCTCATGAGTATGCTTCAGTGGGGCTACTTGCCAAGAGGTGTAGTGGTGCTGCAGTTATACAGACTCAAAGAAAAAAATAAAAACCGATCTATAAAATATCAGAGATAAGTCCCTTTGCTGTGTAGCAGTGCCATAAATTATATTTTGAGCAGATACAATTACTTTAATGTGTTTTTTTTCTGACCCTCTTTTGCATTTTGCTTTCCATTATTCTCAGATCTGATTTCTACGGTCATTTTTTTAATAAATTGAATAGCCTGTGCTTGATATTGAAATGGGATTTGACAATAATATACTAATGAAACTTTAAAGACAAATTATGAAGGATTACCTTTTTAAGTTTTCTAAAAAATTGTTATTAAAATTCACCACTAATAAGTGTCAAAAGGATACTAATTCACTGATGCTTCCAAAATGAAAATTTTGCATTAAGGGAGGAGGAATAAAATGGGTTTATTAAAATCTTTTTGAAACAGAAGATAATCCAGTTATCATCTTCATCATGCAGCAGTCCTCAGTTCTATTTATTATCTGTAAAAGATACCAGCATGGAATTAGGCTGCTAGAATGGGAGATTATATATATATATATATATATATTTATCTATTTATCCTTCTCAGGATAACTATTCTTCCACATGGGAGTCTGCGAATCCTGAATGCTTCCAAGTCTGATGAAGGACGGTACTTATGCCAAGGTGTAAATGTATTTGGATCTGCAGAAATCATTGCATCAATATCTGTTAAAGGTATGAAGAAATAATTTGATGATAATGATGATTTACTTTGACTAATACTTAAATATTAATCCGAATCCCCCAGCAAATCCCCCAAAAACAGGATGGTAGAGGCAGAATAAAAAGGTGTTTCCAAACATGTTATGGGGACAAAACTCCATCTGGTCAAACATTGTATTCCTGCATCAAATTGCACATTCAGCTGTTATATCATAGATGTGTCAGAAGAATTAGTATACACATTAAATTGCTCAAATAATAAATAATTCTATAAGTAAAAGAATCAATATCCCTTTGGACATATTGTAGCTTTGGGAACTCACACACACACAGCTTTTACTACATGGGAACAAACGTTTAGATTTCAGTGATAATTGTATCAATATAAAATCTAAAGAAAGATAGTTCCTTAGAAGAGCAACAATAATCAAACCACTCAGTTGCAGTCTATTTCTAAGCCTTTTTTTTTTTTCATTTTTTTCATTTTTTCAGCTGAATTAATGGATTTTGTTTGTAGGGGTTTTTTGTAGGTTTTTTCTTCATTTTTCAAGCTTCTTCTTATATTTTGTAATCCAGGAAACATCCTTTTTTATTTTTATGTTACAAAACTGAAATTTTCATGCAATCACAAATTAGTTGTTTTTCCTGAAAAATAATGAAATTAATTAATGAATCCACCTCAGATGTCCTATAGATTCTTGCTTAGGATTCTGCCTTTTTGCTTCCATGAAACTGTCTGTACCTTCTGAACCCCATGGTCACACCTGAGTGTACACTAAGAATATAGTTCAATATTTGACAATGTGTGTTTGAAACACACAGGAAATGCAAGCTCTGAGTAGACTAAGCAGTACTCAATCATATTTTGGTCTAGCACTGTAAGTAGACCTCCATCTAAATGTTCCTAATCCTTCTATATTTCAAGAACCTACGAGAATAGAGCTGACTCCCAAGAAGATAGAGTTAACGGTTGGAGAAAGCATTGTCCTCAGTTGCAAAGCCCTTCATGACAGCACACTTGATGTCACTTTCTATTGGACTCTCAATGGGCAGCCAATTGACTTTGAAAAAGAAGGTGGACACTTTGAAAGCATCAAGGCAGTAAGTGACCATGCACTTGTCATCTGTGTGCTGTGAACTGATAGAAATTTGCATGCTTTTATATGTCTCCCATTTACCAAATTCTGGCTAAATTGAAAGATTACTGGTTTCAGTAACACTGGAAAGAAATGTTAGCTAGAAGAGGTGCAAAACGCAGGTCACCAGAATTACTCCAAGTAATTTTTATCAAGAAGATATTAAAGTTATACATACTATTATTAGAGAGATATCTGATAATATTTGTGAGTGAATCTAAAGGAATTTTCATCAAATCCTACTTACATTCTTCTGCTGACTTTAACATAGAAAGGATGCTGCTATAAGCATTGATGTCTTTCTCACAGATAACACGGCTGTTGAAATGCTCTTACCTCCCAATGCTTTACTTGCCTAGTGTGTATTTTAATATCTGAATAGGAAGGACTATATTTTATTTATCAGCTCCCCAGTATGAAGTACATTCTAACTGTGCAACCATTATTTAAGTCGATAAGAATCATATGGAAAAAATAGGCATACCAAGTTCAAATATTACTGCTTGATCCAAAAAGAGTTTCATATAATCAAACAGTATGATGAAGTAATTCAAACCTGTCTCGTGTGAAATGGTTTGAACTTTTCTTAGTAGAAAGAAATCTTTAATGTGAACAAGTTTGGAAATAGAATCTACAGTCATTTAACTCAGTCTTCTCACTAATGAAATATAAATCAAATGTCCAGGCTATGTTAAGAGGGAAAAATGGAGTTCACAAAGGAAAGGTCAGGAAATTTTAAAACTTAATGTATCTAATTTGAGTACAATGTAGCAAAGTTAACTGCATGAAAAATCTTGTCACCTGCAATCAGTTTACTTTTCTTCTTCCCTTTACGGAAGTCATACTGTATTCTCTTGGTGTTGGCTTTGTTTTTTAAAATTTGAGTTTACTTCAATAAGCCTTTTAATTGAACAGCATTAGTGATGTATATCTTAGTGTGAAGGTTATTAGCATAGTTATCTTCATGTGAGGAATATATCAAAATGCAGCACTAAATGTATAGGAAGGAAAACTATTTTTTAAATTGCATGAGTTGATCCTGAACAAAATGCCTTTTAATGGAGTATGTTTAAGAAAAATAATATCCTTTGTGTGCATGAAGTCACACATCCATTTTTTCTGCACACACTGATACTTTGTCAGGTAAAAATCTGTTCAGGTTTGCTTGGGTTTTGTTTATTCATTTTAAAGCCTGACAAATTGAACATTATTTGAATGGGTTCCTGTTCATAACAAAACCACTGTAAACCTCTCATCACTGGTTGCATTACTCATACTTTTACTGTGGCAGACCCAGGTGTTAAGTATGATGGGCGTCCTGATGCCTAATGCAGTGTTATAAAAGCTATCACCAAAGTAACATTTATTTGGGCTGTAGATAAATTTGCACTCACTAAAATTGCATACTCGCTAGCAATTACAATTAAAAGGAAAAGCTTCTCTTAAAAAATCAATATTGCTTTGCTTCTTTTTAAATTATATCTGTAGCCTTTGTACCAAAAAATAAGTGTTATCATTTTTCATACTGAGAAGTAATTTTTATACAAATTGAAGGTGGTTTTGCTGTTATTTACTGACCTATCAAGGATTTAGTATCTGTAGCAATTTAGGTACTTCAAGGACTTGCTTGGCAAAAAGCTAAGTGTGGTAAAGATGTCAAGTTGAACAAAGCTTTGCAAGAAGGGAATGTTAAGGAAAAGGGATCAACTGAATTCAACTGGACTGACAGCTCAGACTGCAATCTAGGAAAGGAAATCATCCCAAATGTTGTGTATGCATAACTCCACAGTGCATTTGGTAGAAAAACAGTAATGCAAGGGCTTATATAAACCCAGAATCCTTTGGCATTGGATTACTTTTTCCAACAACAGACTCGATAACATTTTAGGTTCTGTGAGGGATAATCTGTATAATTAATAGAAACAATTTTGCATGGAAATCTGAATTTCCAAAATTTCCTTCTAGCAGCAAAGTGAGCCCATGAGCACAGAAAATATGGACCTGTCTGTTTTTACTAGGATAACTTTCATTTTCTGTCCATTGTGTCGAATCTAGAAGTGCTGTTCAAAATTCTATTCAAAATTTTCTTTTCTAAGACCTCCACTGACCTTAATTTTCTCATGGAGCTATGTCTAAAAACATCTGATTTTTTCAGTAGATTTGCAGTAGATTTTCATCCAACTATCATCATTCCAACTCTGTATTTGAAAGCCAATATTGTTTTTATGGCAGCCAAGCAAAATGATTTACTATGGTTATCCATAGCCTGGTGAACAGTAGCATTGCTCGTGTCCCTCACCTTCACCTGCATAAGTACTTTTCAGACTCAGGAAAGTGATTTAGTCTCTATATCTCCTTGGTCTTTGATCTTAACTGAAACTGCCACGACGGGAAACAATAAGTACAACTTGTCATGTTATATTTTAGAGTGGTCATTTGTTCACATGTAAGTGAATTGAAATCTACTGTTTCACTTAAAGAAGGCCAGATAAAGATTGGACAAGGCATTTAAGTACTACCTAGCACTGGAGACTTCAATTTTATTAACTAGAACCTTTGAAAATACATAAATTTCCACCTCTCCTAATATTTTCAGGTCACTTCTTGGTTAGTTGTAGTCCTTTAAGCATATTTTAGAAGTTAGAAATAAAATTACCTAAGCCTTTTCTTACAAGGCAGTGCTAAGTTCTCATCATCATCACGGCTAGGCTTTGCGAA
>VZRE01011795.1:8387-103165 GCA_013396775.1 Cephalopterus ornatus
CGTCGCTCGGCGGCGGTGCCGCTGTCACAGGTAGCGCTGGGCGCGGGCGGGCGGCCGCCGCGGGGTCCCGCCCGTGGGCGTGGGAGGACGGGTGTTGTGGAACTCCGGCAGCCGCATTTGAACCCTAAACTGTCGCTGTGGCTTGCCGTGACTGAAACCTAATTTTAAAAGAATCCCGAATAACGAGAAGCAGGGTCATAATAGCAGACTGGGCTCTCGGCACGCTGTTGGAACTGCGGTGGTGTCAGCCTGTCAGCGATCCCTGGAGAATGACAAACTTAACATTTAGTGAAAGGAGTTACTGTGACCAGTTTTTTCATCTTAAGATGGGGTCGTATGGTGAAGGAAACCGGTAACCTTCATCATGTAGTTACATGTAGATCAGGCTTTCAGCTGCCAAAGAAATGCTTAAAACTTAAAAAGCTCAAAAAGTTCAATGATCATTCAAGGCAATTCTCTCATCTCCTCTTTCCACTTCCAAACTCTGAGTATCAGGTTTCACACTGTTTCTGACCGAGACAGTAACTCTGAAATTGCAATAGTATTTCACTTTTGGAGCTTGTGGAGTTAGCGCAGCTGCGTAAGGAGCTGGGTAGTGGTGGAACAGTTTTTTTCCTGCGACAGCCTTGCTTACATAAGGCCAAGGCTTTTGGGCTTGGCTTCTAAGTTGGAACCTGTGAGCGTGTTGCACTTGAAGACCATGAAAGTTTCATAATGAATGAAATCTTCACTGAAGATGTTCCTCTAAGTCAGTATGTAAATATATAACTGCTTAGCCAAATACTGCATTTGCTTAAGACTTAAGTAAGGAAAGCATGTGAGCAGTCCTACAGCCACTTTGTATGTTTAAGGTCTATATGCTAAAATGATTTGCTGCCCAGTGATGCAAGGGAAATTGTCTGAACTCTGAAATCATGCAATAACAGTTCTAAGGTACTTTCCTGTCAGATGAGTAATGGTTAACAGTAAATATCATCTTACTTCTAACGATGTTACATAGGTAAGTGGGATGAGAGAAGGATGCTCTTAATCAATAGCTTATAGCTAGTCAAATGCTATGAATTTGGTACTATTGCTATTTTGCTTTAACTGCATGTATAAATGATTTTTCATACATTCAAATCTTCTGTTATGTGGTGTTCAACTCTCTGTGACTGAAATAGATATGCTGAGAACAGGCTTAAAATGTGCCTTGTTTGGCCGTACATAGTCAAACACTTTAGAAGTATTAACATTTTTGATCTTACAAAACCATATCTTAAATTTGTAAATGGAATACTAGGCATACAGTATTCTGCCATGCAATTGCACACCCAGATGTCTCAGTCATGTTTTATTAAGGCTTTCTGACTTGCCAGTATCCAAAGGCTCAAAATACTTCTCTGTCTCTGTGCCAGTAACTAATAATAAGCTTTCACTGATATTTTGATGTTGCTCATCCATGGAAGTGCGCAGCAGCATGGGATGATAACAGTATTGTGTGATAGATATTGTACTGCTAATGTTCAGCAGCCAGCTTGAATCAGGACCATATTTTTTAAAATGCCTGCAGCAGTAGAGCATGATAATGGACCCAGCTTTCCAGATCATTCAGTTGGTGTTAATTTTGTTGATTCTTAAAAAAGGTGCAAGGGTAGCTCACTACTGTTGTACTTTCTTGTTTGTTTGGGTTTGTTGTTTTATTTTCATCCTGTTTGGTTTAATTTTATAGCTTCTGCAACTTATGGTAGGAGTAAGGTGTGAAACACAGGCCATTTGTGTAAAATCAATCATCTTGGCAATCTTTGAACAAAATGCCATACTAAACAGCTGAAGATTTATTTATATTTAGTGAGTTACATTGTTTGAACTTCTAATTACAACTCACACTCCATCTAGTCCAAAGTATCAAACTCATAAAATATATTGCCTGTTGTCAAGAGTTTAGAATCTAAATGTGGTGTACATCAAAGCTTTCTGTAAAGTTATTGGTGTTGCCATAGTTTTACCTGCTAGATGGACAGTGTATTTTTGTGCCCAAACAACTGTTAGAGTTGCATGAACATCTTATTTGTAGTTTAGAGTTCAGAAAGTATCAGTAGTGTTCATATATATGTACTCTGTGTGTATGTGTATGCATATACACATATGCTGACTGTATAGTCACTTATATATGCCCTTCATTTGTGCAGGTGAACGAGTTGTCACTTGTTTCTTGAAGAGCTGAGCCAAACACTCTTTTGCCATAGATTAGTTGAGTTAAGCAAGATCATCCTTCTCGGATGATGAGATACCAGTACTCCCATGCAAGAGAAGAGACTGGAGAGAGTCAAGGAGGCTGAGGAGTACTTAAGTATATGTTCTGTGTCTGTTGCAGAGATGTGTTTCCCAAATAACCTACATATCGTGGAATGTCACGTTTCAGGAAGTTATTGCTGTTTCCTCACTATGTTTCATGTCTGGTTGGTTGGAAATAATCAGTGAAATTTTTGTTACTGCTGGTGTCCAGTGTGACTGAAGCAAACATAAGGCCAGTAATGTTCAAATGTACTGTTCAAAGTCCTCAACTTGGTGAGAATATAACAGTTTAATATCTCAGTTTCTTGCTCTGAAAACTTGTAAATCTAGCATTCTCCAGGATCATAATATTTGTTTTATTTTATTTTATGCTTTTACAATATGTGGCTTTACAAAGGATATGAGATTTAAATTTTTTCTTTAATTTATTTTTACTGAGGAACAAACTGTAGCCAAGTAGCTGCTATATACCTCATGTTGTGCCACAGAAAAGTGCAATAGTGTAACAGTGCAGAAACTTTGCAGCCCCTCAAGAAGGGAAGAGTGATTTGCATTGCACTGAAATGTAGCCAGTGTTGGGTTAATCAGGTTGAACATGCTAATGATTTGCACAGCCAAGTCTTCCTCTTTAACAGTAGAAACACTGGATTTTCCAGATTGACTTTCTCAAAGCGTTTGTTAGAAAATGCTGATCACAGTGGTGATCACAGAATCAGTTAGGTTGGAAAAGATCTCTGACATCACTGAGTCCAACCTCTTAAATGTCTGCTTAAACTTGGGAATGAGCAGGACTTGTATGTGCTGTAAAGAGCTACCTGAATTAAATGGCACCAAAAGTGCTAGTTCCTGCCACCACTGACATATTAGGAGTTTGTATGCATGTTACTGGCTTGATAGAGCTTCTGTACAAAGTTACTCTTGTGCTGCTTCAAGTATATTGACCTGCATGTTCTGTAGCCCACATCTTGTTGAATGTTTGGTAGCTTCTATTTGCTTTTTGGTTAAACACGGTAACTTCTTCATAGGGAGTGAGCTCAACATGCCAGCTGTATTTCAGATTTTTTTTAAGCACAGCTGCTGTTTTCAGGCATACCGTACACTTAAGTGCTGATACTTGTCTTATATAGAAGTTATCCGTGATATGTGTTTTTTTTTCTGAAGTGTAGGTATAAAATTGTTGATGTGTAGAATTTCACAGCACGTGAGAATCAACTAAACATTAAGCACAGGAACATATAGCTTGAGACGAATCTCATTCAGCACTTGGAGAATTCTGACTTCTTAATTCATTGGCCTACAGTACAACTTATGCAATACTTAGGTTTTAAAATGGAGAGAATGTTCTCTCTTTTGACTGCACCTGCAATCCCCTTTATGCTTATGTCTTCTTAACTGTCATCTGTCTCTCACTCTTCTTGTCCTCTAGCTATAGGTATAACTTATGGCTGTGCTATTTAGAACACTGTGCTATTTGGAACACTGACAATTGTATTTAGTCAGTCTTACAGGTTTTTACTAAGCAGATGTTAACTATCTCACTTAGGAGTGAGCTGGATTTCTGGCTCCATCTTCAAAAAGCAGTGTCTTCCACATTTTATTTACAGTGAAATTGGCTCTAAAGGTCTGCCTTTAAAGCTGCGATAACTAGGATACTTAAAGCATGGTTTACTGAGTCTCAGTATCAAGGTTATTAATCATGTTTTCCGTGTGACAGACTTCATTCCCAGACTTCAGAATTTTAGCATTTAACAGAAGCTAATGTGGCATCATAAAGAGTAAGAAGTTTGTATACTTTTGGCAAGTAGTTTCAAATTTGACTAGTTTCAAATGTGACAAATATTTGTCCGCTAAGGGCTTTTCATAACAGTTGTGAGAGGCAGCAAGTGAAGAGGTTTCCAGTGAGTTGAACACAATTCATGAGATTGTTCCACGTAATTCCCTTTTTGCATGTTTTAGATTCTTTTTTCTTACTCTGCTGAGTAGAAATTAATGAAATATATCATATAATAGGCAGATGTTGAATCTCTCAAACATTTATCGTGTGCTAAATGGGCCAGAACAATTGAAAACTTCCTCACTTTGAGACTCAGCTGACAGTGTTATGCAGCTTTGGATAAGCTGCAGATAGACTTTGGATCCAGCTGCAGTGTTACAGTAGTACTTTTTGGGGGATGGATAGACAGGGCTTTCTCCACAAATATGCGGTAGAGACTTAGTAAAGAGGGAGGCATATTTAGTGGTCCTACTGGAGCTACTTTTGGTGGCCAGAGCAAGAGTGTGCCTTGCCAGTTGGAGACAGTAGGCGTTAGTTTAGCCAGGAGTGTGATGGGTTTGGATGTAGTTTAGCCTTCGAGAACAGCTGCATTCACTCCTACTTGACACTAGGCCATGTATCTAATCCTTTGGTATTACTGCATTATCACCCAAGTACATGCTATTTGGGAAAGTGTAAGACATGGTTTCTGAATTAATATTTAAAAAAAAATAGGTAAAGTCATCCCTTTCAGCTGTTTACAGTATTTTTGATATCTTGCTTCTATGTGACAAAACTCATGGTAATGAATTTCAAATTGCTTAAAAAGGACCTACATTCTTACCAGCAGACAGCTACGCTGTTTAAGATGGCTGACAATGCAGAATCCATAGTCTCTTTATTTCAGTTTATTAAAACAGACTTAAATTGTTAATTATTAGTCAGTAACAGGGTACGCCCAACAACTACGTGGGTTCAGTGAAAGTCTTAGAACCTGGTGTGATGCTCCCCCTCTCTAAAAGTTGTTATTACAACTTGAATGCAGTCCTTTAAAAGTACAGAATGTGGCATGCAACTCTAATTCTTTATCTGAGTAAATGGCAGTTTAAAAGAGTGTATACCTTTACATACTCTTGACTGATTACATGATCAAAGAAGATAGTTATAGGATGATACTTCACTCAGATTTGATTCTCTGGGTATATGCCAGGTCTCCATGTGTCTGCTGTGCTGGGCAAAATTTGTATCTTTTTGTTCCTTAGCCTTATTCAAGAAAACCTCTTATCTCTAATAAAAAAATGTATTTAATATATTATCCCAGAAACAATAAATTAATGCAAAGCTAACTTGATTTATTTTCTTACAGTGAAAATGTCCTGTTTGGAATGGGAAATCCTCTGCTTGATATCTGTGCAGTTGTAGACAAGGACTTCCTTGACAAGTAAGTCTTGATTTCTTTTTTTATTTTATTTTTTTTTAAGTATCAGTTTTGTTTCCAGAATGATGCCCATAAATAAGTGGAGGGCTATCTGCTTGTGTAATGCTAAGTTTGTGCTGATTCTGGCCTTATGCTGAAAGCAGCCAACATGGTATCTGTTATTTGACTGTTCTTGTTATATGAAGCTGTGGCGGTGGTATCAATGAAAAACTTCAGGGTTTTCATGTGCTTTTCTGTAAATTCTTTATTCCAGTCTCTTCATGCTGTCTTTGCTAGCCCTTAATTGGAAGCAGTCATCAATTTCAGTAAGATTTAGGTAGTTCTTGTATGAATCTTTATGTGCTACTTTTGATTTACTATTAGAGCCCTCTTTTCTTTCTTCAGTGATGACTTTGGGGCAAATAAGCCATATCTGTAACACAGCAAGAAAAGTTGTGGAAATGTACCTATTTTAAAAAATATTCCAGTTTATCAGTGAAGAACAGGAGCACTTCTTACTGGGTGGTCTGTTATCTTACTTATGCCCGGTTGTTGTGCTACCACCCGTATAACCGTATCACTGGATTGCTTAATTGGCATTAAGCTTTACTTGTCCTTGGATCAGCTTAGAGATCTGTCTTTTCCAGAGGTGTCAGATACAGTTGCTCTTTTAAATCCTTCTGCATGAGATCCCTTTCTTGTTGTTGCTGACACTTTTTCTCTGATTTGTAAGTGTTCAGTAAGTTGATTTAATCTTTCAGAGAGCTTTCAATTCTTTCTTTAATTTTTAAAGTGTGACTAATTTTTTCTCTAACTGTACTTGGATTTCTTAATGGGGATACTGCATCACGACTAAATTTCACAACACCAAATAAAGAACAGGTGCAAAGTTTGTCTCTGTGAATGTGTATTGTCAGCCACAAATCTTTTGTTCTAAAGCTTTTAATAATAGCAGTAATTTGTTTTGCCATGGATATTTTGTCACTCAGATTTTGCCTAAAGGTATGTTTAAGTGAAAGCGTGGATATTACAAGCTGGAGGCAAAAGACAAGAATGTAATGGAGGTATATAAATCTCAAACATCTGAAATTTTCAAAATCAAGTCTATGTCTTGAGTGTTCAAAACAGTAAATTAATCTGGTGTAATTCTCTGCCTTATGTTTCCACTGAAATGACTTGAAAACCAGTCTCTGAAAATAAGTAATGCCCCCTCCCAACCCAACAGTACCCCTGAACTAATCCTTATAAATTGCTGACGTAAAAGAGGTGGTGGGATCTATACTGCAGCACTGAAATCCTGCAAGAGTGCACTGTGCTTTTCACTGGATGTGACGTGCTGTG
The DNA here is from genome assembly GCA_013396775.1 of Cephalopterus ornatus. Taxonomy (NCBI): domain Eukaryota; kingdom Metazoa; phylum Chordata; class Aves; order Passeriformes; family Cotingidae; genus Cephalopterus; species Cephalopterus ornatus. The sequence goes on from VZRE01011795.1 coordinate 15,176, forward strand.
CAGAATTTAATTTAATTTAAAAATTAGAAATCTTGTGTACTCAAATTTGAGTCCTGTCAGACAAATTAAATTAGCTTCTGGAACAGCATATGCTCTGTGAGCATTTCTTTACTGCCAAAATGCCTTCGTGGGGTATTGCATTATTTAAAGCAATAAGCAGCCTTCCAAAAACAGTTTCACAGGGGACCTGCTGATAGTGTGATAGGTCTGGTAGTAACCTCAAAGCTGAGAAGCTTGTTTACCTTCTTCTCACGCACCTGATTTTATATCTAGCTCCCTATTTGTGAGTGTGAGCACAGTAGTCCATTTAACAAACCCACAAGCGTGTTTCTCTTTCAAGTTCAACTACCTTTTGCAATACTTCCTGAAATGGGAATCAAATCCCACACTTCCGCAGCTTGTGTGGGGAGATCAAATAGCAAACCTAGCTGTAGAGCAACTGCTAGAATGAAGTTATCTGTTCAAATGCTGCAGGGAGGTGCAAGAACATAGACATTTCAGGACTGTGAAGCATTTGAAAGAAAAATTGTTGATCCTATTGGTTTGGTCTCTGTTTTTCTTGTCAAACAAGAAATAAATCCATCTTTATCCATGTCTTGTCAGCTCTTGGTATCTTGGCAACCCAGAGCCTGTTTCTCACCTCTTGAGCTGGGTGGTTTGGGTTTAATGAGGCCATCAGACCAGCTGGGCTCTGACTTGAGAAGGTAGCTTAGTAAAATAAGGAAAGAGTTTAGATAAACACCTGTAAGAATTTTATACACATAACTTTTTCACTGTTTCTGTTAGTTTATCCTCCTCTCTTGTATAATCAGTTTTAAGAGAAAATACCTTGGTTCAGAATAAAGGACTTGATGTTACAAGTTTAATCAATGTATATTGTCCACGAAAAGGGAGTATTAAAATGAATTTTGTAACCAGCTTTTTTTGGTAACTTCTATTAAGAAAATGCGAATGGACACAGCATAAGATTGTGTAGGAACCAGTTATTTTAACAATATTTGAATGGCATACAATCCATGTTATAAATAAACCAAAATAGATAAATAAAATTTAGAAATAAATACATAATGCAGTCCTACTCCTGGCACATTCTAAACAGCCTGCTGCCATGTAATTCTGGATTGAGGAAACGAGCAGTGTTGGAGGGCTGGAGTGGGTATTTTTGGCTTGGGTTGTTTGCACAGCCCTGTCACTTTTCTTTCAAGGTGGATTTTGGTTAAATCTGGGCTCCAAAGTCCTTTGCTCTCTTGGCAAGTTTTGGAAAGCTGTAAGCCTTTCCTAGACTATTTATAGGAGAGGCAGTCTTAATTTATATCACAACAGAACTTTACCATGCCCATCTGATCTTTTCAGACCGTGTCAGCAGTCTGGCATTACCTGAGCCAGAGAAGCTTTGGCCTCTATCAGGTTGTTGTGTTTTCTGGGCCCCATTTCTTATCTCTCTTTAGGGAGACAGTCTGAAAAAGTGTTAGCAATGTTATGGCACTGTTGAAAACTGGTGATACCTCAAGCCACTTCAGTTTCTGTTCTCAGAGCTGGAAAGCAATCTTGAAGAAAATATAGTCCATTGTATGTCCTTGTTATTTTTTAGCATGAAAAAAATTTCAGAAATTAATTTTGGTTTTGTTTTCTTGTATCCTTTTATTACCGAACAGTATTTTTGTTTAATTTTTCTAGGATGTAGATACTTGTTCAAAGAGCAGCTTTTTAGGGGTGGGAGGGGAAAGAAAAGAAGCAGGATTGATGCTTTGTGGGTGAATTGCTAACTATAGCTATGCTCCTCTGTGAAAATAACTTTGCTAACAGGTATTCATTAAAGCTTTTGGTGTACTCAGTTCTACCCATGACATTTAACAGGAATGATTCCTTTACCTTCTGAATCTGTAACAGACATTTAAGAATAACTTAATCTATACTACATATATTAGACTCTGATAAAGTGGTCAAAAAAATTCTAAATTAACGTGCCAAAGACATTTTAAGAGTCCACGGAAACTCCGTACTGCTAACTCCTGTAAATACTCCAATGTCCTGCTGTTAAAAGTTAGTAGATGGCATGTGTTTCATTGTTCTCCCTAGAGCACTGTTTTGCAAATATATTTAGTTTTTGACATTTTCCTAACTATAGTTAATTTTTAGGCTGTAGAGATCTGGTCATTGCTTGTCATCTCAAGTGCACATCCAGCAATTGAGAAGTGCGTTCACAGTATGGATGTGAACATTGCTGTTGCCCAACATTTGAGTCTATGACTTCTCGAGTTGAGGAGGAGAAGAGAATCAATGCTGACAAATTCATGTTGACAGAATTATTATGCCAATCCTGAAACTCCTAAGTATGTGATAACTTGTACCTTCCCTAACAGATCAGTGGGAAAACAAGGAAAATATTTGTAATCACCAGTACCTCAACCCATGCTCTTAAAAAGGAGCGGAGATATAGGGGAAAATTACGATATATGTCCTATTTATCACATCAAGGTTAATGAATCTGTTTGCTTTGTTTCACTCTACTTTCTGGGCTTTTGACCAGAGCCATGATCTCATGAGTTGAGGTGTGCTTACCACTCAGGCTGCCCAATTCCATTATAGTTATAACCTCCAAACTAATTATTTTATCACCATCATGGTCCAGGATTACAAGTTTCTATGTCATTACTTGTTAATTGTCAAAGCAACCAAGTACTTTTCTCTTTATGTATTTTTTTTCCTTAAAATTAGCATCGTGGCAATCTTGCAGAAGTTCATTGAAGATGCTCAGTAAAGATCTGTAGTTTTTAATAGCTTTCATGCCCTCTACCATCTGCTCCTTAGTTTTCTTCCCTGCCTTATCTGTGCTACTGGTGTAAATACAAACTGTGTTTAAATCAAGAAATGGGTTTATATTCTTTTTACTCTTCACTGGAAAAACAGGTTTGAAGAAACAGGAAAAGAAGAATTAAATGGGTCTTTGAAGTCATGCTTATGATTGGTGTATGAAAAGAGAATATCGCACTGAAGGAAGAAGTGCTGTCATTTTGATCCATAATTCCACAAGTATGGATATGGATCTCCTGCAGTGTGCTGTTGACTTGTCTGCAGCACTGAAAGTGGTTGGGTCTTTCATGGACTCCCAAGATGTTGGCCATCCTACACTTCAGAGTACTGTTAGAGGGTGATGGATTAGTTAAGCGCAAACATTGGTAAATGGAACAGTTTTGACATCTGGTAAATTAAATATTCTTGTTTGAGGCTGTTTCAGTGTTTGCCATGANACAAACATTGGTAAATGGAACAGGTTTGACATCTGTTTGAGGCTGTTTCAGTGTTTGCCATGAACGAAGTGAAGAAGATGTACATATTTGATCTTCTTCCATTCTTGTGGGAACTTAGATTATAAACTAGGAAAAGGTTTGCAAAGCAGCTTCATCTGAAAATGATGGAAAACATCTGCTTATTTGTGTTAAATTTGGGTTGGTATAAGCTGTGGTGTGTGGTTTTCTCAACATTTTCACTCTGTTACCTTTACTCTTGTCTAACAGAAGCCTTTGTAACTTCCCATAGTAAAATAAATCCAAAGACTATTCACACAGTTAACTCTCATAAAGTGTCTAAGGGTCCAAATAGCTTTGACAATCTGAGGTGATTCTTTGTTCATCAAACTCAGGTTTCAGCAGTCTTTAAGACTTCAGTGCAAAGCAAGCCCAAGCCCAAAAATGCTGGAATGAGCTTGAGAACTGAGAAAGACAAGTGTTGATTCTGTGTTAGGAGGTTGCAGGATCAAAGAATGCACAAGCTGCAGATATGGACTTTGGTGCCAGAATTAAGTGTGGACCCCTGCCCCCCCAGGCTTCCAGCTTTTTGAGTTTCACTAATGTGTTCACTTAGATTCTGTGCTTCATTAACTCTCTGGTTAATGGTATTTTGTATTGCTTTGAGTTGGGAATTGTTTTACCTTTTGTCCTGGTTTTGGCTGAGACAGTGAGTTTTCTTCCTAGTAGCTGCTATGTTTTTTGGATTTAGTATCTGCTGTGATATGTACATACATACAGTGATGAATGTATGGAAAGTACCTAGTAAGAACTTTAAAACCTGTCCCTGAAAATGTGCCCTGTTGCCCCAGCCCCCTAGAAGATAGCTTGCTGTGTGATGTTCCACTGTTTCAATAATCCTCGTGAAAGATTTCTCCTAGAAGTATCTCTTGCATTGGCTCATTTGGCAGAGAAGTTGAATAGCTGAGGATTCTTACTACCTTGTGTTTTTAGTTGTATCTCCAGAAGTCAATTTAACTTATCTCAAAGTCTGAACATAGAACATTCTTGAAACTGTTGAGTCAAATTGCATCATCTGACTGCTGGTAAATTATAAAAACTTCCGTGTTTGCTTGCAACAACTTAAGGTGATAATAGCTGTCTTGTCCTCTCAGTACTAGTGCGCCTAAAAATTTGTTAGTATTCCTGACAACGTAATTAGATCTTTCTATAGCCCTAATGATTTCTCTTAGTGCATTTACTTAAATGTGTAGTTTAAATGGGTGAAAGATTTTAGTTAAGCTTCATTTAGGAAAGGCTACTTGAAAAATCTACTTATGGAACGACAGTATTGCATCAGAAGCTGTGATGTTTTCAGGGTATATGGAGCTTGAGCAATGATTATAGAGGAGCTTGTAACTGCTGATTTACCTGTAAAATAGGATGTAAAATGCTCATGAATAGAAAATACTCCAGTCTTATTGTGTGTTTTCACTTTCTTAAATTCTTGTTTAGCAATAAACTGCATTAATTCATTTTTAATTTTTTTCCATTCTTCAGAAAACTTGATATAATGCATATCAGTAGAACATGTTTGGTTCATGGATTAATTGTATTCTTTAGAATAACCTTGAAACACGACAGCCTTGCATACAGATCTTATCTGGATATTCCCTTCACTCACAAGTAAAAATTTGTTTAACAAAACTTTGGGACTTGCATTACAAGGCAGATGATGAAATACTGGATTCCATTTGCCTCCTCAATGCAAACAAGGTGCTTTAAGTGAAAGAGCTCTATGAATTAAATAAGTGTCTCTGTTTTTAATTAGGCAATAATATTTGATGAAAAGACCCATGCTGAAGATGTCTTTGATGGAAAAAGCCTGCTCTTGTCACTAGAGAACAGAAATCAATCCAAAACTAGATGGTAAAACTTTCTGTTTGAAAGTGGTACTTGCTGTTTGTACTGAGAAACTTTTCATATTGGAGTTTCCTGCTTATGCAATTACAAGATTGATTTTTATTTAGGATACAGTAGATAAAAATTGTGATTTTGTTCTAGGTATAGTTTTAAGCATTTTTTTAAATTACAGGTTACTAAGATGTGGTTTAAATACTGTTTTCCATTTCCATCCTTCTTCTCTAAACCAAAATTTCCAACGGCATAGTGCAGATTAGAGGGTTTTCTTCTATAATACAGTGGAACAGTTTGGTCACTTGTGAATTGTAGAAAAGCACAATCAAAAATGAAGAATTATTCATCCAAGTCTTAGTTTTTTTTACTCTACCTGAAATTGATTTGTCATCTCTTAGAAAAGACTTCTTAGTGATAGCATTTTTGAAGTGGTTGAAATACCTTCAACTTTTTTAAAACTTCAGTTTCTAAAAAATTAGATATTTCAGTAAATTATAATGCTCATTACTACTTGATTAGTTTTGCTTTGTTCAGGTCAGGCAATATGCAATCTCAGTAGTTTTTCTTCCCAAATTACATTAATCAAGATGAGAGAGATTCTCTCCTGTGTTTGGAAATTAAATACTAATTGTTTCTTTTAAATACTAATATTTCTCTTTAGTAACTTGCTATTTCATCAGTCTATTCCTGAACAGTGTGCAAATACCAGTCAGTGTTACAGGTAACTGTATCGTAAGTTAGGAGGTGCTTATGCCTCCAATGATCCCTGATACTGTGGCTTGTGCTCTGCGTCACGAAACCACGGCCAGCCCTGCTCTGTGCTTTGCCTTGGCTTGTCCTGTTCTGTTTGGGAGTGTTGCGCTTGTGGTCTCTGCTGTAGCCACAGGGAGAGGGTGGAGGCAGCCTGCCTTCCTCCTAATTACTAGTGTTCTTGTTTTCCCTTAGTCAAGAGCTGCAGAAGGGTAAAAGCACTCTTTGAGTGTTTTACTCTATTTTTGTCAGGGCAGAAGCTTCAATACTCCAAGTCACTGGAAACCTGCTTGTGTTGTAGACTTCAGGATGTTGTGAAGCCCGCAGTTCCCTAATAAGTTCAGATTAAATGCAGAGCTGGGACAAAGATTTTTTCATTTCATAAACCCTTGATTCCTCTTTTTAATAAGAGAATAGAGTATTTCAGTGAAAGTGTTGTGTTAACATAAACATTTTCTTTGTTTTTAAGTTCTACTTTAAACCTGTGGGTTTATGTCTCATGAATACTAGGGAGCAATAGCTAAACAGTTTTTGGTGATCATTCTTCAAGCTTGCTTCATTCATTTTTTTCCTTGTATTTTTGCCTTTGTTGTGAAGTGACAGCAAAAATTATTACATTTCAATGCAAGAATCTGAGATGCACATGACAAAGTGTAAAGGGGAGCATACAACTGCCTAATATACAATAATAAGCTTATCAGCTGTACCAAGTGAACAACAGCAAGAAGTTACAGAAATACAAATATTACCATGAGCATTTTTTCAATCCTTGTATTGTTGAGACTGTTTATTTCTTCGGTGTTGAGACTGGATTTTATTCTTTTTAAACAACTGGTACTTCCTAGTAGTAGGAAGATATGCAAGAAAGTTTGCTGTAAAATTAGGCTATGACTGTAGTCTGGAAGTGTACAGTAAGCTTTCTTCAGAAGTGAAATTATGATCAAATTCACTTCCAGACCACTCCAAGTAAAAGGTGGCATTCAGTCTCAACTGTGAATATTAAGTTCAGCCCAGTGTCCTACATGGCTTTAAGCTAGCATGCCAAATCTGTTCTTTTTCAAGACAAGAACTGCAGTTAGAAATATAAATCTTTTAATTTCTAATACTAATATTTGCCTGGATTTCCAGCAGAAGAGGCAAAGTGTTACAGAAACTCTTGTCTCTTGACAACTTATTTTGTACAGTTATTGTGCAGAAAAGAGATCGAAGAACTTTCTCCAGATCTGATTGCTATAACTTCATTTTTCAAGAGTGTGTTCCAGTGTATTTCACTGAATCATGGAATATGCTGAGTTAGAAAGGACCCACAAGGATCGTCGAGTCCAACTCCTATCTCATGAAGCTGTTTTGAAATGTGCTTATGATGTTATGTGCAGCAGTACAACACATCTGAAGTACTAAACAAAACACAATCATTACTTGGTGTACATTAGTTGAAGTATTTGGATGCGTATCTTGATTAGATACAATTTCAGTTTCAATCATTATAGTATTTTTAATCTAGATTGCTATTCCACAGGCTCAGAGTTGTTGCAAATCACATTTTGGAGGATTGTGGGCTGAGAATTAGCTGTCTTCTTCACTTAAAAGTTTTCCTGTGCAAAATTCCTGACTTCTTTCTTTAGCAGCTTTTGTGCTAGGGATGTGGCTAGCATAAATGAGCCAAGGCAAACTGTAGAATTGTATGAACAGATCCTACCATTCAAATACCAAATTAAGTAAGATGAGTAAGTTGCTTTAGTAAATGCTAGCTTTTTACTGTTTTGAAATCACCAACTACCAATTCCTGTTTGAGCCAGGAACACCTAAGGTGTAGCTGACTTGTTTTCAAAAGAAGGACTGTCCAGTTCTGGATGTAATTCTACAACCAGTCCTGAGACAAAACTGTTAACTCAGCTAGAGCAAGAAGCCCTTCTTGGCTGTAAATGGCAGGAACTGTCCAAATATCTCAGTCTCTTTTTCCTTTGCCAGTCACTGGGATATCTGGGCATGATGTTGTAGCTACCACTGTAGGTGAAGAATTAAGATACAAAACAGTGGCTATATCTAGAGGCAAAAGGGAGGAACAGTTTTTCCCAGAAGCAGTAATTGCAGTTCTTGATATATCTGATCCTCCTCTGGTAGCAGAGAATGAGGTTATCTCTCTCTCAAGAGCACTTTCCTAAATTTCTGTCTTGATATTGCTCATTCATTTTTTAAATTAAAATTTTCAGTGCAGTAGAGAAACCTTCTCTGCCATTTTCCATATGCTACCTTTTTCCGATAAAGCTAATGACTTCAATGGCTTGGATAAGTTTTTTCAGCATGGCTGAAATTTCAGAGTAGCTGTAACACTTGTCTGTAGCTTGATGTTTCCTCTAATCAGTGTTAAAAATCATTTGTATAGAAGTCAAATTAAGGTACATGAATTCCCTGACAATTCTCTATTTAAGTCCTGTAACAAATCTTCGGGTGCAGAGACAGGTGCTGGAAGAGAGGTGGCTTTTAGGCAGCACTGAGACTCAGTTAGGTTGAAGTGATAGTATTGGAATTAGTACTTCAGCCCAGCCTGTCACCAATAGAAAGACAGAGATATAAAGTTGTATAACAGGAAAATGGAATACCTATTGAACTATATTTTTTAAATAAATAAAAAAATGTTTTAACTGATACATAAGACTTGCTGTGAATTTTCACATAATTTCTAAGTGGTGCAATACATTTTCCATTAAATGGGATACAGCAGTCTTTTTTTGTGTTTCCCTATGAATGATGAAAAGGTCCATTCTTAGCATTTTGGAGATAATAAAATATTTAACATCAATAAAGATTCAATATCTGGGCTGATTTTGTGGTTGGTGACGTCTTCACTGGGGAATAAATGTCTTATTATGTCTTAATTGATTTTTATTGATGTGGCATTTGTTTCTTTGTACTAGAGATGCTAAAATAATTGCATTTTAGAGGTTCTGTTTTCATTTTTCTTTTGGAGGTAGAGACAGAACAGATCTAGTATGGGAACAGGGTTGTAATTCAGTTATGAAATGTACTGCATGTTGACGGAGCCCAACACTGTTGTTTTATGTTTGCAACAGTATAATGTTACTGCCTTTGTTAGTGTGTCCCAAGTATTAACCTGTATTTTATTGTAGAACTAGAGCCTATTGAATTGACACCTGACACCTGAAGCATACTGCTTTACAAGTCTGCCTTCTCCTGAGATGATGATGAGGGGTTCATTTTCAAGTGAAAAGAAGCTCAATTGGGTAGCTGGCAGAGCTATTCATATGTGGCACACAGGGAGTCTTTATACAGAAGAGATCAGTAAAATAATATATAAATCTAGGCAGGAGAATCTGAGGGTCACACCCACAACCACACTACTCTGCCTTCCCTGAACTACATTCTGTTACAATTTGGATCTCAAAGCAGAGCTCCTCTTGCAGCAGGGGAGGTATTTGGGGATTTTTTTGTCCCAGTAGTGACTGGATCTGTTGTGGACTGGTACTAGTTGGTTTGAACAAAAAATTTTAAAGTGATAATAGCAAGTATGGAAAGAACAGGATCCCTTTAGTTTGGATTGTGCAAATGTTACTTTTGTTGGGGTTTTTTTTTGTAAATTTCTATGCAAATGAAACTTTAACACATAATTGTGAAAGCTGGTTTTTGTTTATAATCAAAATGAACAACAAACTGATGTTTATTTCTGGTTGAAGAAAATAGGGATGTGAAGGTTAATGATAATTTCAGAACAGAAACAATGCAAAAAGACTGGTACAATGAAAGCAATGGCTTAAATATTCAAGGCTCAAAGGAGTAATATTATTGGAGTATGTTGGAGTTCGGTCTGTAGGGAGAGCTACCTTTGGTTCTGCACAAATTGAGTTAATATTTTATCCCTTGGTAAAGTTACTAAAGGTTAACACAGTGTATTCCTGCTGTAGAATTCAGAGTACCAGTGTAAAAAAAAATGTACAGAGTGTGTACAGCTTTTGAAAAGGTGCTTATAGCCAGATATTTCAAAAATTATTACTAAAGAAAACATTTTTCTCTATCTGTATACAGGAAGTGTTTAGCTGTCTTAAATTTTTAGCTCACTAGTTTGTGGTTAAGAAAACTGTTTTGGCAAGGCCACTACTATATGCTTAAGTCCAGAATGATAGCGCTGACCCTATTAAATGATCATAGTTTTTTGCAGTCTGGTGATTAACAGGCTTTGAACTTTCCGGGCTTTCTTAATCCCTTTTAATCATTTAAACCTATTATTGTTTTGACTTCAATTTCAAAAGCCCTTTAAATCTGTCTTACAATATTAATAGCTGATTAAAGTCCTGATTTCCAACCATATTATCAGTGGGGCGTCTTATCTTATTACACCGAATAATTTAGAAACAACTGGGAAAAAATTGATCAAGCGGGAAAGAAAAAACATCAGGAAAACTATACCTCGTAATTTTTGTTGGCAGCTCAGGTTGAGTTAATTGCAGTTTATGACACCTCACTTCTCCTCTCTCCAAGTTTCTGCTCTGTGGGATGCCTTTATCCCTGCCCATATTTTTATTCTTTTTCTTTACCCACTCGGCTTTACATCTGTCATTCTTTCAAAGTTGCTGTGTTTGTATGAGTTGTTCTTAGTGTCTGCTAGAGTGTTCTGCTGTCATGACATACCGTTGCCAGTCTGCTGTCATCTGTGGATTTCATCAGTAGCTACTGTACTTAACTCCAGATCACTCAGGGATTTGTGGCATAGTGTTGGCATAGTCTTGGGTCTAGCAGTGATCTGTGTTGAAGTCCATCTGAATTGAGCATTCTCTTACAGTTCTAATACTTTCCCAAACGAATGTCTGAAAGGTCTTTCAGGCAGTTCCCTCTTTTATTGGTATGAGTGGACCATTGCAAAACTGCAAAACTTAGATTTTTCTGGAAGCAGGCTTTCTTTGGGGTTGTATTGCTATCATACAGTCCCTCTTTAATCATTCTGTTTTTCAAGGATGACAATCTGGACTTGTCTTTTAGATTTGTCAACAAAGCAGTATCTACTCAGTAAGGAATTTTTCTAAAATGGTCTAACCTGTTTCAAGGTCATCCTCAAGTAGCAGTGAATAATCATCAGCTGTCACTAAACCCAGAAATTAATGTAGAAGAGGTCTCTGTTTTGCTGTCAACTTGAAGCCAAGAAGGAATGTGAAAAGGTAGGGAGGACCAGCTGCTTGTTATAGAATAGGAGAGAGGCTAAAGGCAGGGAGAAATTTTGAGGGAATGGGTAATGTGGTACATTTCAGATGGTGAAACTGGGAGATTATAGGAAAGCAAGAAAGGAATGTAAAGAAAAAATGAAAAAGCAACTGTATTAAACTGGTGGAGTAAAAACGGTGCAAGTCAGGCAAGACAGTAAAACATTTAGAATATGAATCAGTCCTTTACTATATGGGTTTTTTATATTTTTTTTTAATGGAGGGGAAAAAACATGTCTTTAAACAAATATTTGGACTGGAATCCTTTTATGTGCCAGTTACACAGAACTTTAATTTTGCGTTAGCTGGTTTCATCTGGTCCATGACAAATCTGACTGCTAAATTTATACACACGGTATGATCTGGGTTGTGGTTTTTTGTTTTCATCTGGATTTAGAAAATGCACAGCCCCTAGAATCTGGCTTAGCAAGCTCAAAGTAATGATCCAAACAAATACAAGTCATGGTACTCACACTTGTTCACATTTGTGAACGTGGGGAAGATCAGTGGGCTCATGGGAAGAGTAAGGCTACATTAGACTTAACTGAAATTTCTAAGTAGCTGTAGCCTGGTCAGAAATGCAGAAATACTGCCTTGCTTTAAGTAGTATTTTACTACTGTAGGAAAAGCAGTTTACTCGCTGCCTTTTGATCTCTCTATAGATCAGGTCAAAAGAAATGGAGTTAGCACTTAGGTCAGCATTACTTATTCTTCCTCTGTCTGATAAATTGCAGATGGAAGTTGAGAAGCAGGCTGACCTTCTATACCCATCCCCCATAAATCTGATGTGTTAGAAATATTTTGTGAGCTTCTGCTGGGCTTGCTGTGCGCATTGGCCTGTAAAAGCTCGAGAGTATGCACTGTTGTAGCAGGTTCACACATGGTTGTGTTCCTGACCTGGAAGATCTCATAGGATGTGTTAACTGCTTTTGGTAGAAATCCATCAATACAGTCTGAAAAGGGACATGTGAGCACCAGTGCCCCACAGGCTGGTTGTCCTAGTTTTGGCAAGATTAATAATTAAGAAAAAATAAAAGTAAAAGGACTGTGTTTCTTTTTTTCAGACCAGTGAAAGTAGCTTTAACTTCAGTTAAAAGTTGAAGCATCATAATTGCTGAATCATTTTTATGGAAACTACTTTACATTAATCTGAAATAAGACTGTAGTGAAATCTTTAAGGTTTCTTAATGGCTTTGTTGAAATTTTATGAAGAAATGCTTCTGCAGAGCTCTGTCTTGAAAGGTTTCTTCTTTTATTGATGAAGCATAGCCTACTATAGTATAAAATCTGCTTGGCTTGTCCAGTTAGTGCAACAAACACACTTTAGGTGTCTGTGGAGAAATTGCACTCTGTTCCTTTATTTGATGACTATTCTGCGAAGTTCAAAGAACACGTTGGAAATCTGCCCTTTTATACATTCAATTTTTAATCAGTCTGGGGAATTCTCAAGGCAGTAAGTGCAGCAAACAATGTCAAGTACAATAAGCTTATGGGACTGCAAAGCTGTCAGTGCACTGAAAGGTGAGCAAGGTTAGAGCCACGTGCATGTACAAAGTCATGTGGCAAGAAGTTTGTATTTATTTGTGCATCAAGCAAGGCAGTGGAATGTCTGTGCAGATACATGTTTAGAGCTTCCCGGAGTGCTTTACTCTGTCCCACTTTTGTCCTGTTCTTCACAATTATCCTTGAAAATAGTGATGAAAATATTACTCTGATGTGTATACAATTTTTTGTGCCTCTTTGTGGGTAGTCTGCGTGATGGAGATTTTTATCTTGGCTCTTCTGGCCCAAGCAGAGTGTATATGTCTGTGCTGATTTTCATTTTGATATCTGTGAAATTATTGTCTATTGTTTCTGTGTAAGTTTTTGCTTAGATTGGTGGAATCAAGAAATTTTGAAAGGTGACTTAATTTTGATGATATGAAGATGTATTGCTATTTTTAAACCTGTTAGCTCATCACCAGTTTTTATTTTGGGCCCTAGGACAGGTGAGTTTTACCAGCTTTTCAGGAAATTCTTGATAGAGCAGATCTGAACTTGATAGATGTTTGAGTTTATCACCAGTACATGTTGAGCGTAGGCTGTGTTTTCTTTTTAATTCGGTTAAGGCGCTGTAAAACTGGATACTGCCTGAAGAGAACTGTGCCTTGTGGCTGTTTGTTACAGTAAAAGCATTATTGTAAAAATGCTGACTACTGTCCAATTTACATTAATTTTCATACTCTGTCGTATTAGGAGCTGGGAAATAAAAAAGCATTGAGTTATAGGGTTAAATTTTCAAAAGAATCTTTAAAATCCATTGCACAAGTTGAACTTGAAAGTTGTAGTATGCTTAAAAAAGAAAAGCAGACCTTTAATTAAAAATTTTGCATTTCTTCAAAAATTGAAATTGAGATGATAAACTTGCAAGTGAATGCTGGGCAAGTCATGTACACAAAGAGGAGTATGCCGCCTTTACGTTTTTTTTGTTTGTAGTGTTGTAACCAAATAGAACATGTTGGTCAGTTGAACTTCTAGCTGTTAGAGTAAAACCCTTCCCAGTGGCTTTGGCAGTTTTTTCATAGAGAATTAAGATCTCTGTTAGGGCCTACCTGCAGCTGGGGCACTCAGGTTTTGATTAGAGCAGAGTATGTTTGAGTGACCATAGTACGATGACATCTAGAGGTTACACCAAGATGTTGTGGCTTAAGAAATTCCATGTGGAACTGAGAAAGCTATTTTCAGAACTGAAAGTTTTGCCCAAGGTACAGTCAGCATATTGGGCTGTCAGAAGGCATCAGCTGTGATGCTCCGAGCTGGGTGTGGTATCGGCACAGCAGCTGCTCCAGCTTTGTGCAAAGAGGCAGCTGTGCGGTGTGATAATGGCTGGAGTCCCGACCCTTCTGCTGTCCGTCTTCATGGACAGCTGCCATTTCAAAGGGGGTGTCTGGAACGAACACTGGCTACTCTTCCAGTAGATTAAATGTCTGTGAAGGACAAATCAAAGGGCTTAAATGTATCATTTTTGAAACGGACTGCAGTGTGTTTTGATACTTACCTACAATCTTGCTGTAAGACCCTTGCATGATTTTCTTCTTAGGCCCGCTTTTTTGAAATAGGAGCTGGAACAGTGCTGAAGAGACTATTAACTTTTTGAAACTGTATCACAGTTTGGTACTGGATAGTTTAAAGGAATAATAATTGTTTAATGTTCTAGGATGTGTTGAACTTTGAATTTCACAGAGCAGAAAAAAGTGAAGTTGTGATCCCTTCAGTTCTTTCATAGTGTGTTTGCTTCTCTTCTACTTACTAGTTTAATACTAGGCTTGTAAATCTTTAATACATACACAATGTGTTCTTCAGGTTGCTTATGTGGTTTTAAATGTCCTTATTTTAAATTTTTTGATTGCTTATCTTTAGCTTCAGTTTTACATTTGGTATTGTTAACTCCTGAAGTGTTTTGTAGAGAAATTCTTCCAAATCTAATCGTCATCAGTTAAGAAGACTCAAGTGGTGCTTATCAATCTTGCCTATGAACCACATGTTGAGAAAATACTATGTAAGCTGTTCACTGTGCTAGTTCCACATTTACATTTGTTAAATAATTCAGCAGCTGTGTATGAAATATAATATGCATCTTAATGCATAAAGTACTGATAAAAGTTTGAACTCTACAAGCATGTCCCTTTGTGGGAAGTATTCTTTCACAACTTGCTATCAAAGCAATGTGTTTAGGGGTCAAAGAAGAATACTTTAAAAATGCCATTTTCATGGTAAGAGAAGGGGGTGATGGTGAAAAGCTAAGGTTCACCAAAGGAACTATTCTGCAAACCTTAGGGGTAGCAACTGTGTCCCTCCCAGCCCCTCTGTGCTATGTCAGTAATACACCCGAAAATCTCACATCTGTTAAACTGCATTCCCGTTATGTTACATGATTTCTGTAGTAGGTGACTTATTAGTCTGAGTAAGTAGTGATGGGTTTTATTTGGTTGGGGGTTTTTTTCCCCCCACTACATAACTATGGGGGTAAAACTGTGGTTAAAAAAAAATAATGAAGCAACAAGGAATGTGGAAGCTTTAAAAAGCTCAAGTATATATATTATTTCTGTATCCTTTGTATCCAGTTGAAGCTGAAGTAGTTTGATTTC
The DNA here is from genome assembly GCA_013396775.1 of Cephalopterus ornatus. Classification (NCBI taxonomy): domain Eukaryota; kingdom Metazoa; phylum Chordata; class Aves; order Passeriformes; family Cotingidae; genus Cephalopterus; species Cephalopterus ornatus. Next base: position 30,410 of record VZRE01011795.1, read on the forward strand.
TGGTGGAGGAAAAGCACGCTTTGTTATTTTTAGTGAAGAATGTCTGTGACTTTATGTGAGTATATTTGTTAATGTGGAAAATGATCTACATTTACAAAATGGATTGCATATTATCATGTCTATGACAGATACATTTTTTGAACAAATGACCTGATTTCATATTAAGTAAGATGGCAAGTTTCATAGGTAGAGTTAGTGTCCTTTCACTTCTGAAAGATGTTCCTTTTAGAATTTCTTGGTAGCTCTTTGCTTTTTCTCTGATACCTGAGTATTTACTATCAGTAAAAGGCTTATTAAGACATGACAAATGGAGATACTGGGGAGGTGTAGCAGCACTATGAAAAGACTGGTGTTGGGCTAGACCCTCTTTCATTAAAGAAAAAGAGCCTGATACTGTTCATTACAGAAAATATTAATTTCAAAATAATGTAGGATCAGAGCAGTGAAAATTTGTGGCTTAAAGACTAATAGGAAGGTATGAAAAAGACTGGGCAATTAAAGGAGTGATGAGGATCTGTTATTGAACAGTGTGTTACAGTCCAATCTGCTTACTATAAGAGTCAAATGTGAGCCCTGCGTTTGGAAGGAGAATGTGGATGAACCGCATTGTATCCTGATTAGAAGCGTCTACATGAAGGATTTTGCAGCACAGTGGATAAATGTGTGCAAGTCAGCATGATACTGTGGCAAATAACCTGAGGCAATCTCTGCGTGTGTATACAGGAAAAATGAGTCAATCAGTGTTTGAATGCAGCCAGCACTAATGAGCTTGAGAACATGTCCAGGGTTGATGCTTGCATTTTAAATGGATGCTAAAAATATGAGTTTCAGAGATATCATCAGAAAATACTGTAAGGAGTAGAGAAGGTATATTTTATCTGTTTATGATAAACAAAAATCAGTTTGCAAAATAGCTGAGTGTAGTTGGTTGGTGACCAGAATCTTTCCTTAGGAGGAATAATTTACGGTTCTGCAGTTAACTGGAGAAAGGATCAAAAACAGAGGGCAAAGGGACAGTGGGCACTTTCTGCAATGTGAGCAGTGAGCTGTTTGCAGTTATCCAATGGACACTTGACTTTTAGCTTACATTATGAATGACTGTTTTACAAACCAATCAACCAAAAAACCCCACCAAATACAAGATGAAAAAAGCAAAACTCACAGAACACCACAGCAGTTTGATTTGTGGAATATGTTGAGATGGCAGAAGATTTTTCTCTGAGGTAGAACAAAAGTGAGGTCATTTCTTAAAGGATTTCTGAAGTGAGTGACAGTGCAGCCTGCAGCGTGGCTGGCAATAGCCTGTGCTGGTAGAGACTGCCTGCCTTTTTCCCTCTGATCAGGCAGTGTAGGCAACCTATTCTGTTAAATCACTTTTAGGCTGAGCTAGCAAAGAAAGTTTCATTCTCTCAAGAACTCGCTTTCATCAGAAGTTTCCTGTATGGACTGCAGAAGTTTTCCTAAATAGCCTGTTTCTAAAGTAAATTTTTTTCTACAGAATTATTTTAATATTTATTATAATAGTTTTATTTGATATAGGGAGAAACATTACGGCCAGATTGACTGTTCATACTGTCGTGTTTTATCAGATCCAAATTATAAGATCAATGTACAGTTTATGGTATGAAATGCAGTATTTTTTGATATATAGTCAGCCAAAGCATCCAGTTTGAAGTATCCACAGTTTGAAGCCATGATATAAACCAAAATTTTGTCTGATGTTAAGTTTACTTTGATAAACATGTAATAAATTTTTTAGAAAACTTCACAGCTGTCTTTGCAATACCTGAGGTTTCTGAATGAACAGGTGTTGCGTAGTTTAATAATTTAAAACTATATTTAAAACTATAAAACTACATTTTATTCTCACATGAGTAACTGCTTTGTCATTTTACGTTTTCTTTTTTTTCTCTCCTAAGGTATGGGCTGAAGCCAAACGACCAAATTTTGGCAGAGGAGAAGCACAAAGAACTGTAAGCTCTTTTATGGTGATATACAAGCATGTTATGTATTTACTTTTTTATGTACATACATATCTTAAATACCTGAAGCAAACATGTTGTGTTTTTATAAATACCTTCTGCTCTTGAGTACTGTCTGCTGTAAATTGCACAACTTGTCTGAAAACTAATTTTTGCTAAAAGAGATTTAAAAATCTTTTTGCATTAATTTGTTTTAAACATTCTTTTATTAACTGCAGTTGGTACACATGCAATTTAAATGGCCGTGTTCATCCTAGCTCATGTTTTATGTATGACAGTGATTACATTAACAGCTCCTGCCTACCTGCAGTATATCTATGTAGAAGTGAAATGTTTGTTTCTGTTTGACAGAAACGAAAAGGAAGAGGTTTTTTTTTTTCAGGTTCAATGTTGATTCATTGTTTTAATTTACTTATTTTAATTTACATTAATCTCATCATGTGATGTGATATGGCTATTACCACCTTCACAAATTCTCACTAACACAGTTGGACTGTGGTGTGGAAGAGTCCCCAGTGTCACCAGGAGTCACCTGTCATTTATATTGAAATATTGCTTGTTCTGGCTAATCTGATTTTGTAGCCTAAAACCTCCTATTCCTGGGAATAAAGTATGATCCACTGAATGGATCATTCTTTTGCCTTGAAGGAGAAGCCGCTGTAAGGATCCTAATCAAACATTGATTGCAATGGCATATTCAACTGTTTTGCTCCTTCATTAAAGGCATGTCCAAACCAAAGAAGCTTGAAGTTCAAATTTATTTTGATTTTTATATGGTCTTCCACGTTCAGGCAAATTAACCTTAATTTTGGCACACTAGATGATAAAATACGAAAGCTCTACAATTGAGTTGAAAGACAGTAATGGGTATGTATATATTTGGAAAATGCAAAGTAAAAAGACTGGTAGGTATTGTCTGCATATGTCACTTGTATGTGTAAGCATTCTGGTTACATAAAGACAATACTATAATACTTTTTATTTCAGAATTTAGCTTCAAAATTCTCTTGTTCTTAAAGCTCTCAATTATGTGAAGTAATTGGCTCTTTTATTACTGCTGTTTTAAATTCCTGCACGTTACTACCACTGGCTAAAAACACATACTCGGTGCACGAACTCTGGTTTTCTTCTTGCCGCATTCACTCACTGTTCTCCATGAGCTGCCTGAAAAATGTTCTATGTGAATATGCTCTTTGCCATTTCTCAGATCTGTGTTATGTAACTGTTGGGGGTTTTTTGAAGATAGTTGGTTTGAAAGACTGTGGAAACTGCTTCACTTGTCACCCTTCATGTAATTTTATTCAGTATTGTCTCCATGATTACTAGTGGAGTGTTTGTGTAAAAGTCTTATTACCAAATTAGATGCAGATTTTTAGGATTATTTTCATATTTCTTACTTTCAGGATAGAGATAGCAGGGAATTTGATCGTTTTGCGTTAATCTCTATGCTTAGATATAAGAAAAAACACCTTTTTTTCTTTTCTATTTTAACTTTAGGCTCTTGCACATAACTGTTTCCATTTTGACGGTAGCGTTATTTTGCATTATTTCGTGGTACACCCAAAAGACTTAAACAGTTTATCCATGTGTAAGATGGATAACTATTTCAGGTGAATTAATATTTGTAGCTGTCAGGTTTTTCCATGTTAAAAGTTTGGATGTTTCTCAGTAAGGTCATTGATTTCAGACAGTAAAAATGTATTCTGGTAACGAAGATTTAATTCCTTTGGGAAAGATTTTTTTTCTAAAAGCTTTATTGATTGAATTACTAGCCAAATAAAATACCCCTGTTCTTTCAGAGGATGGAAAAAGACATTTAACTTAAGTAGTGCATCATGGTAATGTACCTGTGGCATTAAAACTGCTTGAGCTCCAGGCAAAAGACAGGCAACAGCAGTTGCCTTTGATCACTAGGTAAGATTGGGGTTATATAGAGCACAGTCTCTAATGATAGAGCACTTCTGGGCAGCATAATTATGATGAACCTATTAACCCATTTTAGAGGATATAAGCGAGAAGTATTGAAAGTACTAGCATGGTGAGGGGTTAAACACCAGTTAAATCACATACAGCTCTGTATTTTGGACAGTACAAGTTGTACTGTGTACACAAGCTTTATTTACACAATAGAAACTGATTAAACAACCTTTGGATCTGAGATATTTCATATGAAGTACTTAAATCTTGTTTGAGCTGTTTAAGTATATTTCATATTAGTTGATTGCATATTACTTATTGATATGTTTACAGCATGAGGGTTGAACTGATTTTATTAAATGAGTTCTTTATTCAATTTTATTTCATAAAGAAGTCTTCAGTAAAACTCAGAAAGATGTACATGAATCAGCTGCAACCGAAACCTTCCTTTGGTGTTTTGTTGTTTGCACTGCAGTAGCTCCTGAGATGATTTATGTGCTGTTGGGTATAATGGAGGAGTTTGAACAGGCTTTTGCCATTGATCTTGTCATCTTGAATGTCACTGGATACTTGACCGCGGAAAAACTCTCATAGGTCAGTGTCATGTTGTTTCAGGAGAGACCTCTGGAACTTTTCTAATGTGCTGTGTGCTCTTCTTGTTGGACCATGTGCACACTGTGGTACAGAACAGATTGCACACTGCTGAACCTTGGAGCACTTTCAGTCCTTCAAGCTAAATTCTCAGATGTAACTTACAGATGAGTTGTTAGATAATGATAATTGTCTGGTATTTAAATAGGCTTTCATATTTAAAAGAAATGCTAATTCTAGAGAAATGTGAGAGACAAGTTACCACTCGGGTAATCATTGCTGATTGGCTATGAACTTATTTTTAGGTTCAGTGCCCTTATAACTAAAGTATTCTCCTGAACCCGTCCTTATGTTTGTAAGTCAAATGGAAAGTTATTCTTTAGATATTACTGTTCAGTGCCAAAATCCTCCTATGTAAAATTATTTATCTTCTAGTCTTTGAAATGTCAGCAGCTTTTCCATTGTCTTGCCTAGTAGTAAAGATGACCTCTTTAGGCATTCTTCATCTAGTAATATCACAGTGATTTATCTGACTGTCAGATGTCCTTCAGTTTCTCAAGAGATCACGTCTGTGAAGCAGTTCTTCATAAAAATGTAAATTTTGTTCAGTAATGAATGCCTTATCTCCAAAGGTAACTGGGCCAGCTATACCCTGAATTGGCTTGATCCTTTTGTCCTTGAATCTTAGTTATCTAGAGAGATAAGTACAGCCACTAAGACTGGAGTTGGTTTACAGGCATGGCACATGCTTAACTTCTATTTTAAGAGCAAAGGTATGAAAGATCTTTTTTTTTCCTGCTTCCAGTTCACTTTGACTGTAGCAGCCTTTTAATTTGTCTTTTCATTTAGTGTACACTTCTTTTATCTTAAAGGAATTTGTTAGCAGTAAAGCTGTAAGTTGGTGCATATATGCATTCTGTTCAGAATTCAGCTGGAAATGACCACCCCCCACCCCAGTCAACTTCTGAGTGCATGTCATGGAAGGTGGAGGGTATCGTCCTATTTCCATGTAAAACTAGCAGATTAGTTAAAGCCATCTTAGCTGGAGATCAAGCCAAGCATGCCCGTGTTGGTGTGAATCAGATGAGCAATCATACTTGTTTTCACTGGCAAGTTTGTTATTCTGCAGCGAGAATAACAAAAGATGGGGGAACAGTAGTATCTTCAGTTTGCACAGGTGTTTTACAGGGTAAATGTGCATTTGTGCCTGAAGAGATTTCCTGGAGATGTTTCCCACCTCCCCCAGCCCAACTAATTCCCTGTAACTTTGAGGAGAGGGAAAAAAAATACATCCTGCAAGACTGCTGAGGAAACTTGGACATAATAAGGTTGGTGAGGACTTAATGTTGCATATATTTTTTCTCCTTCTGAGAACAATAAATAAACATAAACTCTGAGAAAAATGGAAATACTTCTCCTGATCCTTTGTATGATCCTTTTACAAGCATTATTCCTATTTTTATTTTTCCGAATTATACTTAAAGGCTTTAACTGAAGGTCATATTAACTAAGTATAGACTTTTGTGTGTGTGTGGGCTGTTGCCTGGTCTGATTTTATTTTTTACTAAGGTTCCACATCAGAAGTTTTTTAGGAGAATAAATTTAAGCTAGCCGCAGCAAGCGATGGGGTGTGATCTAAGTTGTCCTGATATTAGAATAAGAACGTTTGATTTGTTTACCTGTTGCCCAAGACAAAGTCCATCTTCACTGTGTAGAGTAGTGTTGGCAGAGGTGTTGGGATTTTTTACTAATATTCTCGTTTAGTAAAGTATGGGCTGTTAGCAAAATTTTGGTAGTTTGACTAGCTTGTACGAATAGGTAACTAAAATATATTCTTTGTGAGTTTTAAAAGCATTGTTTGGAGTTTAGTGGTACCACTGAGTCTGTAAGCAATGTTTCAGGACACTTGTTTTAGTGCAGCTTTTACTGCTGGTTGTACAGTTTTATAAACTGTTTTGTTTAAGCAGCTTGGACCATGATGCAGCGCTTTTTTGGAAATTAGTTGAAGGAGAAAGTAGGAAATGTGACACCTGCGTGGTGTTTCTGATTTCATAAGGCATCTTTTTACAGAAAGAAAGGCCGTGAAGTGAGAAAGAAGACAAATATAAGCTCTCTTCCTCTTCAGTCAGCTTTTGGATGTTTTGGTCAGAAGGGAGAGTGGAACTGTTGCTGTGCTGCAAGTTAACTGAGAGGGATTTATTTAGGTATTTCATTCTTAGCTGCATAGTTGCTATTTTTCATTGTGAAATTGAACAAGGGAGAGAGGGACTTGAACTTGAGAACAGCTGTTTGGGTGACTAATGGAATTTTGAGTTACCTGTAACATGTGGCTTGGGAGTGGGGTGGTGATGTGGGGGTGTTTTGTGTGTGTGCTGTCTGGGTTTGCTCAGTCAATATATAAGTGAGTAGTGGAAAGGTCAATCTTGGAGTCATAGTCGTGATGTTTGGGGATTAGAAAAGGGCCTCTGTGATGCTTGAGAAACAGTAGAGAAATCTATAGGAGGGATTTAGAAGTATGGGGTATGTTAGAGAGCTAGAGGATGTGAGAGGGATTAGAACTTCTTCAAGGGAATGTTGAAGTGGAGTTTCCTTGTATTTGGAGGCAGAGGGATTACCCCCAGTTAGTCTCTGTCTATCACAATACTTCAATACAAAAGCTGAGAGGCTCGACCCCAAGCCAAATTACCCCGCTGCTGCAGCCCAGTGCCATTGATATTTCAGCTCATAGTGAGAGAGACATGAATGCGGGGGTCGCAAAGGGGTGCAACTGTCTGTCTAACGCTGTTGGAAACAGCCAAGCTGAGTATTTTGTGCCATTAGAGGGAGTAGTTTATCTTCAGTCACACCTGGAAAAATCCTTCCGTATGTGTTGGGTTTAGGATTTGGTGTCTTGTTGGTGTGTAGTCTCTCCAAAATACTTTTGGTCTTTATCCACTCTGTTCCCCCAAAATCCAAAAAAGAGGGTAGAAAATTTTTGGGGGAGAGGGGAAGAGAAATACCAATTTTTTGTTGGTATGGCCTACTCAACATATTCTGACAATATAGATGATTTATATGGTTGAGGTGATACATGAACCTGTCACAGATACCTGTTTAAGTTGTTGAATTACTTTATATCATATACGTAACTTGTAATTACATTTAAATGGATTAATATATATTATTAAATTATTAATATATATTATTAAATGTGATTTGGCAATGAATTAATGTGGAAAACTGTTATGGTAATAACAAGGTGCCCAGCTTCATGAAAAAATTTGCCAACTTTCATCTTTATGCAACTTTTAGATTTCTTCCTTGATTTTTTTAGATCAGTATCAGACTGGCCCGTTTCCTGGTGTAGAGTTTTGTATGAATATGTCAATAAAAATTGTTACTGTAGAATTGATACTAATTTTTACAAAATTGACTATTTTTAGAATTGCTACAAAGGAAAACTCTTAAACTTCTCTTTTTATTGAAGAAATAATAATTTGGAATAATCAGTCTCTTAAATTGCCAGCTTCTCCCAAAGCAAATAAAGGTCTGTTGTATATTGACACTGATTGTTCCATGACATGTAGTCAAGCACTTCTTTAATTCAACTTCCATTAAATGCTTGGGAATTCTGTAGAATAAGAATCTGGATTACGTAGTGTAGATATTTAAAAAACATACAAATGTAATGAACGAGCTTGATGGTTGGGAAGAACTCTGTGCTGATCTGGAGTGTTTTAATCCCATTCCTTGGGTGGTTGGCTCCCTCTGTAGAAACTACTTTAAATTGCACTTTCATTTCTCTAGAATTGTTTTATCACTTCTGTGAGATATAGATATATATATATAAAGGCTTGACTCAGATGTATTAAAAGAATGATTTAGGGTGAGCTACAGAATTCCTATTAAAAATTCCTCCCTCTATATTTTTTCCTTCATTTTTCTGCCTGCCCACCCTTCACCCAATTCTTTTGAATTACAGTACCAATGAAAATTAGCATTACAGAAATCAGCTCAAGAAATTCTTGGTAGCAGACAATCCTGTGTAAAACTTCTAGAAATTAAGTTTCTAGATTAGAGCAGAAATACTTCTTCCTTCTTGATGAAGCAGTCTTTACATCTGCATAAATTTAAAATGAAAAATTGCAAGTATTAGCTATATTGTATAATTTCATTTTGCATCCTATTGTTGAAAATATGAAATAAATAATATGCACATTAAACATACGGGTGGTAAACATATTCAATCAGTATTTTAAAACTGTGCTTATGTATTAGTGCAGTATTTTAATTGAGCTTCCTGCCTCTGTTCATGTTACTTTGTGTGTGTAGTATATTAAACCACAACTTTGCTTTGTAGCATTACAGGCTCTGTTAGAATATTCTTTATTGCTAAGCAGCTCTTGGAAATTAGTGTCAGTTCATTCTTGTATGACACAGTGCTTATTTGATGTAAAATAGAAGAAAACTTCTGATAATCGCTGTGGTTGGCAGATAAGAACAAGGCTTCTGTTCCTCCAGAGAGTTTGGTTTTGTAGCCTGATACTTATCTGAGACTGTTGTGTGATACAACACTTTCATGATAGTGGGAAAGAGGAGAGTTGGAGGGGAAGGAGAAGGATGGATGTGAAAGCCAATGGAGAATCCAAAATGTTTTATATATGTCACACATGAGAATCTAAAACTGAAAGGTCTAAAAACAGCTGCTGAAGTACTGAAACCTAATGTGCTTAAGTCAAGTTGTGGAAGTTCCTAGTGTAAGATGCATTGTTCTTCTGTAGTCTTGCTCTCAGTCTCATATATTGATTTCTCTTCTCTTACCTTCAGTAGAGGTTTTTCAAGTACTTGTGTCGTGCTTGGATTACCATAGCCAGCTCAAATCGCGGACTCAAGTGTTCAAGTGTTCTGAACTCCTGTGAAGCTTTTCAGCTTGTCCTGCGCCCAGTGTTCATAGGAAAGGTGTCCCAAACAGCACAGAACAGTTACACCCTCTTGTCCCTCCTGGGGTTCATTTTCAATCAATGCAATTCGGGCAGTCAGTAAAACATGATTGTACAGAAGGAGACTTTTCCCTTACCACTTGTCTTAATTTACAACAAATTCTAAAATGGTGTGAAACAACAGTATTAATCATGTTTTAACTTCATTGACCCCTAGTACGCACGAAGTGTGGTGCTAGTGCAGTAGTCACAAAACTGTGCAACGACTGACGTATTTGAAAACTGGGTTTTGAACAGGCAGACTGAGCTTTCCACAGAGCTGCGTATTTCTGTTGCTGTGGTGTATGCTTTCAGATAGAGAATGAGGTGAGTACTTAGAATAAGATGCAGTCATATGCTGCAGAGCATGCAAAGTCTTCTGGGAACGCTGCTTTTTAGTTAAGGTAGCTGGAAAGGTTTCTGCATCTTTATTGCACAGAAGTGCACAGTTTAGAATTGGACAAGATTGGTCTTCAGAGTATTATTTTTTTGCGTTATGCAATGTAGCAGCAACTTGAGATTTTTCTAAAATTTAGAGATGATCAGTTGTTCATTTTAGTAGTTTAGAAGATACATGGTCTGTCTTTGGGTCTCAAAATGTACTAAAGATACTGCTGTGGGATGGTTTTGAGCTGTCAGAGTAATTACTTCAAGCTTCAAGACACACTGCAAGAGCTGCATATTCTGAGAGAATGCAAGTTTAACTTAACAGGGGACTTTTATTCCATTCTTTCACTGTATTTCTCAGATATATTTAGCCCACAGTCCTCTGGAGATAGCAATAGAATCAGAATAAAAGCTAATACATGCCCAGGCATTTAATAAAATTACATTAATTAAGTATAATGTATGTGGAGGAGAACCTTCAGACAATCTTCTGTTGGGAGATCGAGTTTTAATTCTGGTTTTGTTGCTATTTTAATGACATAACAGCACAGCTGTTGCAGTTGAGGCGCTGTTTGAAAGCCCCAGCACAGGGACACGCGGTCAGTGCTGGCTGTGCCGCGAGGTGGTGCTTTGTGCAGGAGCCAGTTGGTGGCAGCTCGTTGATGCCTACAGGAAATGGTGTAAAGTGTCTAAAGCTTGTAACCACTTGAAAGTACTTAGCAGTGCGCTGTTACCTTGTTGTTTAAATAACATAAATATTTAAAATAAAAATTGAAATAATATTTTTAATATTTTTTTGCTTAAAAGCTTGATGGTTTTGTTTGGTTTTGTTTTTTAACATGTTGCTGGTATGAGTATCTAAATCAATAATCTGACCAATGCCAAAGAAGGTAAAAATAGTCATTATTTAGTATTTAGTAGTTTTTTTGATAGTCCTAAGATTAGATGGAGAATTTAAACTTTCAATATTTTTGCATTTTAATGAAAAAAATCTACTCTTACAGAAAATACACGATAACTCAATTTTCATATACAAACATAATTCATTTGATTTTTGAATAGCTTCCAGCTTTTGTGAACTCTTAGGATTTTAAAAATAGAACTTATTGCTTGGTGGCACCTGTGTGTGCGTATTCTGTTTAAATTAATAAAGTATGTGTATTTATTGTGTATTGTTTCTTCATAATTCCATCAGAGACATAGTCAGCATATAATGCCACTATTTTTCCTGAATAATCGTGTAATGAGATGTATTGTAGCATAGTCCATGTTCTCTGACATTTGTGTGCTTTTCAAGGAATAACATGGTATATATTTAACTGTGCTGGGATTTTCTCATTTAAAATTTTTTTTTTTTTTTTTTCAGTGAGACTGTTTAGAACTGAATTGCCGGAGAAATTCAGCTGATGTCCTGCTTGTTAAGCTATTGTAAAAAAAGGCAGAATCACATCAGATATTCTATTTCCAAAACAGCTAATGCAATATCTCTCTCTTTCCTAGTTTAAAAGTATCCTCATCTAGAGATGTAAGCACCACAAATAAAACATAAAATAAGCTGTATAGTTTATCAGCAACTGAAAGAATAGATGTCTCTGTTGTTCGTTCAGTCTTTTCTGAGTTAAACCTAACCCCAAGAGTACCAATTAGTGCTCAGTACAGTGAATTCTGCTATTTTAAAGGTGATCGTCTATCAGTGCAGATTAAATGGTTTGTGTGAAAATAATTTAGTGGCTGTCCATTAATTGCCTTTCTTTTCATAGAAGTGTAGAAAGAGACCTCAAGAGATCATTTAGTTTCATTCCCCTAATCCAGCTAGAGATGCATCTTTGTCATTCCTGGCAGATATTTCTGTAGCCTCCTCTAAAGGTCTTTGGAAATTGGAAGATGTCATGTGGAGACAGTGCAGTCTTACTACATAATCTGTAATGGTGTGCTGCTTTGTTCCCACTGAAAAGTTTGCTTGCAGGATGAAACACAAAACTGTTGCCCACAAGTCAGCTAATCAGTGGAGAGAGAACAGTGAGGGGGGAGTTTGACAGATAACAGAATGCAGAGGAATGGGATGGGGGAAAAAGGCAATGGTTCTAAACTGGGGAGCCAGAACAATGCACGATGAGGCTATGTGCAAAGAGAACGTGCGTATTTCTTTTTGCTGGGGTCAGGTTCTGTGCTCCTATGCACCCACTCACGCTTACAGGCAAAAACACAGAGCAGGCAGAGTAGCCTGTGTGAACAAAATATTGAGACTTAAACAAATGATAGAAGAGGTCACTTGAAGTTAACTATCTGATTAAATCAGGACATCTAGAAGCCCCTGCTTAGCACAGGGAGTACATGTGTCCAGTATGGATGTGCAGTTTTACATTTGCAGGGACGTAAGTTTGTTTTGCTTTCCTACTGCTCATGAATAGTATTGAAGACTTGCCAGGAAGTAGCTTCTGATCTACGTACTTATATAGCTCAATAATCATTGTATCATGTAATCATCTCTCAGATATGTAAATTGATTTGTACTTGAAGCTTTGTACTAGATAAGATTGTAATTTTATGGATCTGTGGCCAAAGCAAACAGGGAATGTAGCTGGCTCTAAATTGCTTGGGAAACTTGCTGCAAATTAAGAAGCTGTGTGCCTGAACGATGGAGCCATCTGCTCCTTCTGAAGGGGGTCTCCTGCCCTGGTGCTGTTGTGACTGTGTACGATCAGATGACCTTGCTTTACAAGAAGTGGAAACAGCCACTGACACACACTGCAGCTTCTGTCCCCAGACCAGTGATCACAGATGGAGTGCAGCTGCTGCAAGGGATTCAGTGGTACCTTCTGGTCACATGAGTCAGCTGGTGCAGTTGCAGCTGCAGATGCCCGTGTCTGTGCTGAGCAGCTGAAACACAGGCATTATACAGGTGCAGCAGTGTGTGGGACGGATGGAGACAAACTCCCTGTGCTAGTTAGGCATCTTACCCACCCTGCACCCAGTAGGTGTGTCCTGGCCTGGCCTTGTCTTTGTAACTGATGTAGATGGCTCTGATTGTGAGGGGAGTAACAACAAAGCTATGGACAGTGATAATGTAAGGGTATTAATTTCAGTTACTTATTTCTAATATCTGCTTTAAAAAGCATGAATACACGCACATTCTGCTATCTTGCTTGTCCTAGATTTAGGTCAGCAGCATGTGTGTAGGTCTAGAATTGGACTGTCAAAGACAGGAAGACAGAATCACAGTCTTCTACTGGGTGGGAAAAAGTATTTTGGGAAATGCAGTATTAGTGCAAAAATAGGTTGACTGCTTTAAGTTGAAAGTGATTATTTAAACAAGATATGCAACTACGGTAGTTGACACTGTGCTTTTAAGTTGAAGTGACAAGTTATCTTACAGATTCGGTGAAAACTGAGATGGGCTACTGCAAAGTGCTCCTGAGCTAACTTAAAGAACATTTCTATAGTAGGCAATCTCAAGCTAACATTTCTAGCATTCAGCAGCAGTGATACATGTAAAGACATGTACCAGTGAATAAGCCTACCGTTCCCATCTGTTGACACCATCCTGCACAGATTTCTTGAATTGTAAGAAAAAAGAAAAAAGTTCTAGTTAGAATTCCAGCAGCAGTTATGAAAATGTTTAGAAACAGTGGCTTTATTAAAACCTTGCAGTGTGTGAATATCCCACTTCACAACAAAGAGAAAATTGTGCTATCATAGTTCCCCAAATATGTGTTAGTGGTTGATAGAATTTATGGGAATCTTTCCTAAGCTGGGAGGATGTGCCTGTGTCAAGGTTTGGACACTGAACTGTTAAACTTCGTGACTGCTTATTTATTGTCTCTACTCTGAGAAAAACACCCTCCAAATGTCTTTAATACCAGTACTTTATTTCTCTATTCCTGCTGTACTGGTTATTTCAGATGACGATTACTGTACAGCAGCCTTTTTCCCTTTTACTTTCTTTCTTTTGGCACCTGTGACGCTTACTGTGAGTAAAGGCCTCTATTCTGGTACACAGAAATATGAAATACTCAATTTTCTGAGGAAGCAGGACATCAACTAAGTGAATAGAAGGGAAAACTTAACTGAATATGATTAAAAACAGTAGAGGCAGGAACAAGCAGGCCTAAAATACACAGAGTACAGCTGTTTGGATTTATTTTGGGGGAGTAAGGGGACGTGAGCCAGTGTTTTAAGAGTTGTCTTTTTGTTTGTTTGGGATTTTTTTGACATATATACTAAGAAGACCCTGAATAATTTTCTACTTAAAAAAAAAAAAGAAAAAAAAAAGGAGCAGCCTAATTTAGGTGAATAGTATGTTCAGCCTTCAGTGAATATATTAGATTTCAGCACTGGAATAAACTTGCATTACTGATCCTGTAATATTTACAAGTTGCACAGCCTTATAATTGTTACTTTGTGCAGTGTTGTTTTCACACAAATATTTGTATGTGCAGTTTCTCTTTTCAAAAATCTTTGCGAGTACTGCATTTTCCACCAAGATCCCTATATTTTTGGGATGCTGGCTGCTCAAAAAACAGATTAGAAGTGGAAGTACCATACTTACCTCTTTTACAGTTGATCCGACTGGATCACTCCAAGTGATGTGAGTGATGAGCATCTTAAAGGAAAGATACTGCCACTGGATGGTGCTATTGTTATGCTATTTAACTTACATTCTGTGATAATGTGGACAGCTTGAAATCTCCACCCCTGTCCTCACGGAAGATTTTGTAAAGATCTGCTGCAAGAAAATCCTGTGTATACAGGTCACAGTACCAAAAGTAAAGTAGTCATCCATAACCTGTACCTCCATGAAGGCTGGGCAAAGGTTATTCTATTTGGTGTGATATGTATTTGAGCTTGGCAGAGAAACGTTTAATACAAGTTTGGATGCGAGCCTGCTGTTTGGTAATACAGTTGTTTTTATTGAAGGTGATGTTCTTGAGGAATGGGATACATTTGAGCCAATCAGCTCTGTGAGATCTGCATATTCATAATACATCTAATTATCCAGAAAGAGATGCTGAGTTACGGAAATTGTCACTTTGAACGGTTTCCTAACGAGGGGACTGTCTTTTAAAACGGCAGGGGTTACATAGTTAGCTACCTATTACATTACAAAAAAAAAAGTTTTGACTGTTTTATGCAAATATACTGCATTACCTTGTATAAATGAGAAGGTAAATCAGCTTTTGAAAGCCCTTCATGTTTTTTTGAGGGTGAAGAAAATGAATTCTTCTTACAAATTTGCATTTCAAGAAGTAAATAACTACTTGAAAAGGTGCGCCTTCTTTTAAAGATTGCAGTTTGATAAGCTGGAGATTTGAGTGTTAAAATGGCTTTAGAAATTTTTGAAATTCATCTTGGAATGTGCTATGAACATATACTCCAATTTTCTTATAATCTGGTTTTAAAATTTTTTTTTTGTGCTTGCTCTCTTTGCCTCTTCCATTTTCATTCACATATTTAGGTATGTCTGGAGCAATCGGAGTAAATTTTTTTAAGAGACGTGGGGGAGAAGAAGAGGGGGGAAAAAATCCCAAGAACCTAAGAAAACTATTGCTGTTGTCAGTCCTTACTTCAGAAGGAGTTATGAGATTTGGCAAGACACGATCTTGTGTATTTGTAGCCTGTCTCTTTTGCCAGTTGAGCTGTCCTTTGTCTGTCTTAAGTTTAGTGGACAATACCAGAACCATATTTGATGGGACAGAGAAAATGTGTAGGATAGTAAGTTACTGAAGGTCTCAACCAAATTAATGGCTTTATGAAGAAGAGAGTTGCACTGAGGGAAAGGTGGGTAGAACGTGCATTATTTGCTCCCAGCAGCACCGTGGCCCACGGGCTGGAACAGCCTGGGGTACTACCCAGCCAACCGTGATGCAGGGTGATCCACACATCAGGGAGTCCTCCCTTTTCCCCATCCAAACAGCTGGGCTGGATGAGGTGGGAGACGAATGAGGGTGAGGGGGTTCTGTGAAGGGATTTCAGGAACATGACAGAGAAGTAAGACTGTTGGTATAGGAAATACAAAATATGGATTGTTAAGAAACCAGGCTTCTTTATCAGAAGCAGTTTCACCTTCAGCAGGTATATCTTTCAGAGGCTGCTTCTTAGATATGGTCATTACTAATTGAAATCAGAAGCTGTTTGCTTGTTCCATCAGCACCGGGAAGACCTTAGTATGTTCATAATGCGTCTGTCCTGGAGTTCTAATATTAATTTTCGTATTTGAATTTTCTTATATAAAAGTAGCTAGCCTATTTTCCCCCCCCCTATTTTTAAATGTTTTATTGTCAGACAACCTGTTCCACATTCACTGTTCTAGCAGGCATAGATTTCAGTCTGCTTCTATTGGTGCAGTTATTTCATATTCTTGATTTTTCTCCTTTCTACCTCAACCCATTAACTCTTTTACTGTGTTTATTTTACTTGCTGTTGTAGCTGTTAGCCCTATCTAGCACAGACATAGTCGATGGCAACTCAAACTTTTGAGATAACAGTAAGTATATAGCCATACAAAGCAATGCTATGTATCTTGAGTTCTCTGAGAGAAGGCAGTTCTCTTCTTGGAGCTCTGATCAAGAGCAGGGTTGGGGTAAGGCAGGATGAAGTTAGACTGTGAGGAGCTGACCTGAAGTGCAAAAAAATTATTTCTGGGAGAAGTCTCACAAACTAATCAGAGGCTTAGGGGTATGGTGCAGTACTGTTGGGTCTAACTGCAGATGCTTGGGGTCAGGAGGGGAGCCAGAGAAGGTTCAGGGTATCCCTGCTGGAAACTGAAGTGCAGGAGTTTGACAGGAGGTTGGCTGGCATACTTTGGAGCTTCATGTGAGGATTTTTACAACAGTGGTAAGTAGTATTGATCTTATACTTGGAGTGTCTGTTGGGTTGAAGGCCGTGGGTTGTACTTACTTGAAACAGACTATCTACGTATAAATGTTTCAGGTGGTAGAAGTTGGAAAGAGATCCAGAGTATTAGGCTAAGTATGTCTAGGGCATTATCTAAAGGGATTATGAATTAATGGATTCATTTCTCTTGCATTGAGGGCCGAGAAGATGAAGAGATTTAGTTCTAGTTGAAAATCCCCTTTGTTATGTTGAAATATTTTTAATAGAATATGTAGTTCTTCACACTTAGTACAAGCAAATGGATAGCTAGATTCTGGTTTTTTGTTCTTTTATTTCCACTGGGCTGAAGTTTCTTAAAATCCCTTGGTATTTAAAAAGACCAAAAATGCTTAAAAGTAAGTGAAGATCTTAGTTAATGATAACCTTATTGCATCTAAAGGCACAGCCGCAAAAGCTGGATGACTCCTTGATGATATATTTTTATTTCTTCATCCTTTGAATAGCTGAAGATAATGTGTTTTTCAGAAATTAAAAGTGGAAAACCCCCCGATGCATTCTTCTTTATGTCCCTCTTCCTGGCATAAACTGAGATCATCTGCCAGATCAAATATCTATCTGCAAGAATCTATGTTCTTGTAACTGAAAGTCCTCTGTGGATGTTTATTGGACAGGGTCATGTCTCTGTGAGTTATTAAGGATACTTGATTAATGTAATAATCACTGATTATGCCTTATTTTACATCTTTTTGTATGATCACTCTAAAATAATCTGTCACTTAATAGTGAGGAAGAAAAGCTGACATAATGTGTCTCTCTAGGTCTTTTCAAATTCTTCATGTTTTACTAGAGGCTCAAAAATGAACAGGCCATACAAAAGAGTTTCAATAATTGGAATGAATTTCTGAATCACTGTAGTTAGGTACATGATTCGAGATACACCTCAGTTTTTCAGGGTTTTTCTTCTTGTTTGTTGGGTCTGAATGTGAATGAGGGATTATGTTCTAGTATGTGACTGCTGCTATGCCCTCTGGCTTCTGTATGAAATAGTGAAGCAGAATCATCTCTTGTTTGAACAAGTCTGAAATCCTAGGTACGTTCCCACATGGAAGTCTCATGTTCAGTGTGTCATAGGTCTGTCTCACTTAAATTCTTATTACTAGAGATTAATTTTCTGAGTGTAATGAAGTAACACATCACAAACTCATGTTTTAGTCAGTGTGATTGTGAATATGGATTGAGTGTTCAACAACCAAGATGTAGTAGTAAAATATGTCTTTTTTATTTATAATGTACAGTAGTCATGATAGATTTTGTGAAACAGATATTGTTTGAGAGCATGCAGCTTCATTTGATAAATAAAGATAATTCTTTAAAGATACCACCTGTTCAGGCCTCATGTTTTTAGGTCCAGTACCTTCATAGTGTCAACTCATGAATCTTGAAAGTCTCTTCTCCAACTTTTTTCCAGTTTTCAATTTATTTCAACTTTCCCAACTATCATTTCTTTCTTTTTCCTTGTTCCAATCTCTTACGTAACAGTTAGAACTCAGGGTTATGCATGAGTGCCCTGTGTCGCCCTTTTGCACATTCTTTGTGTCTAGGGATACTATTCAAAAGCTCTAACTTGTAAGAGTAAGAATCCTTAGTAGGTGCATTTTAAGGAAATCGAAAAGTGACCTGTTATGCTGCTCCTCTGATTTTTTTGTGGTAATACATTCTGGTTTCTTCCTCATCTGTTCTCCATATACCAGTTGTGTTAAATCTGTAAGCTGGCTTTCATTTCTTACCTTGTTGTTCCACTCTTTGTGAAAGATGGGATACTGAAGTTGTCCTGTTTCAGTAATGCTATGGCTGGTCCTGTCTTTGGGAGCTCTGCCTTTCGCTGTGGGGAGACACATGCACAAGTGGAAGAGGAGTGTGAAAATCTTGGCGTTCTCCCAGGAACAGCTTGCCTCTTCTGCTGTAAAAACTTCAGCGTTAAAGATGTTGTCCCAGACTTGACAACAGCCTTGATAGGGAGAAAATGCAGAGTGTTAGAGAGTGGTTTTAAGTATAAAAGAGAAGCCAATCAAGATTAAACCAATCTGGGAGTTTAAGGCATACAAACTGATCATCAAAAGATGAAGCATGCTGAAATTGCTAAGCTGGTTGGATGAAGGAATGAAAATCCTGCAAGCAGTAACTCAACAATAATGAAACAAATTATTCTTACTTGTTAAATCCTTAATAAACTGAGGCAGGGGAAGTCACATGGAGATGTTAAATTTTGCATTAAACCCCCAATGACACGATGAGAGGGAACAGAGTAGGTAAATTTCTCATATTACATCGTAAGTTGTCTCTGAGTACTTGGCATTATTTAAAATAACTTCGTTGATGTGGATGAACTTTGATCCTAATGAAGAACATTCGGTTGCATTAAGTGCAGACTTCAACTGGTGTTTATCCTGAAGAAATGTTTGCGAGTATTATATGTATATCTAAAATTAGTCTATTTAGTGTATTTTATCTTGATATGCAAATTTCTGTGTTTCCTGTTTTCCAAATTGTAGAGTGGTCTCTAAGCACATAAACTGAATTCTTTTTGAGAAAAATGAAAAAGGAAGCATGTTGCAAGAGCATGCCTTATCTGCCCCAGCAGCTGTGAACTCTGGCTACTGGAGTAGGCAAGAGCTAATCTGAAGCTGCCCTGAAACACCTGTACAATGCTTGCCTACTCCTAAAACCACCTAATTGTCTGGCTCTATCATGGCTCCATATATAGGAGCTTTAAATGATTTTTAGTGCTAGGACTTCTTGGGGCAATGCACTATCCACTGAGATATCTGCATAGGTACGCTGGCATAGGTAAACCTTTCAAATGTGGGTCTGCTGCTGCTGAGCTCACAGTTGTTAATGTATTTGAAGCTTTTCTCTTCTTTGAAGAATAAACAAGTGAAGACACGGTGAAGAGTTCACCACTGTTCTTGGAAAAGAATGATGACCAATAAGGGATTTAAAGATGAGAGAAAAATCAGGACTGGACTTGAATGCATGTACTGGCTGTTAGTAATGCTTGCTAGTTTAGGGATGTTTTCATACAGTTAAGGTTTGACAAAAGTTTCCTCTTCATAAACTGGATCTGGCGTAGTAATAGCTGGCTGCTCCCCTTTTTGTAGTTCAAGGTAAGTTCTACTTTTAGCCTTAGCACAAACTGTCTAAATAGAGACTTTAATATTACTGCAAGACTTTTTTGGTATCAGTTGTATTTTTAATTTCATTTGCAATACTTAGATGTCAGGATTATTGCTGCTTGCAAAATCAATTAAGTAAAATAAAGTTCCTAGATATTAAAAATGAAGTAGAACATGGAAAAAACTGTTGGGAATAGCAAAAGGAAAAAGTAGAGTAGTTGTGTGTTTGTACCACTCAAGTTGTGAGTGAAATAAGCAGCCTTGTTTGGGAATTGCCACCCTCTGCTCTTGACATACATGAGAGAGTGATGTGAGTTTTAACAGAAGGGAGGAGGAAGTTGTTAGATGATGCATCTATTGTCCTCTCTGAGGTTTACATTTTATTTTCATTTCCTTG
Organism: Cephalopterus ornatus; assembly: GCA_013396775.1. Classification (NCBI taxonomy): domain Eukaryota; kingdom Metazoa; phylum Chordata; class Aves; order Passeriformes; family Cotingidae; genus Cephalopterus; species Cephalopterus ornatus. Next base: position 50,649 of record VZRE01011795.1, read on the forward strand.
TTATTTACTTAGCAGACTATTAATTCATCCTCAGCTTTCTTGTACTAATAGACTATTAACCTGTTTCTTAGGGTTTGCTTTTTGACTTCTATTTTGAAGTTAGACTGGAGCATCTGGACTGAGGCCTGATTCTCTAATGTATTGGATTTGAAATATTTTGAATTACTATTCCTCAGCTTGAAATGGTTTTGGGTTTTTTGTACATCTACCATACCTTGAGTTATCAGTGAGCTGGAAGTTCTGGTGAGTATTGTTACCGTATCACTGTTGAGGGAGAGAAAGAGAAATCAGTTCTATTCTTAAACTTCTGGATAAAGTACCAACATGTATCAAATTGTCAGTAGACCAAGCATGAAAAAACTGACCTACTTCTGTGGATGAGAGAGGCTTGATAGTACATTTGAATTACTGTGGGGAAGAGCAGCACTTTGACCTGCATGTGGGTTGAGTTTCAAAGGGTTTTGGAGGTAGAGGCATGTGTTGTCTTGTTGGTTTATTTGGGCTTTTTTTTCTTAATCTTTATAGCTGAGCATTCTTAACTTGTTTGAATTCCTATGATAGTCATGGTGTGGTCGTTGTAAAATTCATTTGTTAGCCTTTCAGAGGAAGGACGTGCATGCTTATTGTAAATTACATGCATCAAATTGATTTGAAATTGGACCATTAGTTACATTGATTTAAAGTGCCAGAAAATTGATCTAAATTTCATAATTTAAGAATGGAACTAGTTTCTTTTACTTACGGGGGGATGATTTATTTAGAGACCAGCTGGAGCATGAGTACTTGTATAATAAAGTAGATAATGGAGAGGCAGCAGTACCGGGAAAGAAGTAAAAGGGCTATCACAGTTTGTTCAGAAAATAATTTCATTGTAACCTATTAAAAATCAAACATACCCGAATATTTCTGGATTTCTTGTTAAAATGTGTCTCCACATACTGTCACATTTTTAACAATTGCATTTCTTTCCTTTCCCTTTTTAGTATGCTTTGAAAATTCAGTTGGCAAGCATTGTGTCTGTTTAATAAAACCATCTAAATAAAAGGCTTTTCCAATTGTAATGAATGCTATATTAGCATAATAGATTCAGAGAATGCTAATCAGGAAAATTCAGAAGTTAAGTGTGTTGGAAAGTTTGTGAAGGTGTCAGATACTGAAATTACCCTGAGAAGCAACAGTTGGGGGAGGCGTGTGAAAGTAAAATTTAAACTCTGTTTTTGTTTCTAAACTTTTGCACCTTGTGGTGCTAGTGTAGGTAAACTGTTAATCCTGTGGGTAGCTTTGTGGAGCCAGCAAATACAGTTTGGCCATGTTGAAACGTGTGCTGTTTGTGTTTGGAATCAAGCAAAGTGAAATTGCACAAACTTGGAGTATAACAGTCTTAAAGCAATGTAAACAGCAGATTACCAAGTGTAGATGACATTGACAAATACTGTTATGTTATAGAAAATTTTTAACCACTAGAGGCAGTTAATTCTGTGTCTTCACATAATGAATTAATAGCAAGAAGCACAGTCATTCATTTCTGTAAATTGTGACCTCTGATCCACAGGGTCCTCTTAAACTTTAAAGTTTTTTTTTTAATACAACTGAATTTGAATGTCTTGGTATGGAGGTTTTTCTATTTGTCTTAGATTTTGGTGTTTCATTTTTCCAAAGTCATGGTTTTTAGATGGGCTAATTCATAATTATCTTGAACAGAAAACTGATTTTGTGTTTCTTTAGTGTGAATTGATTTGCTGAAAGTTCTCATAAGGATGCAAAAAGTACATCAGAACATTATGATCAATTGTGATCATTCCTGTCAAGTTTCATTATAGTCTTAATACGTTGTATATACAGAGAGCAACACTGGTGCTTAGCTGTGTGAGTAAATAATGTGTGATTAGATTAACTGTTAGCCTATAAAAATGTTTAGGAGGCACTAGTACAGAGTTTGAGAGCAGGGGTGGGGGAAAAAGGGCGTTTTGTACCTTACTGTGTTTAGGTTACTGAAGGTAAGTACATTGATTCAGAGAATCCAGTAATGGATGTTATGGCAGTTATAGAAAAGTTATGGCAGTTCTAAACCTGAAACAGTTTTTGAAATGGATTAAGATGCATTAATTTTAACTTTTCCAAACTAAGTTCAGCCGATGTAATGAAAGAATTTATAAAAGCAAGTCAAAACAGAAGGCATAGCAGCATATATAGAGATATTGAATTTATTTCTGATAATAGAAAACTGCTGTAATTATCAATTACAGTAAGCAAGTCAGTCAGTTATATTAATCTGTTTGCTTAAATTTGATGTTTGCTTAGATTCTTTGAGAAAGATGGCAAGTATTTAAATAAAATAGTGGTAAGATATTTTAATTTTGGTAGTGAATAAAGCAAGCATTGGGAGACAGGGAGTGAAGAGAACCAATGATTAAAGCTTTGATTAAAGTTATTAAAGCTTTTTGACTCTTCTTTTTTGTTAACTTACAATGAAAAAGTGTTACAGTTTTACCTCTTAAAATAATTTTTTACCTTCAAAGTTGCACAATGGCTGTTTGGTATTCATTTAAATATATAAGAAAATTATTTTTAAAAATAAAATTATTCTACTTGCTGGTAGATCTGTTAACGGCCAAGAAGGTAAAAATTGCTTAAAGATTTTGTTTATGTAGTAAATGCATCTTTAAAAAAATTGCGTTCTAAGTTGCACTGTAAGTAGAACGATTAGTAATGAGCATCATAGAGGGACCTGACAATGTATGAATTATTCACTGGTAGATTATTATATCTTTGTTGTTAGCATGCAAGATAATGAACATAATTACTATGGCAGTGTACTCAGGGGAATGTGCAGTTCTTCCCTCTGTCTAGACTGGAGTTACCATCCAAAGGAGAATTAAGCAAATATGGATGAGGACTGGTAGCTGAGTTGCTGCTGCTTATTTCACTCTGCTGCTTAGTAAGTGCATATGCTTTGTACACTTTAACATTAGAGGTGTTTTGGGTTTTTTGGGGTGATTTTTTTTTTGTTTGTTTGTTTTTAATTTTTGAGAGTAATGATCATCCTGTTCTCAGCTGGCAGTTTTGTGTACTGACTAAAAGGATTTGATGTTTAATTGTAGCAGCTTTGTAGATGTACCCTCTTGTATTAGAATAGTCTGTTATAGTAAATTAGTATGAACAGTCTAATTGCTTAGGAAATCCAGGGTAAAAGGTTAATCAGCAATTTAGCTTTCTTTAAAAGACTTAGCTTGCTATGATTTACATGTCTTAAAGAACTTTGCTAGGCGTTAGCTTGTACGCCTCTCTAATCTGTGAGGCTGTCCACCTGATCTTAAGTTAAGCTTTCTTGGTGAACCAGTTTTCTGTTTTATATTATGATAACATAAATTATCTGTAATAAGCCATCCTAATTAATGTTGGTAAATCTACAGCTCTGCTCCAATTACACACTAATCAATTATACACTAATTTAATTCTACTTAGCTTGATACAGTGCATCATTAATCAGGTTCAGATTTAATACAACAGATTTACTGTATTAACCAAAAAATTGGTGTATTCAAGTGAAGAGAAATAAAGGAAGCCACTAGGCCAAACAGTGTACATAAATACTTTCTTATCAATAATGTGTTACAAAAGATTTCATTTTTCCTAGGGGAAGAATAACTGAAACTAGTTCTTTCTTTGTGAACAGATTATTGTTATGAGCTGAAACCACTGATAATATAATACATTTAAGCAGATCATGATGTGGGTTCTGAATGCTATACCTAATTATCTAATATAGGCAGTTGTCTCAGTTCTACTGTTATTTAAATGATTAGTTATAAATTAAATGTATAAATTCTGCTTGGACTTTTGAAGGCTTTACCCACCTATAATTCTTTGTAGGAGTTTAACATATCTGCTGCCCTTACAGTGGGAGAGTTACTTGTGGAAAAAGGCTGTCTGCATGCTCTCTTTTCCCTCTCCCTTTGCAAAGCCTAGGAATGACTGAAATCTGCCACCTGAAGAATCTCTAAAAGTTTGAGTTGCAGGATGCAGTTACTTTGAAAAGAACAGATGCCACACAGAGCTAATATAGTTTCCAAAAGAGCTCCTAAATAAAGACAATAAACGGACAAATAGAAAAAGTACAAGAGAGAAACCAGCTAACAAAAGAAAACAAAGTCTTCAGATAAGGTCACTAAAAAACCCCCATTCCTCTCAGAAATAGTTTAGTATGTCTAAGAAAAGGTTGAAGGGGAATAAGGGACTTGAACAGTTATTTCATGAAATAAAATACTGGGTAGAAATGAAATGGAGTAACGAAGTTAAATTTTCTTACTCAGAGGAAAGTATGATAAGTTCTTGAAAACAGGAACAAGGGAACACATGGATAATGATTGCTGTCCTTGGGCCTGCTGTTATGGATAACATGCATCTTTGCAAAGAAAGGGATCTGAAAAAGTACTTTTTCTAATTCTGCCTGTTTAGGTACAAAAAAAATCATGAGCAAGATTTATTTTCTTTGGCTGTATAAGCTCTTCATCTGTCCATGTTCAAGGTTTCTGCTGATAAAATACCTATATTAAATTCTTAGATCCAAATGGTTTGCAATAAGGGCTTGGGAAAATACAGTTATTTGTCTTCCAGAATCTTAATTTGAGGTTTGTATGTGATGCCTTGATTGTCATTGCCATTGCAGTTGCAATCATGTCCTAAAACTACAAGGCATGTTAAAATAATCATGTGTGCAGATGATCAGCAGTTTCAGTTCGTTTTTCCAGGAGATTTGCAGGTCAGCCATTTAGAGCTCTTCAATTTGCGAAGACTTGATTTACCTTAATGATCTTTGCCAGCCAAGCTTGATTTCTCTGTTGTAGGATTTAAAACTGAACCAAGGAGGCTAAAAAAGGTCTTTGAAACTTCTCTGGATATTAAATACTTCATGTCTTGAGGTTGTGTCTTTGTCCAGTGATATATTGTATTTACATTTTGGGGAAATACTTATCCTTTCTACAAGTTAAGCTAACAAACGTGCAGTTAAGCATCAGTTCCAATAACAATGTGATGGTTTTATATGAAACAGGAGAGTTTACTTTCAGGAGTATTTTTAGTGTGAATGTGCCTAATCATTGTCTCTGAAAGTGATTTAAAGTAATCTACCTTGTTTTATGTTAAAACTGACAATCAACATTTGTACAGGTAATTATTGCCATCTCCACTAAAGAAGGCAGTAACTGTCAACTCTGTGCTCATTTTAAATTCTTCAGTCTTGATAACAAGTGGACATCTCCATGCCAGTGGTTTTTTGACAATATGATCATACACTGTTTTTTATGGAGAATTATTCAGAGCACAATATGAAATTGATGTTAATTCTGTAATGAAAAGATGTCCTTCTGCATAGAAAATCATACACTGTGGAAGATGGGATATGTGAACACGAATGATAAGAGAGATAGTGAAAAGTGAGGACAGGATTCCTTTACAGCAGAATTGAAGAATCTCCTGGAAGGTGGATTTCTGGTCTTCTGTGTAACTTTTCTAATTTTCACATGATTTTTTTTGTTTCTTTTCCGAGGGTCTGTCTCGTGATCTCCATGTGCTGAGTACATACAACTGTAAAGGGATGAATGGAAGTTATACTTCAAATATATTAGGTACTAAATAAACCTGAATGCGGAGAAAAACAGGTCCTAAGCCTAACATGCTGAGTACTCAAAATTAGTGTTGTTTTTTTTTTCTTGTGCTCCCACAGAAAGAGGATGATTACCTTTAATCTCAGTGGAATGCTATGTAAATACATTTGTTTATGCTCAAATACAAGTGCTTCACCAGAGAAATTTAATGTCACAAAATACTGCTGAGAAAACCAACAATTCTGTCTTTGCAAGTGATGTATAATGGAAGGTGTAGGCCCACAGACTGACTAGGGAGATGAAATAGAAAGCAGCACACAAGAATGAACTGAAGTGTTATTCCCAGCTTTTCCTAGCTTCAGAGTGTTTGACTTGAAACTGGAGTGATTTTAAGATAAGGATTTTGAGGGCCATTAGTACAGTTTCATACATTTTATATAGCTCTCTTCTGAGTACACATTTTACATTGTGTTATAATTTGAAACTCTAGCAATTTTTGGTAATATTTAGTATTTTTTTATTAACGAGGTGATGATAATTTTTAATGGTAAATTATGTCCACAATGCATAACTAGTTATTTCATGAGTTCAGTTTTTTAAAAAACGTGTACATGTGATAACTTAGTGATGTGCTTAGGTACATGCCGCTGTGCGTGACAGTTTTCTGTATAGCATTCCTGTAGGTCTCATTGCAAAGTCATGGAAAAGTAGCTAGTGATATGTCATTTGCACGGTAGGAGTTCAGATTTGTGTGATATAAAGGCAATAGTTAAGTCCTGATCTGTGGTAACTTAAATAACATACTATCCATGTTTAGGCAGTAAAAACGTATATGGACTTAATGAGCCTAGTTCTATAGGGAAGTAAAACTTTTCACAAAGGTGTCTTACAGTTATGAATTGGCTTTGTGACTGATGGATTAAAGTCTTATATTTTCAAAACAAGTTTTTCTAAACATGGGAAGAATGTTGACTACTTTTAAGTTGTGACTTGCAAAAGGTTCCTTATGTTTTCAAGTATTTTATATTCATGTACATTATTCATAATGGACTTCTATTTAAAGCTTAACATTAAAATTTCCCTCTATAATGAATGACAGCCTATTAATAAAAATATTTAAGTTTTTTAAAATGGACAGTCCTCAACAATTATGGAAAGTTAATTCAACTGTTATGAAAGGTTACTTTTTAGAAATAAATAAGTATTCGCAACATAATTGTGTTTTAAGAGGAGTATAAATGTTCCAGATGTTCCTGGTATTCACAGTTGACCACAATTATATATCACTGCTACGTTGTCTCCCTCAAAAGCAAGTTCTACAAGTATAGTTGTGCCTTTGAGTATGACACAAAGCCACAATGTGGGCACTTGAAAACCAAGGAAGAGATGAGGGACCAGGGACTGTAAGCTGACAGTGCTCTGATTCTAGACAGTTAAACTGCTATCTGTTGTTATATAGAGATAGGTATACAAACTGTCGAAAAAAATGTAGTTATTATACTATATCCAATGCATTTTATGTATGTCCACACGTACATACAATGTGGTTTATATATATGCACATACACATACATTTTTCCTGAGAGTTGAGGTTTTTTAGTTTTTAACATTAGTTTTGTTTTTATTATTATTATTCTTGTATGAGTTAAAAATCAGAGTAAAAATATATTTGGAGACCATATTTGTTACTTCTGTATCAACTTCTTAGATATTATTGGAGGATAATATCTTCCCATACTGTTTAGTTACTAGAACGCAAGCTTTAAACACAACTTGCATTTGGCTCTGTTTTAACAATAGTAGTTAATAATGTATGTTTTTTGTTAAAGCACTGTTGAAAAAATATCTTATTGAGCTATTTGTGGTGTTTTTTTAAAAGATGTTTAAGATTTCACATACAGTTTAAGTGATCACAGATGAAACTGTAAATTAATACCTCATGATTTTTACTGACTGCAGGGCATTGTTTGTGATTCAAAGCTGCTTTGTTCCAACTCACTAGGAAAAGACCCTGTTCAAGCAAACAAATTAGAGTTCACTGTGATATCAAACTACTTATTAAAACTGAAAACTGATTTTGAATTCATTATTTGACTGTGACTTTTATAATAACCTCTTTAGAATATATTTTTAAAAGCCTAGGTCTTTAAGGATTTAGATAAAATATATAAAATTGGTGTAATTGTTGGTCTTAATTCACCTTGGTTGAAATTTTGTACTCCAAGAATTACATGGCATACAAAATGAGAAAATGTTGCAAGTTGCATCAGTTCAGCTTGTTCTTTGATAAGATGCATTTCCCGTCCTCCTGATTTTGTATATAGTCTTGATACAAATAACAGCTCTGTTAGAGAAAACTTTCAGGCATATTTCATATGTAAAATTTAATATTCTTACTACCGCTAGCCATTGTTAGATAGAGGGAGTTAGGATGAGTATGTTTGTTTGCAACCTCCTGTGTTGTATTCTCTAATGTCAGAAAGCATTTGGAGGGAGGCTTTTATACTTTTACTATTTTTACAGTAGAATTAATGAATAAAAGTTGGAGACGGAAATAGTTTTGCACAATTTGAGACATTCTTCCTGTGGCATGGCAAAGTCAGGAGCTTCTGCTAGAAAAAAATAGACTTTGCCTGTGAACAGGGTGGCACATTCAAGGCTACAGGGGAATCACCCACCGTCTTTGGTCAGGTAGTGACACTGTCTTTAAGCTCTCTACTCAGTAGTGCTTTCTGTGGATCACCTCATAAGGCTACATGTACTTCAGACAGTACACTGGAAGAGTGTTTGAATTGGGTACTATTGCTGTAATGTGAAATAAAACCACTGACCAGCCTTGGGCATAAGGGCCAAATGTTTTATTGCAGGCGGTTCACCACACTGACATCAGTGTAATATTCCACCCAACCATTCTCAGTAATAAAGCAGTGTATAATGGTGACCAAGGCTGCTTAAAACAGCTGAAATGGCTCATGTTCCTCTGCTTGGTATTATGTAAGAACATAGTTATGGTCACATCCAGTCAGTTCAAAGGCTTAATTACTAGTATTTGAGACTGGAGGGAAGGACTGAGAAATATAACAAGCATTACTGAGTATTTGTGCTGAAGAGTCATTGTTCAGCTGTCCATATTGTTTCTAGAAATTTATTTTCCTGATTAAACTCAATCTTTTCAGACTTTTCTTAAGAATTGATTTGTAAAGAAAATGCTGTTACCAAATTAGGGGTCACTGTGAGACAGTTAACTACCAGGTACTTATCAACAGGTGCTTTGTTCCAGCAGCTTTCCAGACATAGAAATTAACCTTCACTGATCTGTGGCAGCTGAGTTCCCATGTGGGATTTTCTATGTCAGGAAGTGGGCCCATGTGAACCTCATGAGGTTCAACAAGGCCAAGTGCAAGCAAGATGCTGCACCTGGGTCAGGGCAACAATACAGGCTGGGGGAGGAAGGGATTGAGCAGCTCTGCCGAGAAGGACTTGGGGGCACTGATAGATAGAAAGCTGAACGTCAGCCAGCGATGGTGTGCACACAGCCCAGAAGGCCAACAGCATCCTGGGCTGCCTCTAAAGAACGTGGCCAGCAGGTCGAGGGAGGGGATTCTGCCCCTCTGCTCTGCCCTCGTGAGACCCTCACCTGAAGTGCTGCATCCAGCTCTGGGGAAAACGTGGATCTATTGGAGCAGATCAAGAGGAGAGCTCCACCCCTCAGAATATTCAAGGTCAAGTTGGATGGAGCTGTGAACAACCTGATCTGGTTAAAGAAGTCCCTACTTATTGAAGGGGGGGGGACGGGACACTAGTTGACCTTTAAAGTTTCCTTCTAACCTAAACTGTTCTACAATTTCATGGTCTGTAATGCATTTCTGTACTTCATAAAAACTACTGCGTTTTTTTGCAAGCCTAAGGGTAAGAAGGTAAGCTTCTTCCTCCTTCATTCCAGTCTTCTTAGGAGCAGAGATGAATTCTTTAATGCACATCTCATGTGACAAAATGCTGTTTTTTCAGAAATACTGTTCAGCTAAAGCGCTGATGGGATTCTGTGCAACCTAACATCTGACCATAAGCTTTTTAATAACATCATGAAGAATAATATGGAGTGTTGCTAAACCTGTCTTGTTAGGGTTGTAATGGCAGAGTGTACACTGAAGAGGAAGTCAAAATGACCAGTTTTTCAGAGGAAAACTTAATGTTGTCATATCTGTGTCAAATGTTTGTATTTTTCCTCTCAGTCCATCAATAGTTCTGCTGTGGAATTAGCCTTTTTAGTGCTGCTTGGAACATTGATTTTTGAAATTATTTATGCAGTACTGTCCTCTTGCAGCTTTTCTATTTTTTTCCTTTTTTTTCTTTGGTTGGTGCCTCTCCCCCCCAACCCAGTTCATTCCGTATGCTAATTTTTCCCCCAAAAAGGTGACCCTCTGAGGTTGCTCCTGTGGAGTGAAGAGATGGACTGAATTGACATAGGCTGTGGGATGAGTTATTTTTAGCTGTTGGCATTTCAGGCTGGAACACTTCATTCTGTCGTGCTTGTTAATGAGTCATCTGGAGAAAATGGGCTTCTTGCTTTCAGAGAGGGTCTGTAGCAAATAATAATAGGCTAATCTCTGCAGGAGATATTCTGTCAAGTAACTAAAACTTCAGCTAGAAAATGTGTTGAAATGGAGACTAATCTCCCTGTAAGAATAAGCATGCACTCGCTATTATTATTATTGTATTATCATGTATATGAAAATCTCAAAAACTGGAAGGAGGAGCCAGGTAATGGTATAATAATAGTGAAACATTTTTGAGAAAGAAGGTTAATTGAAGACAGTCACCTTTAGAGATAGAGAGAAATATATAGTTGCTTCCTAATTCAGAACATCATACGCTTTCTAAAATTTAAACTTTACTAGTTCTAGAGGAGTCTACTGAAATGATTCCTAAGTAGATGAGCCCTATATAAAGCTTGTGTCCTTGAGAGAACCTCAAATTCGCTAACATTGTGTATTAGTTTTAAGGATTAACCAGCATCTTTGCTTTGGTCTCTACTGGAGACTATATTGCATTGTTTGTTTCTTTTCTGTCTGCAATTCAAAGTCTCTCCTTTGACTTCTTCCCTCAAGGTTTGAAGGTTCTGTGCTGATACAGCACAGAGGCTTTGTTTTGGAGATGAAAATATCACCACTCAAGTAAAAAACTTCATTTAAGAGTAATTAATCAAAGTTACCTGGTTGCTTAATTTTTGTATTACTGAAATTCCAGACTTTGGTAGTGCAAATGATTCATTTATTTTTTTAAAAAAGCAAATGTTTAGAGCAAACTGTTGAAAGATGGGGAAAAAATTACTCCCAAACCCTATTCTGTAAGGGAAATTATTTAAAGAATAGCATGAGTGCCAAGTCTTTTTGTCACCTTGTCACCTATATGGTTATCTTATTTTGTTTACACATCTTTCTCTTGTAAAGCATGTTACGAGTCTGAAGAGTTCTTTTATGTTTTGCTGGCAAAAGTGTGTTTCCTGTAGAGCTAATAATTTTTACTCTCTGTTGATTATTTAGCTGTTTGAGTTTGCTCTTTTGAATGACCAATGACTGACAAAGAGAACGCTTTCTCTTACCTCATTGAGATAAATATTTTTGCATTATTATTATCACCTGTTGACCCTTCAGCCTATGCTGTTTTAAATGCATCTACTCATATTGCTGTGGTCACTGTACATAATGCTTTAAATTGGTCAAGTTTAATGATTCTGATATTACCAATGTGTTGCTGCTCCTAAATAACCCCCAAGACTTAGATTTTGTAAGTCAAGATAAATTATTTTACTTGTTAGAATTGTGGCATGTATCTACGTTGTGGACAGTAGTGTTGTGGACAAAACACTTGACAAACCTATGAATAAACTGGTGTAAGTATCAGAGTCAGTTTAACTGCAATAGCATGGAAGTTTACATGGCAAAATTTAGCCTGTACTATAGCAGAAAGAATGAACTTTTGCTAAACATCAGGCTGCTGTAGTTAGACTTCTTCTAAATCCTGATTTCATTTGCTTATGGCTACTATGAGTACACTACACTGACTCTGTAGATTGTCCCGTAGTTGTTTCCCTAGTAGACACCTTGTGCATTTTCTCATCAAGCAGTCTATTGTATGTATCCAGTCTTTGGATGTCATCCCATCAGTGTAAGTCCTCCTGCTTGAAGGAGAACCAGATTTGTGTCTTTTTTCCAAAAGTGAATGGGATGTATTTCTATGTTGTCCCTTCTGGACAGTTCTGGTTCCTTCTTTCCGAATTTTCCACCACCACTAACACCCCCACGTATCCAAAGATGTTGATAACCAACTGATTCCTTTGGTAGTTTCCAGTGACATCTAATGAAAATAAAAATGTGGACATGTGATTAGGTGCTTAAGAAAAACTTATAAAAGGGAAATATATTTGGGAGGAAGCATGTGTGCTTGTGCTAATAAATGTTACCTGTGTTTTTGAGCTACAGAAGAAAATCATGTTATTACCCACTATCTGATGACTATCTTAATGTATATTGAAGACAGAGCTGTATTGAGAAATAGGGAGGTTAAAGAGAACTAAAGCAAAAATATCTCTGAGTATTTAGTGGTGGTTGTGCTTAAAGCAGTGTTTTCTGCAGTCATTGTTTCACGAGGAAATGATTACAGTTCACTGCATGTTAATAGGAGTTTAGAGTGGATGTAAACTATCTTCTTGGTCTACTTATATCTCCTGGTCTATTTTTAATATTTTCTTGTTTTAAGTGTGCCAACTGGCTAATAATTTAAAAAAATTTACAGTAGCACGAGGGGTGAAGAAAAACAGATATTTTAGCAGTGTAGTTGCATTGACATAAACCACGTATCATAAAGAACAAAAAACTGAGTTAGGTTATGGCTAACAACTCTCATTTTTTTTTGACTTTGTGTTAATAGAAAATATTACTTAGATTAAATGCTTCTTGATCTGAGTGATGTATGGAAACAACTAGCTTATAATTTGGTTTTGGAACAGCTCTGCAAAACTCCCTAATATTTTATTGAATCAGAACCCAAACTTTGCACCTAACATCTTTTTTACTGTTTGGATGTATTTACAGATAAAAGTACAAATTGTAAAATTACTATAGTAAAACATTTCTGTCTACCAGGTGTGAGTGTGCATATGGATTTTTTTGTATGTTATCGTTGCTTTGTTTGTTTGTGGGGGTTTTGGGTGGTTGTTTTTTTGGTCAGCTCTTTACAAGCAGTTTAATATGACTTGTACTACAGCTTTAGATGATCTGAATTGTAGCAAAGATAAGGCCTAAGATCTCCTGATGACAGAATTCTCTTAATATTAAAATATTCTTGGCAAATACTCTATTAAGTGGAACAAATTTTCACTTTGATGTGAGCTGGAATAAGTTGGTGCTTGTGAAACAGCATTTTCAATTAGCATTCACTAAAGGTTTATTGACAGTTAACACCTGATCTACTGTGCCAAGTGGGAAGCACCTATTGCAGTCTCTTCTATTTGTTGCATAATTAGGATTATGATCTCTAATTTGCTTTTAATTTTGTAAATCCAGTCTTATTTTCAAAATCGGTTAGTGTTACTTTTATTTCTGCTTTGTTAGCGTAGAACAGAGAAAGACACTGAAGTTAAAAAGATTTGGAAGTTCACTACTTTGTAATATGATAAATAACTTGCCCTTTCATTGGTTAGTTAGCAATGAAATTTGGACATGAAAAATTGACTGGTAGGTCTCAAAAAGCAGGTATTCTTCCCATGCTACTTATGAGAGGCAAACAGAAAATGACACAGGTGTTTTTGCAGTAGTATTCTGGTACACAAGCTGCCAGATCTATACTAGGAACATCAGGAGCAAGGGTAAACGTTGTTGTAATGCTGCTGAGAAATAACAAAGGAAACGACCTTGTTCCTTAGTGCTCCAGAACATACTTTGGCACATCCAAGGATGAAGAAGGTAAATGCTGCATACTTTCCCCTGCCTGCAATGTCTTTTGATCCTTGTTAGCTATGCATAAGGGCAGAGAGCTGTTTCTGGCTTCAGTGTTTTGCAACAAGGATAATGGTGATGGTGACAATCCCTAGATGTATCTGCAAAATGTTTGAGTCTTGGCAGAGAAATTGTCTAATAGTATTCCTGATTACCCATCCTCATGTGAAAGTTTTGAAAATATTTTGATTAGAAATGTAATAGACAGAGAGGTGCTATAGTAATTATACATAATACACAAATTTTAAGGTTTGAGAGGGTGCTCTTTGTATATATAGCATGTGTATGCATTTGTGTTTAGTGACAGAATCATAAATGTAATCTTTTGATAATCTGGTGATATAGGGCGTTTGGGGGGGTGTTATTGTTTGTTTTTTCTTTTATTTTCCTACAGCATTTCAGAATATCAACAAAACAACTTGCCTTGTGGTGGCTGATACTTCTGAGTGTAATGGTGTATATTTTCAAGATAATGTAGAGGAAGATATCCAGATAATCTGGAATAAGGGGGGGGACACCTTTCAAGAACACTTGCATAAATTTGCCTGACTGCTGGGAAAAAAAAAAAAAAAGACTTTGAGAAATTTCTTTAAATCATGATCCTTAAGAGCTGATGTTTTAACCTTACATTCGAATGACTGTTACTTTTTCCATCTTGTTTCAATATGCCTAAATACAAACACATGTGGAAAATGTTCTTTTGGCTTTTATCAAACTGACATTTAAGTGCATTTTTTTCAACCTCGCCAACGTTTGTGGTAAAATATTTCAAAGCTATGAATCTTGCAATTTGCCTATGCTTTTTTTTTTTCCTTCTTTCATATATTAACATTTGGTACTCATAACCCTAACCTGTTTGGAATTACTGGCTTTTTTCATTTGGTGTTTGTTTGGATGAGGTGATTAGGAAAATACTTTATGCGAAATTCTAGTTTGCAACAGTAAATGCTTCCATGAAGAGTCACTGTTCTATGAACTTTAGTAAATAAAGGAGAAAAATATGATAATATGCTCTATTCAATTTTAGCAGTCATATTTCTAACATATTTAGCTTTCTGTTGTGTTATATTGTCCATGGTGCTAACCTGTCTCTAATACTTCCTTTTTAGCGTGTTTCATTCTTCTCTTTTACTCCCCTACCCATTCCCAAGCTCTTTAATTCTGTGCCAAGCTAATAAGAAGAACTAGCTCTGCATAAAGTCAGTCATTGCTGAGCAGCTGTTATAAAGTTTTCTCATGTACGTCTGTGAATGTACCTCATTTCAAAAAGGGATTTTTGCTCTTTCAGGTCCAATTTTAAGTAAGAACAACCAATTACATCTGTATTTCAATCTTAATTTGTTATATCTCAAAGAGTAGGGGTGACATTGTTCCTATATGTAACTACCCTTTCTGGAGTTTGAACTTTAAATACCGAGTTGCACAATTTAGAGAAATTAGATACACTCTTTAGAGTTAAAAAATATGAATTGCTTTTCTTTTTAGCCACAGTATTTGTCCTAAAATATTCTCCTTTCTTCTGTTTAAAAGTAATACCCTGTGATTTAATTATCATGGTTGAATCTCAATACTAGACCTGCTTCCTTAAATGTAAATTAGATTTTACGTAGGATGAAATTATGAGGGCTTCAGCTTGCCTGCTAACACTGACCAGGAAAGGTTGTCTTTCAACAACATGTGCCCCATCTGCCTGGCGGTGTGGCTGCCTGCATCGCTCTGGCATTGGCCCAGGCTGTGAGGAAACTGAGAATGTGACAGATGACAGGCTTGTCCAGATGTATGCATAACTACTTCTGCCATGCCCTGCAAAACAATCAGGATGCAGGCTTGGCATTATTTAGTTGTTTGTGTTGGTTTATTCCATGAGGGTTTCCTTAAAAATTGAAATTTTTGGTATTGGTTTTGTAGTTTTATTGAGCTTTCAGTATTATTAAAACCGGTTGTATAATATGATGCTCATTCTCTTAAGTACTTTTTTCTTTAATTTATGGAGTGATTTCATAGACATTCTGACACAAGTTACTTAATTTGAAGATTTAAGTAGATTTTTAAAAACGCAATTTAAAGGATCAAACGTCTCACTGTCAGTGTATTAGTCTGGTTCTCCTCACAGCTGAACATTTAAAGCTATTGCCATGTCTTAATATGACTGCTTCTTGCCAGTAAAAATAAATACCTGGGAAAGGTGTCAGAATCACCATTAATTATGATTTTTAATTAAAATCTAATTAAAATTCATCCAATAGCTTGAAAACATACCAAATCGTAGTCTACCTTCTTCTCTAGAGGTATCAACAAGGGCTGCATCCTCAGCCCTAACTTACCTCCAGAGAAAAGAAGTTACAGACTTATGTGCAACTTGCAACCTTTTATTGATTATTTAAGAGGTTTCCATCTTGATTTTTGAAGGTTTTTATAACACCGAACAAAATATACAATCCACTGAAAATATTTTATTATTGTTATACGAAATAACCTGATTTTTGTCTTACATTCAGGCTGTCATTATCTGGCATACAAAAGGAAAAAGGGCAAAAATTACTTTTCTCTCCTCTCTAGCTGTTTTTGGCAGCTGATTTTTTTTTTTAAGTGTAGCTCCCTGCTGATGTATGCTATTGAGTACATCTTAGGTAATAAGCAGATATATCAAAAGATATCCAGGGCAATACTCCCTGCTGAAAAACAAGAGATTACTTTCCTCTACTTCTTGCAGATAAGTAGGTTCTGACATGTGCATCAGGAATGTTTTTTCCTGGTGCACTCTCTATATAAGACAGTTAAATGTTGGTATTTGGTGGCCATTTAACTCTTCAATAAGAGTTTCTTTGTAGTTTGATATAAATTATGTCATAAAACTTAACAGCATTACTTGAATTACTTTAATTTTCCTTACTGCTTTCAGTTGTAGGGTATGTTTTATGTGCTTATTTTTCTTGTCATTTTGGCTTTGAAACCATGGTGAGCCAAACATGAGTGTATCTGTTGCTGTGTAAGAAGAAGATAGTCCCAGCTCCAAAAAGCCTCAGATTTTGTGTATAAAGCAAGTTACGGGAGATGGGTATTGATCCAGGAGAGGATTGCCAGCTATTAGGTTGGAGAATAGCCTTGGGAAATCACACTGCCTTGCTGATGACTGTTTTTGACATTATGGTGAAAGATAGTTTGCAGGAAGATTTAAAGTAGATTTGCTAATAGTCGTAGAAAATTCTAGTAACTGGACAGTGGATGATATGGGTTAGTGAGGGAAAAACCATTTTTGTTGACAGCTTTGTGCCCAGAGGCTGTTGTAAATCTGAATGTTCCGAATGAAGGGTGGTATGTTCAGTGCAGAACACTTTGTAGGGCCTTGAATACATAGAGAAGAGGTGACTGAGAAGGGGCTAGAAGAGAGCTGAGGAGAGAGGCAAGAGCTGCTCAGAGGGGTAGCTGGCACAGATGATCTTTGCAGGTGTCTGAGGGGATTAGATATTACAAGGAGTGCATTTTTCTGTGTGCTGCAGTAAATCATGCTTTTTAAGAGCTGCTGTGAGAAGGAGTAGTGCGAGGTTGAAATGTAGTTTTTGTAAGAGCACACAGAGAGGATGGATAATGATGCTCAGGTTATGAATGGTCTGAGAGACAAACAGAGTTTGAGAGAAAAAAGGGGTTGTGAAATTGTCACCAGTGATATTTACTGGGGGGAAATTTTAGCAGTTGTCTCCAGTTTGAGGTGATGGTATGGCGTATGTAAGAAGAGTCTGTGCCTTCTAAAAATAAGCTTCCACCTCCTGTAATGTAAGGAGCTGTATTTTGATTTAAAAAAAAAAAAAAGGCTGAAAGATTATGTTCTCATTCTTGTTTGTATTCCTTTGTATAATAGCTTCTTCGACTACCACCTTATACTTTTTTTTTTTTTAGTAGCCATTAATTCTGTCAAATGTGAGGCTACTCAAAAGGCTCACCTTTCAGTATCAAGTTCAATTAGTGGTATATGCTTTCTTTAAAACAGGGAGGAAAAAAACTTGACAGAAGTGCTATTGCCTTTAGTATAATTGAGCAAAACATTAACATAATCTCTTTGGTCAGTGCTAGAATTGATCAGCAGTATCACAGCTCAAAACATATGCTGCTGCAAATGCAAACTTGTTTTTGTTAAAATATGCTTTAATGTGGTGGACAAATTCATGGTACCAAAAGTAGGGCCCCCTTTATACGGTGCCAGTTGTGGGATTTATTATATTCTGTTATTTAAGGTAATGGTATGTTGCTAGGTCAGGAAAACGGTCATGGTTCTCAGCTATAGCACAGCCTAAAGAAATACTCAGAAAGACCAACAACTGCAGAACGTGAAACACAAATAATATTCAGTCTTGCTCATAAGGTTCTAATTTTCTTGAATTATCCTAAGTGTGATAACAGCTTAGTCCTGAAGCACACACAGAAGCTCTGTTCAGCATTCCTGGGCCTTGGAAGTTGAACTTCCTTCCTTAAAGTGGAGGGTTTTATAAAAGCAAACACCATGTTTCTGAAGCATGCTGGAATGACAGAGTCTTCTCTTTGCAGGTCAGGCATACAGCAGACAGTGACAAAGTCTGTGTTCCCACGCTGCCAGTGCCATCTGCTGACACTGTGAAAAATGTCCATCTAACTGTTCATCTTAAGATAAAAAACTATCAGCACTCTGAATTTTGAGGTCATTCTTGATACAACTTGGTTACCAGGCTCTTGCAGATTAAAACATCACAATTTATATTGTCCTTTTGATGTGTCATGGAAAATGACCAGCAAAATATACTTTTCTTGCAGCTATATGAACTCGTTCTATTTTATATAACAGACGGTTAGAGACGTTGAATGCACCATCTTAATTCAAAGAAAAGGAGTTAGGTCTTTTAATGTTCAATCTGAAATAGTGGGAGACAGTCACCATTGTTTGTCTTATTCTATTAAGTAATTGTAAAATAATTTGTTCAGATTATTTCTTAGATTACATAGCTTTCACCTTGAAATCTTCATCATATAGACAGTATTTTATGGCTGTTCCCAATGCTGGTTTTTTTAACCCAAATTTAGATACCACCATTTTATTCTTCATTTGAACTGCAAGTATTTAAATACATACTTATCTAGACTTAGAGCTGCTGACAGAGGTGACCAACTGCTGTATATACTGGGTTTATAAGGTTTAACATGCCATTAAATAACGTGGACATGGAAACTTTAGCTGTCTTTAAATAAAGGAATTAAAATATCAACTGGCATGCTTGTAGATATACAAGAATACAAAAATAACTATGTGATTTGTGCAGTGCACACTCAAATTGAGTGAAGAGGTAAAATGTCAAGTAAATTAAAGAAAAAATATTGCCAAAATACTTAATTGGTTCATGATGGTTTGTCTTTGTTTGAGAAGCCATTGTTAGGAGACTTATTGGTTTTTGGTTTGTTTCTTTTTTTTCCCCCACATTCAGCTACTTGCTACCATTTGAGGTTTCAATTGCTTGATGTAGAATTGATGGATAATTAGTAATATGAATAACTGTGAAAAGCATATGTAGTAATTTAGTTCTTGGTTCTTTCTAGTTGTCTGCCCATTGGTAGTTTGCTAGGGTGAGTAGCTCATTATTCAAACACTTTAGATGGAAAGCACTGTAGAAATAAAAATCCTCTTATTAGAAACATGGTTTTGAAATAAAAAAACCTTTAATAAGTCATTCTTTGACAAATCTATCCCCGAAACTGTTGTTTATATACTATAAGGAGATTGAGATTGTGAGAGGGAGAGGAAGGAAGGGTAGGGTTGGCAGATAGCGTTCATTTTTCACTATGTCTGAAATAAAGATGTGTCACTCTTTTAAAAGATGGTAAAAGTAAATACAGTAAAATATATTGGAATACATCTAACTGGACAGGCTGAATTTGTTGAAGGTAAACAGATAAAGTAAATAGGCATTAAGGGCAAAGCTATGTTATTAATTAGGGTTGACCTTGAGGCCATTTTGAACCTCAAATCTGCAAAAATTTTACAGTGAACATTTTGACTCCCTGCAGGAGAAATTTCTTCTAAGTCTAATGTCTTCTGAGGTTGTTAATCTTGCTGTTTAATCCACTCATTTTGAAGTGTGCTTGGAATTTAAAGGCATGATGCAGTATTTGTGCACAGCCTCGTGCAGCCTCCACAACTCCTCATTCCAGTTTTCTTTTCTGTGACACTTCCCTTTTCTGTAGCCTGTGATCAGGGAGAAATCTGGTTCTTAAGCTCTGGTGTACTGTTATCAGAGGTGGAACACATATCCTAGACAGCGAAGAGTGTCTTACAGACACTGCGTCTTAACCAGAAAGTTTGATCTGAAATATGTGGGTAGATATTTCTGCTAAAAGTTTAAATATTTGTTTTAGTGTTCAAACCTAATATCCTACTGAATGTTAACACAGAATTCTATGTTTTCATAACTGTATGACGTGAAGGATTTGAAAGCTCACCTTGGAGACACTTGCCTTTTCTGTTATCAAATTTTCTCACACAGTAGTGGATTTGTTCATCAAAGTTCTTCACCTGTCAAAATATACTATTTCATATGAAATCTTAAAATGGAGCACCGTTGTTTGGGTCAAGTTAATTTTGAACTAGGCAACAAATCTCAGTCTTCTCACTTAAACTAGAAATACAATGTAAAGTTTAATGGGGTGAAATAAGTATCTGAATATCTTCATTTATGTGATTTTTCTTCAAGGATATATTTTACCAATCTAACAGTTCCCTGCAGTCAAGCTTATACTTCAGATATTTTTTTTTCCCCTCAGTTGTTTACTCCACTTGCAACTTTAAGGTGAAGAATTCAAGTTGATATCACACTTTGTATTGTAATTTGGACAAAATCTAAATAGATGTTTCCAGCTTGCATCATGTGTAACAGTTGATGCATATGAATTTCTTCTTTACAAATAACGTGATGTCATCTACTTCTAATCTTCATGCCTTTTTCTGGGAAAAAAAAATTGCAAAGTTTAACTTTTTTCTTTTCCACTTTTTTTTTTTTTTTTAACAGATTTGAAGAACTTGTGAAAAAATTCAAAGTAGAATATCATGCCGGTGGTTCTACTCAAAATTCCGTTAAAGTGGCCCAGGTTTGTTCTTCCTTAGCAAAGAATTATTGATAATTTCAAATGTTGAGTTTGAATGCACTTGATGCTCTCTATTGTCTGTTTGAATGAGCACCGCAGAGTGGGTGCTTGTGACTCTGTTGCTCAGATTATGCTTATGGTTTTTTATATGATTTGTTTCGAAGTTGTGCTTTTTAGTCTTTTCACATACGTTCTGCTAAGGTTGTAGTTACAACTAGAGTGTACTAGGAGGGAAAGGCTTTTGTCAAAGATGTGTGGTGGAAGGATAAGAGGCAAGGACAAGGTCCCTCGCAGCAGTTAGAAATCTTACAATGAGGAGAAGTCACAGTGAGAAGGGTTAAACAGAGAAGTTGATAAATCTCTGTTATTGGACATTTTCCTAACTTACCAGGATGAGTTCTTTGGGCAACCAGATCTAAATTTGAGGCTGGCCCTGCAGGTTGGACTGGAGACCTGCAAAGGTCCCATCTAGCCTTCATTATTCTATGATTCTAATCACATTTATCCTGTAAGAACTTGAACGTTTGTCCATAAATGATCAAAATGTTAAACTTCCTTTTATACAAGGAGAATGTTTCTGGCTATGGGTATGATGAAAAAAAGTAATGACGGATTTGGTTTCAGGTACTTACTTTCTGTAAGTAAAGTATGCCTTTTGTCACAATACTTTAAAACATATACCTGTGTGTGTATTCTTAGATTGCGAGAGGTATAAAAGTTCTATAAATAAAAATACACAAACAATTATAACCTTTTTGTTAATGATCCTGGCTTATTAACTTCCAGGCTCCCTATAAAGTTAAAACTTACTGCCAGATAGCTTTAAATGCACATTTGGAAGTCATAATCTAATAAAGGTTGCCCCCACCAATAAAAGGTAAAAATATATTAATAATCACTGCGCCTTTCTACAAAATAGTAGCTGCTTCTTTACTAAGGTTTTAATTTTTTAAAACGCCAAATGTCTTGAAAATATTTGTGATTTAAAAACAAGTTGCATGTATTATAATGTATGTAGCATTGTCATCCTGAAACAATTATTTTTTAAAATAACAGCTTTCTGAGCTTTTTTTTTTTTAAATGATTTGTTTGCTTCTGATACTTTGGAAAAGCCTCTTCATCAGGAGGGCTCAGGTTCTGGGAATCAGTCTGTCAGTATCACTGTTGCTTGACCTATGGGGATGATGTAGAGGTGATGCCTCTTTCATGACAGCTGATGAGAGGTGAACCTTTTGGAAGGAGTTCTGCAACTGTTTATTAGTGGAGAGGCATGAAATTCTGCTGCCATTCCTGCATCTAAACTGGGGAGGTTTAGATGTGGTAAACTCAGTTTCTGAACTTGAAAGTTTTTGAAGAGCCCAGGTTTTTATTTCCATCGCTCCTTGAAGTGACCTCTGTGGCATCAGCTAATTTATTAGTAAAGTATGTCTTATTCTTAGCTGTCTCATAACCTATCAGTGCAGGTATTGTTCAATAATTATACTATGAAGTACACAGTACACCATATAGAGTCAAGGAAATAGGTGAAATTTAAATCAATGAAATGTAAGGATTTCTATGTCAGTGCTCCTTTCTTTCACCGATTGGGTTTTGTCAGTGAACTTTTCCTTTATCTTGGCTCAGAGCTGGGAGACTCATTCAGCTCCAGTTGCCATCTGGAATTGTATTTGTCTCCAGAAGGTTTGTCATCTCCTAGTTTCTGTTTCAGATAAGATTGAAACTTAAACAGTTGTGCATGAATAAAATAACATCAGTAAAAGACTTTAAAAAGAGGAATGGGAGAGTGAGAGAGAGAAAAAAAAAAGAGAATTCTGGAAATCTTGAAAGAAGCTCTTATTCTTTAAGCTTTAGCAGAAGAAAAAAAGTGTGAGGATAAAAAGAAGTAGTTGAAATGTAAACCAAAAATCGAACTGGAAATTCTGGAAGAGTATTTTTGCAGCAATATAACACTATTCATTGGCTTATTGGAGAGAATGAGTGTGTAAGTAATCTTAGGGATGAACAGCTTAAATATATATTTATTTGTTGAAAGTAAAGATGGATTTAGGAAGCTTGACTGGTGACTGAGAAGTAAAGGGCCAATAAATAAGTTGAGTGCTGAGGGAGGCACACTAAGTAAATGTGGATTCTCTGCAATAAGACACGTGGGGAAGAAATCCTAAGAATAACACATTTATTAATTTCTCAACTTGTGTTACATTATGGGAAAAGCTTGAAAAATCATGCTATAAAGTGAGAGATAAAACCTAAAAAATTTTTGCTTCAATTGTTTAAAACTTGATGAGAAATAATGACATATTAAAACAAGGCATACTTGGAAGCCTGACTACAGTGGACTACAACTGTCTGAGTCAAAGACTGGGAAATAAACAGCCTCTGAAGTCTGGCAGTTGTTTTTTTAAAAGTTGATTTCTGAGTGGGAAGAGGATATTATTAAGGAGTGTAATAGGTAAAGTGCAATTAATAAATTGATTGGATTAAAAAAAGGAAGAACTTAGGACGCAGCTAAAAGGGTTATTGATTTGAATTTTTTCACGGTTTTCTCCTTTAAGGGTCAGAAAAGCAACAATATTGAAACAAAAATACCTAAAGGCAAAGTGGGTGGAGAAACTTAGGAGTATATAACCTGTTTAAAAAGGAGCAATGAACCTGTCATATGTTTGCTTACATGGTGTATGGGGATCATCTCCTCTCTTATATATGCTCATATATTTTGGATATTTCCTTTGTATCTGAAGAGGTAGCAAGATCTACTCAAGAAGTAATATCTGTTTCTGAAAAGGATAAGCCAATTTCTTTTAAAAAGGAGAAAAAAAAGTCCAGAAATACTGTATTTATCATGTATGAGAAATTTGAGATGTTAATCACAGAAAGAAGAAATAGGAAGAACCTCTGAATTATGAAGAAAACTGGGAAGAAAATGAAGCTTAAATCATGCGGTTTGGAACTAAAATTTAAAGCAGCATCAACTATAATGGAAATGAAAATTTTAGAAGTTTACAAAGAATTAATCAGAATTGCAGTCAAGCTGTGAAGAGCAGAATTAGATTTTTTTTTTTTCTAGCATGGTAACAGAAAGGAAAGATCTGAACTGCAGCCTTGAAGGAAGAATTTGGCTGGTAAGGTACTAAAGGAAATCTTGGTATTTTTTCAATGTTGTCTTGCAGCAGAGCAGAAGGAGAGTGCAAGCTGCAGGAGTGAGTGATGGTAAAGAGATGGAGATCATTGTGAGGATCAAAAAGCCGAATGTTGGCCATGTTGAATGGCAGACATTATATGGACATGGTATGTGAGCAGGGTTAGGAAAAGAGAAAGGTCTGGACATATCAGGAACAGCAGAAAAGATCTTTTTTGTAGAAATGCTTCTATTATAAAATGTAGTAGACATATTTCCACAAAATGAAATGTGGAAGAACAGTCAAAACATACATTAGAGGGGAAGCTCTGTAAAAGCAAAGTCAGGAGCAAATGAAAAATTATTCTGTTGCAAAAGAAACGCAGAAGAATGTTGGATAAACATCGAGAGGATGAAAGATAAATGATAAAGGGGAAGAAAACTGGCACACTCTTCCGAAGTGTGTTATAAAAGCATTTTTATAAGTCAATAATATTTTTTAAAAATACCTGAAAATGTTGAAAGGAAGTACCAAGAACAATGTAAAAGTGTTAAAGAACAGTACTAAAGCTGAGGAGGTCGGTTGTTTATGTTCATGTTTTCTGGGGTATTAAAGTTGTTTGAACTGATCCTGAAAAGAGTGAGGGAGTCAATATTGTTTTGGCTTGACTCATGATATGAATGAGGTGGTGGTGGTGGAGAAGTTACTGATACATTTCAGAAATGACACTAACAGGCATAAAAATGGAAAATATAATATAAATGAGATAACAGTTTAGTCATTCCTTAATGAGATTAAATTAACAGCAAATTATACCTTGGAAATACTAATTCATATTAAGACAGAAATGGTGACAGAAAGAAGGGAAGAAAGTGGAGATGGAAAAGCATGTGAGAGAATAGACAAAATTGAGAGGAAAAGGAATAAGTAATCTGGAAAGAGGAAAAACTGTAAAAATCCCAGTGTTTCTCTGATTCTGCATCCCTCACAGTCCCATGCTTGTTTCTTCCTTATCAACCCGCTTTCCTAGTCCACTCTAATCTTTCTTGGGTGTAAATTTGTCCATCTGGAAAAGAAAAGATGACTAACTAGAACAGATTGAGTACTTCTAAGGCCTTAAGAGAAAATCATATTGAAGTATCTTTTTGTTTAAGACTTTAGTATTCTGTGGAAAAGTAGAGACAGAAAGTAAGAATGGGAAGAGGGTAAGAGTAATAATGATAAAAGGCTTTCCTTACTGCAGTACGAAACAGTTGGAATTCAGATAATCGGTAAAAATGCAGATAATGCACTTCTGAAGGTGCTCTGTTACTATTAGACAAAATTGTTGGAATTTTTTTTTTTTCTCAACCCACCAACAGCGAGTGTTGATAGTTTTTCTGGATCAAGTTTCAATTAATCAGGCATCAGTCACTGAAAATTGCTTGATAATACTTTGGAAAATGAGGACTAGAGAGGACGAACTGAATTGCAATCATTTAGTTTCTGGCATAGAAACAAAAGTTTAACTTTCCTGTTTGCTTTAGTGATCTTGGCATTAGAATTATGCTTTTATACTAACTTTTAGTTTAGCTTTATGTTTAAAGTTGAAGTTGTGATGCATGCTTATGAACAAGAAGTGTAGGGGTATCAAATTGAAACTGCAGTGTGCTTCTCTGACCTTTACTTGTCTCATTAAATTTTGGCTTTATATCTAATATGATATGTGACATCTTGCTTTAATCTGAGCTCTTGCAATCTCTCCAAATGATTGGATCCATTATATTAAATCTATAAAATATGAATACATGCAACTGCATGGAGTTCATAAATAATGTATTGTTTTAGGGTTCTGCCAACAAACTAAATTCAGATCCATGAAGACTGTATTTTACTACTACTCAGGTTCTCTCTGTAATTTTAATTAAGACTGTGCCCATCTAACAACAGACATTGATTTGGAAGGAAAAAAAAAAATCTGAATCTTTTAATAGGGCTCATGACTTTAAAGTATCTAAACCAAATAGCTTACGTGTGCAGAGAGGGCAAGTGCTGCTGACCAGGCTGACTTTGCGTGATTTTTATCAGCATTTATTTTGATTTTGAAATGCTGAGGTTAGAACTGCAAGAAGTCTTTTGAAGTTTTAACTTTCTAACACAAGTGCTGGATTTCAAGTCTAAATTGATAGAATTTTATAACTTGGATTTTAAACTGCACAACCTTGTCAACAAACAGCACATTTTCATTTTCGTTTTTATGCAAGTGCTTATAAAGAATGCCGCATTCTTCATCCTCAGAATGGGTGCTCTTGGTTTATGCTCTATTTCTTAATAGCTTATTTTTTATTCTAGCAATTCTGCTATTGCTGTGGATCTAACTTAGCAACTAGAGAGTGCTATATTCTATTGTTTGTTCATCCTCGGAAGAACTGTGGAATTCTCATTACACAAGTTTTATGAGTAGTGATGCCATGTGAACTTGGAAGAACGTAGCTTGGCACATCTCAAGTTGAACTTGTAAGACTGGCAGATGAAGGGACAAACAAATATTTTTTGGGAAGCTTTCACATAGATACTCCTGGGAATTCACAATAGTATTTTTATAATACACACCTGAGAAAATCATGATGACCCCCTTTTCCTTTCTGCACTACTTCTGGCTATCTATGTGTAACCTTTTGGGTTTTTATGACTGTTCCACTGTCATCTATACATCAGGGAAGTAACAACACTTTTCCAGTATCATTGAAAAATGAACAGATTCATACTTGTTTATAAAAAATGGTATGAGGTGAAGGCTTAGATCTGGTTCAGATTTTTACTATTTATTATGTGAGTAATTAGCCCAACCTTGGATTTATATCAAGCATGTGTCTACAGAGTCAAGTCGCCCTTAATCCAAAAATAGTATGTAAAATTAAACATTTATCTATGAAGAACACTTGCAGGCAGAACTGCATTTTATGAACAATATAAACTGTAATCTTGTAAACACATAACTAGCTTCATCACAACTGGGTTCCACGTTTTTAATGTTAAGTTTATATGTATTTGCCAAGTAGGCAAATACCGTTGACTAAACAGTACTTTTTGTATGTAATCTACGAAGTGCATCATACATTAGCTCTTCAGCGTTTAGTCATTTAGTGATTTCCTCCTCACTTTCCTATCAGTCTGTATAAATGGGCATATAACTAATAAATTTGATGTTTTCCTCACTTGTGAAAATTTCTGCATTAGTGCTGTGCAGTAGACTAGACTGAGGCATAGCAGGAAGCAAGGCTTGATTTGGGAGCAAGCCTCAAAGTGTATTGAATGTGCATAACTGGGAGAGAGGTAATGGAAAGGCTATCAGGGACGTCACCCCAAGTGTACTCTCAATTTTTTCACACTGATGCAACTTTGCTGGAACTGTCTTTTGTTTTTATGGAGTCTCATACCATCAGCTGTAGGTT
The DNA here is from genome assembly GCA_013396775.1 of Cephalopterus ornatus. Taxonomy (NCBI): domain Eukaryota; kingdom Metazoa; phylum Chordata; class Aves; order Passeriformes; family Cotingidae; genus Cephalopterus; species Cephalopterus ornatus. The sequence goes on from VZRE01011795.1 coordinate 77,906, forward strand.
CTCTGTTGTGCTTATTATGTACTTAAAATCAGTTACGTGACAGATACCTTTCTCCAAAAACTGTTTCTGGACTAGCACTCCAAGAAAGTGGAAGCAAGTCCCCTAAACAACTTTTTCTTCCTACTTAGTGAAGCAGAGAATGTTTAGCTCTGTATTTTTTTGTTGACCAAAAGGAAATAGGTCTTTTTTTTTTTTTTTTCTGAGAGAGGTAGGCTCTGTGCTTCCTGAACCATTTGGATCAGAATGTTAAATTCCTCAGAGTTAGTTTTGGCCTTGTGCTTGATATTCCTTAAGCAGCTTCATGTTCATTCCTTAAGCAGCTCTGCTCAGATGGGCTTGATGGCCCTAGCAAACATATGTTTCCAATATTTTCAATAGTTCAATCCAACTTTCAAGAAAATATACAAAAAAAAGATCTCTAAACCATTTACTGTTTGGTGTGGTTTAATAAACTTGAGGGTTATAGCCTCACCTTCTCTCCAGAAAACAATCTTGAGGTGTGTGTTTCCTTCCCTGCCAGGTCCCACATGTTTCTGCCATGCTGCACCGGTGTAGCATTCCACAGAGTGGTTTCCTGTCAGCACCGTGTGCTGTCCTGCAGGTCACATACCTGCTTCTCAAACTTGTTCAACATAAAAGAAGATAAACCAGAGAAAGATTCAGGACTTAGAGCTAATTTTTTCTTATTTATACATTACTAAAATTTATATGTTACTAGTCAGTAACGTGGATATCTTAACATCTGTCCCCAGTGCTGTGTGGCCTGTCCTAATGAATGAGACATGTATTTGGTGAATGAATAACAAAACATGCTTCACAGCTGACAAAAACAGTCGTTTAAGTTTGTCTTTCTGGAAATACAGCAGTGGCTATTCCTGCTATGGCAAAGATGATGTCCTGTTGATAGTGTCACAGTGGACCACATGCCAGTAACATCAGTTTCCTCAGTTATTTGTTCTCTCAAGCGTACTCTATCATTCATGTGTGTTTCCAAATTAGCTTATGTCAAACACCACAGTGATGTATTCCTGCTTCTGACAGAACAGACAGCCTTTCCTCATCAGAATTATAATATGCAGCTTGGGAAACTGGTGTAATGCCTAAACTGATCAGTACAGATGTCAGAGAAATTTTGTAACATTTGAGAGCTGCCTAGATTTTTTGGAAAGCCTTAGAGAAGATTGCTAGACCTTTTACTCATCTGTACCTAAGATAATTTTCAAAACCTTATTTGGAGCTATCTGGACAGTTCAAAAAAGCAACAAAACAATTTTATCATTATGGCAAACCCTGCAAAAGTCTCAGCAAATTCTGCCCAGATTACAAAGCTGGGAACTTCTTTTTTGTGCTTGTCAAGGAAGCCCATACATTATTTCTGTTGTTTTGGGTCAGATGATGAAAGTGAATGATGCAGCAGTGCACTGGAGGACCTAACTTTCCAAGGTTACTGAAAGTGAGGCTTTTTTCTGCACACTAGGAGTAACTGTGTACAACTCTGTGTATATTCATAGACCTGGTAGTATGGTTTCAACGGATACCGGGATGGTCAGAAAATGAAGGTCTGAAGAGTTTGTGGTGGTTTTTTAGATTCTGCAATGCCAGGTCCCTAAATCAGTCCTCTTGAAAATGAGGCAGTTTCAGTTACACCATTGTCAGTTGACAACAGACTTTGTTATGAGACAGATGGTAACTGTTAAGCATTGCAAGACAAATGTCCTTATGTGCATTGCTTTGGCATGGAATTGAGTGGTTGACTGCTGGTCACGTGGACTTGTCTGTTTGACGTACCAGAACTATATCCACTTGTTTTTTCAGGTCTTGTCCCTGGCCAGCAATATCAGTAGGGCTGTAGGATAACTGTCTTTGATACATGTCACATCCCAAATCACTTTAGAAAAATAGTAGAAAGAGTTCTACAGTCATATTCCCCCTAAATCCATTCAGATAGAACGTTGAAACTCTCTGTTCCTCAGTGTGTCTGAGTGAGCTTCAGAGTACATATGCAGCCTCTGTTCATCCATCCAAAATTGTAATTTATTTAAATGATTAGAAACTGTTTCCATATTCCAGAGTAATCAAACATCAGTCACCCACATGGAATCAGAAGGCACTATATAAATGGTAGCAGTTGGTTTTTTCTGGGTGTGCAATTCAGCTGCAAGCTGCTTGACTCAGCTTATATGCCTGTTTAGCTATGTTAACACTGTGTTTTGGAGCTGTAAAAATTTTGTCAGATTTTTCAAAAGCACCAAAGGAATTTGGACTCTGTCCCTAAGCTAATGTCCACCTGAATGAGTGGACTCAAACTTCATTGTTTTTTGATTTTGTTTTCCCCTGAGCCAAGGCCAGCTCTAACTTGTGAGATGTGCTATGTATGAGTGATATTAATTAACACATTCCCTAATTTATGCTTATCCTGTATTACCTAGCTGTTTCTAGGTAATACAATAATTAGTGCAGGCTGAGATTTATCCTGAAGAAGCAAATATCTGGAACTATCAGTGAGCTGTAATTAGGGAACCTGGTTCCGAGGGTGCCGTGCTGTGAACTCTCCAACCTTTTTGTATGCAGAGTGACAATGGGACTTTTCTCAGAATCTTTTGCTCCACGAAGTGGAGGGCTGCAGTGGCAGGCTGATGATCCATGCAGTGGCGGGCTGATGGCTTGACTGACATTTACTTGACTTGTTCCCATTAGTTGACACTGGAAGGAGAACAACTGCTTAATTTGGCAATCTGAGAAGAGAGGATAAATCCCTGTGCTTCTCTGATATTAATTTGGCGTGCCACTCAAGCCTTGGGAGATCGGGAGCTGATTTATCCTTAGCAACTCAATAAGTTACATAACTACATCTTTAGCAATTAATTAATGCTAAGTGATGCGATACAGTGGGGAGTTAATTGCCCTGGAAATCTGAAATGCCAAGTTACAGGGGTTTCTTTCACGTCTCCGGAATACTTCCTGTTGAAAGTGTACTTTTTTTTCCCCCCTGAACACAAACAGTGGAAGTCTTGCTGTTAGCTAAGAACTCTGTGCAGGTTTTGTAATATACAATTCCTAGAGATCTTGTGCTTTCCTCAGAAATTTTAAATATATAAGATCCTTGCACATTTAGTAGATATGTTCACAGGTTTGTTTCCTAAAACCGTTCTTTTCTCTCCTTCAATAATTTGTGCTCAGTCCAAGTGCATGTATGTCTGATTTTCTACTTTTGCTGCTAACTTGCATTGCTCCTGTTCCGACAATGGCAGCATTAATGCGTTGACATATTATTATTTCCAAACTGTAAAAACACACCTTTGTTTTATTGTCACTGTAGGATGAATTGACCTGGTTAGTTTGTCTTTATTCAATATATTGCAAGATCAGAGTGATCTCACACTCTTAGTTTGTAAATAAAATAAAAGGATTTTGTTTTTTAAAGAAAACTGAGAGCTCTCTGGAACTCCTAAGATGAGCAGGGATTTTCTGCCTTTTTCGTGCATCTTATGTGGAAGAAATTCTGCATGACTGTAGATTAATTTCATAGTCTACAGTAGATGATTATTAAACAAAAAAAGGAAACTTGACCTAAATGCTTGATGTTGTTAATATTCATTGTTCAAGTTTTTAAAATACTTTATGTACAAATAGACTATGGTGGGCATGATGGATGAAAAAAAGCTAACTTTTGTGTGGTCTCAGCAGTTCTCATCTATGATCTCAAAATGGATCAGCTTATTCTGTAACAGCTGCTGAATTGCTGCAATCTACAGGCCAAAATACTGGGAGAATATAGGTGCTGGTTTATTTTAATTTACCAGGCTGTCAGCTGCAGTAGCTCAGTAGATATGTCATGAGCCAGCTGAATTGTTCCTGCAGTGAGGGCAAGGGATCCTGGGCAAAGGATTGGTAGTCTGCTGGTTAAACACCACTAAGCTCTCCCATGGAAATCTGTTCCTGCTCATAAGTCAGAGCTCTGCACCTACACGAGAGCCCAGAAAACCAGCTCTTCCTCTCTAGAGGATGCACATTACAGAAGTTCATCTGGATCATTCATTGATGTCCAGCTATGTCTGTATGGGCCCCTGCACTGTTGTGAGAGGGAATTTGATCTCAGATTATTGCATCTTCAGTTTATGAATATAGCTAATGATAATTGCAAGGTAGTCCAAAGTTCAACATTAGTCTAATGAAGAATTTGGATCCCCAAATCAATTTTGCTAATGGTTGTCATATGTGAAATGCAGGTATCTTGATAACGTGGTGATGTGTTTTGCCTTTTAAAATTTCTGTGAAAAGTTACTAAATATTGCTGCTTGTATCAATCTACCCTCCTCCCATGTTATAAATGGGAGGTGTAAAATGGTAATGCATGATTAACCAAGTCTTGAGGGATTGCCTGTTTAAGTCACTGTGAAGTTTTTTCGAATAATTTCTCAAAACTTGCTTGAATTGAAATATACAAAATGCAAAGAAGTTAACACTGCAGGAGTACACTTATGTTACAATTATACCTTAACATTAAATTATTATATCTTTCATTGCATTTTTTAGACAGTTACATGCTTTAGAATACATTAAAAGTCTGGTTTTCAAAATAGTCTTGAAATTTTATGGTGTTTTCTCTTGTCCAGTGTTAAATGCCCATAGGAGACAGATCTTTCTTTGAAGTCATGGAACTGAAATCTTGCATCTCATAAACAGCAACTGTACATTCTGTTCCCTTTCCAGAAGGAAGCAGTTCTGGAGAGCGCTTGATGATCTTTGGGAGTCCCTTCCAGCTCAGAATATTCTGTGATTCAATGAAGTGGGACTCATTCTTTTCAGGAACTCTTAATATATTAAAGTGGACAAAAGCACGTCTACCGAAGGCAAAGAAATTATTCTTAAATAATTAGTCTCAAATAAGCATTTGTCTGAGTATTTGCATATTTAGTTACGTTGTTCATAACCTTTTAGGTTTTTTTTTTATTGCAAGCTGGTCCATGACCCTCAAAACTGGGCAATTTATCGAGTTTTGTAATCACTATTGATGGAGATGTATCTACTTTCCACATTCGTTGCAGTAATGCTGTAAGAAACTGCATGGCTTGTTTTCCACTAAGCATGCTCTGGGATCTAGAGATCGAGAATGAGCCAAGATTGATGGGTCACAAATAAGGGCAAGTTGGCAGGAATCAAAGGAAAATTTTCTCTTTCTGCTACCCTGTTTCTGGTATGGTTGGATAATGGCTTTAGGTATGACACATACAATTTTTTCAGAAGAACTAACATGATTTAAAAAACTGTAGCAATGACAGTTTTTAAATTTACATACATAATGTAAATTTGAGCTTTATGCTGAGAATGCTGCTGTGAAGTAGACCAAGCGTGATTTTCTGTGACAATCTAACTGTTAGAATTTTAGACTAGGTGACTCAAAGCTGCCCTGCTAAAAATAAAGCAGGTTTCTGTTTTAAAATCTGAGCTGTACACACAAATTCAGAATATAAATGCAAATAAAAAAAAGCAAGCTTCTGTCTATAACAGATTTTTTATAGTATTTTATTTAACTCTGACATACAGTTCAAAGGTTTAAAGATGCTGAGAATTAAGATACTTATAAGAATGTGTAACTGTGACCTGGTCACATAAAGCTACCTTTCCAAGAGACCCCTTTGTCAATAGCTCTAATATTTTTATTGCAAATAAAAGAAGCTCTATGCAGCAATTGGTGAGGCAGCAGAGGCTTGACATCCAGGTTTGCTTTTGTTAAGTATTGTGTGCATGTTAAATTTTAGAATCAATTTAAAGATTAATAGTTAAATTCCAAAGCAGCTTCACTTACAAAATGGAGACTGGCACGGCATACTTTATTACACAGGTTGAGGTGTAGTAGTTGAGTATGTCCTAAGTCAAGCAAGCAAGAACATGTGTGAGATGACTATTTTTTTAAATGCAACATGATGGAGTGAGATGGCATTTTGGCTTCTCTGTTTTACTCTTCTAATTTTTCCCATCCATTCTTTGAAACATATTAATGAACTATTTTGTTAGTTGTGTGAAGATGAGTTTTAATTAATCTTTCTTTTCTAGCAGATGTAGGAGGAGATTTTTCTCTTGTTCTTGTTGTATTTTTCTCATTTAATCAGCATTATGAGAAGTGTGTAGTTCCTAGAATGCTTTTAGACAGCTGGAATCAGGCTTTTGACTACGAAAAAATAAATCTGTTCCACGAAAGACACAAGAAATTTGTTTCTAACTCATTCTCTAAACAGACCACTGAGGTTGAACTTCTCTTTTATAATGTGTCTGGCTTAACAAGAATGACCTCTTCCACTTTCTGTGATCTCCTTCCTTGCCTTTTTTGCAATCATGCAAAGGACACCAAATATTCCCAGTTCTAAAGCTATGATTTAAAATTACATGGGTGAGGCAGCTAAAATATAAAAGTTTTAAAACAAATTCCATCCTGTTCTGTTTTTTACAGGGCTTTTTAAATAGTTTTGCTTTGTAGTCTAGGGACTTGAAATGGCTTCTGACCGTAGACAAACTCTGTGCAATTTCTTCTTCACCCTCAGATCTCTGCAAGTGTTTGCTTTGGATTTGTTCTCTAGTTCAAGCTCACTCTGTCTCTTAGGAATCTGTAATCTTCTTTTGTTCTCCAGCTTTCCGGTTGCTTTTCCTGTCTTTTTTTCTGTATTCTGATGTCAAGAAAGGAGCATCCCTTTTCCAAGGGAGCCACTCCATGTGTTTTTGGCAGGAAAGTAGAAATACCTTCTAACAGTGAGACCAAGAATGCAGTGGCAGGATCCAACTGTTGTTGCTACTGTCAGTAGCAATAATACCAAACTAAATTTGGTAACTCTGTATTATGGGAATTGACATCTTTGTTGCATGAGCTGTCCTGTACAGCCTCTTTCAGGCCTCTGTTTTCTTCTTCATGGTAGTTAGAATTCACATGAAACCCCAGGGACTTATCAAATATTGCCAGTATGCAGACATGAAATAATTGTTTGTTTCCTGTAAGTCAGTGCAGTGAGCATCAAAAGCTTCTGAAAAATCTGAACATAAATGAAAATCAATATATTTGGACTGAACTTCGTGTAGAACTGATAGCAATGGAAAGATGAAACCTTTGCTAGAAGTTAGTGCTTCAAATGTCGCACTTTGTTAAAAATGATGTGCAGCTTATGATCTTCTTCAGTCTAGGACAGAGCCTTTTAAAGGTTCTTTTTATTGGCTACAAGTCTGTGCTGTTACTGTGACGGATACAGATCTTCCCTTTGAGACTTGCATGCTTGTTTACTCTAACAGTCATGTACCTAGAAAATAGCTAAAGCTGAAAATAATACTATCTGGTCCAGAATATGGCAACTTAAGGTTCAGCTGAAAGCTTCAGTTCTAAACTACAGTTGCACTCCATTGCATACTGAAACTGGCTACGGAGCATGGTGCTAAATATCAAACCTGACTGCTCTACCTGGGGGACCATGTCGCCTTTAGCAGTAAAGATCTCTTCCACAATGTTGTCCTCTTCAGAAACAGGGAGGCTATTAAAAATAGCAACTGCAAAATCTGGGAATAAATAGTCAAATTTGGAGGTAGGAAAAAAGTAATTTATAGCCATGAACTGTAATGTATGCCTCCTAACGGAGACCAAATGACTGAAGTCCATGGAAAGCAATGTATTTTATGAGCATTTTATATCATTTCAGAACATGGCCTAGATTTTTTTCTGATGATCAGCCCTCAGAAATTTTCTTACAAGGGAAATTCGTGGCTTCAAATCTTCTGAATCACCTGTAAGCTTTCAGTGGTGACAGTAAATCCAGGTTCATGATAATGGCCATTTTTATTTCTGCCTTTATACAGAGTAAAATAACTACAGAATCAAGTATAAAGCAACATAAACATAGTAAGGAGTCCAGACAAGACTGAAAGACAACTGAGGGGAAAATAAAGACTTTTGAGTTTGGTTTTCTGGGAGGGATTTTTGTGGCTTTTCTTTTTCTTGGTTTGTTGGTTTCGTTTGGTTTTGTGTATTGTTGATGTATCTTTAGAAATATTTAGCTCTGTAGTTGGTCTAGAAGGTAAAAATAGTTGTTCCTAGGGAAGTGGAGCGTCTTTAGTAGAATACTATCAGGCAGTTTTATTTTACATGCTTTTTCTTTGACCTTTTTGAGTCTCATTCTGTAACTGTCTCTCAGTATTTCAAGTTGCTTGTGTACCAAGTTCTCATGAAGGTGATGGTGGGAGGGGAAGTACTAGATGACAAAAGTCAGCTTTTACTGTAGAAATAACCTTTCTTTCAAACACTTTCTTCACTTTCAAGACTGCTGGTGTCTATTTCTCTAATAGGAAATAAAACATCTTGAGAGTTCAAGTAACAGCTTTTTAGTGTGTACCAGCTTGCTGTCCTGGATCTAGTGTGCTGTGTGTAGGTGTTTAATGGTTTCGTGTCTGTGATTGATCTTGTACATGGCATGTGGTGCATTACCTAGACACCACGCAGTTAAGGTGAGGCTTCCAGCCAGGGTACCTTTCCTTCTGTCGCTAAACTCAGGCCGTTAATGCCTGTTCCATGTTGTTTGGGTTTTTTTTTTAAATATCATATTTTCTTTGTGTAAGTTGAAAAGTCGGTCTTCAGTATGACAAAATAATTTAGGGATCTATTAAACCTCTAATTTAAAAAGTGATTTATTGGTGATTATACGGGTAAGCTCCATTTGAGGCAATGCTTTTGAATTACAGCAAGTCAGCATCTGCAGAAACTCTTAAATTTCCACAGAGACCAATGAAATAGAAAAGGAAAATTATTTTTCAGGATGCAAAGAGTTTTATTATATTAATACTTTAAGTACTTGTTTTTATCTGAATAAATAGAAAACAATCGGTTTACAAATATGTATTTTAAGAATAAATTAGCTGTTATGCACCTACTACCTAGTTTTCCCTTGTTGCTGTGAATTTCAGGAAGTATCACATCATTCTTCACAAAAACATTGTTTTGGGATTGTACTTCACATAAAAATTCATAAACTGTAAAAACCCCATGCCAAAATACGAGCCACCTTGATAAGATACCTATTTAATTGCATTACTCCAGTCTTTCATGAGGGAATTAATGAGTGCTGGTTAGTGGATACTACACTTCTGCTAGTGTAATATAATTTAATATGGTGAACGTCAGGGCAAGTTTTTTCAGTTTTGGAGCTTTAGGGTTTTTTTCTTAAATAAGAGTTGAACCAGCATGGTGATGAAAATGAGATGCAGGATAGACGAGTATTTAAATATCTCATTCTCAACATGAAGTGGAATATAAAATTTTAAATATCATCTTCTAATAGCAATAAATTTTGAAGTTAGGTTTACTTCAAAAGTACTTTTGAGACATTTTAGGTAGGTTTTTATGTATTTCAGTCTTTAATTTGGGCATTGCAAGAATGGAGCTTCAAAGTTGTGAACTAGGAATTGACAAATACAGGGTTTAATTTACAGAGAATGGTAATCCTGTTACTCCTCCCTCTGCATTTCTCAGGGCTTTCTATCAGTATAAAACATAGTATATCCTAATATGGATGTAAGAATCATAAACGTATTCACACTTGGAAATACCTGGTGTTGCTATTTACTAGAGGAAGACTAGTGTCTATGGGCTTGAGGAACAAAATACGGAAAAACTTTTTCCTCTGCCAGAAAATAAACTTTCAGTGGTGTTTTGTGACGCTTCACACTCTCAGCTATGCCTTTGTCAGCAAATATTCTTTCCTTCCTATGAAACACTAAAGATTTCCAAGAGCTGGCTTTTTCAAGAGCCTTTACCAATTGAGCCAAATTTGACAGGGTAAGAAAGAAATTGATACAAGTACAAAGAAAGGTTGGACATGAGCCAACAATGTGCTCTCACAGCCCAGAAGGCCAACAGCATCCTGAGCTCCATCCAAAGCAGCAGGGCCAGCAGGTTGAGGGAGGTCATTCTGCCCCTCTGCTCTGCTCTGGTGAGACCCTCACCTGGAGTGCTGCATCCAGAGGAGGGCCTTGAAGATGATCAGATGATCCTCTGAGAGGGTTGGGCTTTTTCAGTCTGGAAAAGAGAAGGCACTGCGGAGACCTTATTGACCTTATTGTGGCCGTTCAGTGCTTAAAGGGGATTTATAAAAATTATGGGAAAAAACAATTCAGTAGGGCTTGTAGTGATAGGACAAGGAGTACTGTTTTAAAACTAAAAGATGGCAGATTTAGACTAGATATAAGGAAGAAAATTTTTGCAGTGACAGGGCTGAAACTCTGGGACATGTTCCCCATAGATGAATGGTCCATCCCTGGAAACACTCCAGGTCAAGTTGGATGGGACTCTGAGCAACCAGAACTAGTTTAAGGTGTCCCTGGTCATTAGGGGGGAATTGGACTAAATGACCTTTAAAGGTCTCTTCCAACCCAAACCGCTCTATGATAAGCAGTAATCCAAGGAATACTGAAGTGGTCCATGCAGTCACTGAAATACAGGAAACCCTTACTCTCAACACCCTAATCTGGAGTAAAACTTGTAGGTGTGCTCAGGCCTGTCTCTCTGATGAGGAAATGCATTTTCATCATGAGCAATCTTGACAAAAGTCTTGTCAAATAAAGATACCTTTCTGCACTATGCCTTGGTTTCAGGGAAATTAATGAGAAGTCCTGAATAGAATTAAATGATATTCCAAATTTACTGGATTCATGGTCTGCTTTCTTCTCTGATTTAAAACTAAGTGGGAAGAGAGGGTTCCTTAACAATGGGGAACACTACACAATGGTATTGGCATTCTGTAGAGTTTGAGTTAGCTTCTAACAGTAACTGAGTGGCAAAAACTTGTCTGGACTCAGAGGCTGAGCTGAAGGATGAAGTGTGATGTAGTACTGGAAGTGAAAACACACAGAATTAGTCCTGTAATTTAATATGAATCTAGCAGAGAGGCTGTAAGCAAGGGGATATCGAAATTTCACTTTCATTGGGTTAGTCTTGTCTGAGAGTTAGAAAATAAAACATTTTGCAATGTTTTCTTCTTTTCAGTATGTTAAAAACATTGTTACTTAAATGAATAGAGGTTTAAAGTGGCATTCTGTGGTTGTCTTTCAATATTAAAGTTGCATTTCGATTAAGTCAGATTAGTTATACTTAATTCAGTTAGTTCAAACTTGTTTTGGAAGTCTGTGAAGTGCATTACAGTAGACTTCCTAGAATTAGTAGAAGTTGTGTTACAATTGTTGGGCATTCTTTATTTCAAAAGAAATTACAGAAGCGTCTGAATATATGCTGTTAACTGCTTTTGAAGTGATGTCCACTGTTTAGAATATTTAAATAATTAATCCATTTATAATAAATCATGTTTTGAAAGAGTATGCAAAATTAAGCCTGATAAAAGGAGTAGGCTTTTGTGTTGTAATCTGATATTTCATCATGCTTTTTGGAACTTGCATTCTACAAAAAGGATGTTTTAAATTAAAAGTAGTATTTGTGGTTGCTTGAAAGTCCTGAGAAAAAAACTACTTGAATGTTAACAGAAATGGAATCCTGTTGCTATTTTCCGTTTCATACATGCTAAGTCAAAAGTGTAATATCTAAATATGCCACAGGGAGTTATTAAAATGATACCGTTATTTCCTAGCCAAAACTTTAAAGTTATCTACTAGCTTTCTTGCTGTAATGTAGTGCTTAAAAATATGTACAATTTAACAGGAGTTAAAATGTAGATGGTTTCCAACCTTTAAAATAATTCCCATTTGGTTGTAAATTCCATTACAATTAGAAAAGGCCATAACAATTTTTAGTTTTATTTGAGACATAGAAGAATAGATCTGATTTTCAAAAGTGCTCTGTATCAGCAGATCTGAAGTATTTTAAATTCTAGCCAGAAGCATAACATAATTGATATTTATATTATTGGATATGGCAGCGTTCTCAGTGCTGTCATTTTGCTTGTAATTTTCTCCTTGCTTGTAAAATTGTCTTATTTATTATTTGCATTTTATTCTTAATCAGTTTTGCTAATGTAGTAAAAACATTGAAATGTTATTATATGATTAGCAATTTTCCACTATATTAATCCAGCATTGCATTATACTGTGTGGTGACAATAATGATTTCTAATATGGTAATGAGAGAGAGTTATTAACGTGTCCCAATATTTAATAGTTTTTTAATTGCAAGATGGAAAAATATTTTAAGTTACCATAACCAGCTGTATTAGTGGCAAGAATTGCAAAATAGTGGGATCTGGGACGTTAAATAGTAAAGATATACTTTGAATGGAACACTGTCTCCAGTACTATAAAGCATTTTGATTTTGTCCTTGTTTTCAGGAATCATATGGTTGTTCATAGGATTTTTTTCCATATGTTAAACTCAATATTAATATTGACAAATAGAGGAGGACTTGTGGATTTAATGCACATTTACCCGTGTGCATTAAATGGGTATGCAATATACTTTTTTAACAAGGAAGGAGAAAAATCTGTGATGTCCAGCTGGGAAAATGATTTAAAATAATTAAGCTCTCATAGCCATGACATAGTACACTAAAATAGCCACAGTGCAAACTAAGAGCTGCATGTTATCAGGAATACAGATTCAGAACCAGCACAAAACAAGTAAATAAATGTTATGACTTATTTATCCAACTCACTCTATTGAGTGGACTCTTACGTTCAGTAAATCATTTGAAAAGTATTGGAGGTGCTTCAAAATTCAGAAGTTAGAAATCCAAATGGAGCTTCTGGCCTTCTTTGTGTACGTGCATGCATGGAGGGAGCAGGTTTTGTGTTTATTGTCTGTGTGTTTGTATAGAAATGTTGCAAATAAAATTGTTTTGAAGTGGTTCTTAATTAGTCTATGCGAAGAATTGAGAGTTTATTCTGTTTTTATTTAAAACAGAAGTATTTTAAGTTTCACAAAAAAAAATTTCCATTTCATTTCAACAGTTTTATACATAACTTGAAAAATTGTTGGGAAAGAGTAAAAAAAGGGGAAAATAATTATAGTCTTTGGGGGAAGCAAGTGTATTTTCAGATATAAAAGTATTATACACATGTATAAGATAATTATACAATGTGTACTGGCAAGTATGTTGACAAAAAATCTTATTACATCAGCAGTGTGTTAAGCTTCAGATGGAAAAACATACTGTAGAAGTAGAAAATATATAACCCTATAGATAGTATTATCAATGAAAATCAGCACTTGTCCAATGCTCCAGGTCACATTACTTCTAGAAATTAAGTTTCCTGGTAAGTCTCTCCAATACAGTGGTTTTGGTATTGAAACAGCAGCAAAGTCATCATATAAAAAGTAAAAATACTATACTTAGGCATTCTTAGGTGTAAATTGTCCAGCAGGAAATGCGTGCTGTTTTCCTCATACCCTTTTCAAATCAACAATTTAGTTTATGAGGTAGTGTTAATGACATATTAAAGAAAATTCTTCTAAAGGTTTCACTGGAGTGACTTCTACTTTATTACCCAATAAAAACAGTGAGGCTTCGAACAGGCTTCTTATAACAGAGAATTTTGCATAATATAACTGTCACTTGAAGCCAGTATTTATGAACATGAGGACAGTCCTGTAATAAGTGAAGGATAAGCTTTCACTAATTTTGCATCTGCTACAATTAAGAGATAGATTTAGATTCACTTTGTGTAGCATGTTGTAAAACAGATTCTGTGAATGAAACTGAAATGTTTAGCCTGCTTTTATTACATGTTTAAATAGCATAAGGAATTGACATTTTCAGAACACATCCCTTTAAATATAGATATTGTTCTCAGTGGTTAATTTAAATGCTCTTCTTTGTCTCAGTGCGTTCTCTTCAATTTTTCTGTGTAAAACTCAGTGAAAACTTACTTCTATCATATTTCAAATTTTCTTTTCCAAAAAAAGCAATTGTAGACCTATAAGAACATTACAAATGCCAGCATTGCTCTCATCACTATTGTGTATTAACTGGTTTTTAATCCACAAATTTTTATCAGCTTGCCGCTGCATTTTATGAAAAGAACAAATTGTTCATACCTGCTTCAATTTTTATTTTTTTTTAAACTGCTACACTCAGTTCCACATTAAAGGAAATATTTCAGGTTATGGTTGAAATTCAATGATGAGATAGACAATCTGGAGTCATAGACTAAATGTGGGTTTCCTCTCTAAAATAAATGAATAATAGCATTGGTGTAGTAACACCTCTAAACCTTTTCTTCTTATAACACCTGCTTTCTAATATGTATAATCTGAGTTACTGAAAATCCTGTTAAAATAGCACTCCAACTTTTCATCAAGTTTTTTATTATTTCAAGACCTACTTTAGATGAAAAGGCTTAAAGCATCAACACTAACGAGATTTGATGTTTAGATGCTATACTGACTGTAATGATGTTGTAAAAGTTGGGAGCATTACTTTTAGTGCTTATAGTGTCCTGTTTCAATAATGCATATTTGCTTCTGCTTTACAGCTTTCTTTTGCCCACATCTGTAGTTAAAATCACTTCTCGTGGTGTTGAATTCCTAGTTACAAACCCAGAAGTTTTGTAAGATGATGCTATCCCTAACAAAATAAATGCTCATGAAGGTGCACTGGTAAAGCATTAGCTGCCTAATCATATAGGTGTGAGTTTGTCTCTTGACATCTCTTTCAGATGTTCCTTTGTTGTGACAGATGAAATATGGAATCTTAGTTGTATTTTGATTTATCTCTAAAAAACTATTGGTGAAGTTTTGTTGTTTCTCTTCATGCATATATATTTTCCATTTCCAGCCAAAAAATTTTCAGTGCTTTTCTTTTGGATATTAGGGGGAGAAGTTAATTTGTGAGGTTCTATACACAGTTAACAGAAGATATATTAACAAAGTTTTAGAACAGCATACATAATTTTCACCTTAATTTTTGCCTTCTGCGTCATAAGTGACAACACTGCAGATTTTTGGATGATCCCACAGCAGTGTTCTTTTTTCTTTTCAGTGGTTGGATTGTTCTTGTGCACTGTGATAATGTTAGATGTGGGTGGACACCTTTTCTCAGATCTCATGGGTAAGAAATGAGGACATTTAAAAATAGGTGGTTTACCCCTAGTGTCAAAGGAGGATGGTTCAAACTCAACATCTTAATGCATGGTTAAGAATACTTTATATTTATTATTTGTCTGAAAAACTTTCAGATACTCATATGTCTCCTTTTGTTTCTGTAGTTATCTAAACATTGGATTATAAATTAAATTGATTTTACTGGAAAAGAAGTGGTATTTTCTGTTCCTGCATGACTATTTCTCTTCTTGCCTAATTATTTTGAGTGTTTTTCCTGTTTGTTAAAAAAACCCAAAACCAATGAACCCTAAAGAACCCCAAACCAGCTTTTATTCAAGTATTTCTCAAACAATTTGACTACTTCCTTGCTCATGCCTGCTTTGTGGGTTTGATGGTTCTACATTTTACCTATGCTTTACATTTCTCCTCTCGTATCTTACGGTATTTTGTTGTTTTGTTTTTTTTTTAATTTAGTGGTGATCATGTGTATTCACAAGAAGGCCATTTGTTCCCTCAAAGTTTTCTTCCCAGTCTAGTATCTAATTTTCTAAGAAAACTTTGAATTTATCCTTTCTTATGTAATTTATTAGAAAATCTTTGATCATCTTCTCAGTTCTTTGTGCTCTAGTGCATTCTAAATAGATGCTGGAATAGGGAGTAGCTGTAAGTTACTAAAGCTATAAAAAGTGTCTGGTTGATTTTTCTCAACTGCAGCATTTGCATCAAAATGTTCTTAGCCTGTCTTTTAGAGTGCCTATGAGTTTACCTGGCTCTTGGTTTTGTTAATTTTACGTTGTTGCCAGTGACAGAGAAATGTCCCCAGCTGTCCTATTATGGGTTACTTCTAAAGGTTCACATACAGTTTCATTCTGTGAATTAATCTGTGAACTGCCTCAGGACCCTTGAGAGAACTATACTGAAATAGTCTTTTGACAGAGACTGTTTCCTACTTCACGTCATTTATTTCTGATTGTTCTCTTCTGGGTTTTGTGTATTGCATTTGCAGTGTACTCTACACAGCTGGTGATCGTTTGTCATCTCATCTATATTGATCTCCTTGGCTGTGTCAAACAGCTTTCAGTCTGTTCCACCACAAGCAAAAGCTGAAAAAAATGCAGTTATGACTATGTTCGTTTGTCCCGAGATGAAAAATAATATCGTACTCTAAGCAGTGAACCACATTGATTATAGAATTCTTATCTTTTCTATAAGTGTTCTATATTAATAAAAGAAATATCAAACCTGATAGTTCTAATAGTCAATTGCCACCCTCTAAATTGCAGGTATGTAATCTTTCCTTTGGACAAATCCATACAGCCATCAGAACAATAGCAGTGTGCAAATTACAGCTTTTGCAGGAAATCAAGCAGGGAGTATGCAAGTCTCTGTTGTTTCCTTCTATATTCATCTTTGCAATAACAATGTCTCTGCTCATTTTCACAAACCTTAATTGTCATTCAGAGTATCCCATTTGAGTTCAATTATACGCTCTTAAGGGGAAGGAACCCTGTTAATGTTTATCTGTAAAGCACTGTGTTCATTTATAGCACTCTGTAAGTAGTGATCAATTTTCTTTTATACTATGTGTTCTGGTTTGTACTAAATCCATTTTAGCAGGCAGTAATTTTTCAACACCAGTCTTTCTCAGTGTGTGCATTATTGGTAGTTCAGTAAAAAACTAGAACAGTGGCATGCAGTTTTTACTTGCTTTTTATCAGTTTTGTTTCTTAGTAACATTTTCAAAAGCACTAAAATTACTATTATTTAAGAACATTGCATATAGGTCAGGATAAATCTTACTTCTTCTATTTTTCCAGAACCCATGTTTTTCATGCACCAATTAAGGAAAAAAACAGTGGGGATATCTGTTTATGCGTACAGGAAAGCCATATTATTTTCTTCTAGAGGGCCATATAACAGATCAAAGTGATTAAGTGCATTATATTTAATGTCTTCATTTTGGTTTTAAGTACTTTTGTGTTAAACATTGGAAGTGCAGAGAGGGAATGATAAGAAGTAGCTTATTCATATACTTACAGTAGAGAAGGAACTGAAGTGAGCAGAAGATGGTGGGTCTCTCTTAACTTTGCACTGAATATTAAAATGTGACGAGTAGGAAGCCCACAGGGCTACTAAAAGAGACATTGGTTTTAACACTGTTCATCTGCCAGAATAGGAGCTAACTCTGAAGATTGTTAAAGTAGAAATGTGTTTTTCAGTATTAATTTTGGTTATGGTTACCTGATGTCACAGAAAATGATTCAAATAAAGTTATGTTGGACATGCCAGTTTCAGTTCTTGGACTAAGTGAAAAGGAGTTTAGATTGACAGTAGGTGGTAGGGAGCCAAATTGACTTTGCAACTTTTTTGAGTGGTTTTGTGACTTTTACAAAGAATACTGAGCACCTGTTTTAGAATTTATAATAATTTTTGATTATTATTATAATTTAAAAGAATAAGACTGCGTGGCATACCCCAGAAATCTTCAAGCTGGACGTGTTTGCTAGATTCCACCTAAGACCTGTGTAGGAAAAGGCCTGAGGAGTCACGGAGATGCGCGTTTCCACATGACAGGTAGCTGACAAATAGGCAGCCTGCTGGCTAGCACTTCCCTGGCTTCTCTTGTTTTTCTCTTTTGGTCTTTGCAGATTCTGCCTGAAGTATCATTCTGGGGCTTTTTATTTGTTGTGTACCATCCACACAAGTGGACAAGGGCATTTCTGCCGCTTAACCCTTCTTCCTATCTTCTGAACCATTTAGGTGTCTGAAGTTGTATTTGCAATTTTAGATGTATTTTGAGTATTCAATGATTCTTACATGCACCTATGCCCCAACTGTCTAACAATGAAGCTGGAAGAACCTGAATATATTTAAATGAGAATCAAATTTTGAGATTCCAGTTCTGTAAATTTTCTATCCTGCTGGAAAGTGGGAGTCTGGTGCAGCTGATTTCTGTTGTGTCACTGGTTATACCATACATGAGAACAGGAGCTTCTCATGAAAGATTTTATGTTCTCTTCTGGTTAAATGGTCACACAAAAATACTCAGAGCTACTGAGCTTTCAGTGTTGACATTCAATATTTTATCTCTAATCAATATCAGTAGATATTGGAGTTATCTAATACTGTTGAATATGTAAGTCAGTATATTTAATACCGAATTTCAGTTATTTAGGCATGTAGTCTTAATTATGAGTCTTAACTATGAGTCTTAATTCACACTGAAGAAATGCTCACAGAAGCTATTTCTAGTAAAAGAAAACATTCTTAAAAGTTAAGTTTCTTCCTTCTTTTAGGATTGAAAATGTGGCTACAAAGAATTGTTACAGAGCTGAAAGATTGCTAAACACATGAACTGACAGTTTCTAAATATTAGTTGTCAAAAAATAGACATTTCTGGTCTTATCAGTTCAAGTGAAATATAGTTGTCCCATGGCTTCTTAGTATTTAAATATAGCTCGTTTTCTCTGAGGTGCCTTTTTTTTTTCCCCTGACTTGCAGTGTGTTTTGGGTTATAGCTACTATATATTTGCTTTTCTGACGTATTTCCATGCAGGATGTTACCAAATGAAATATTTGGCAGAATTACTCCTGTGATTTAGCAAGAATAAATAACACATCATCTGTAGCTAGAGTATCCATATATTCTCCTTGGACACATACATTATGATAAGATAACTCAGCATTTTCTGAAGTGTTTTATCAAAGTTTTAAATTCAGAAACAGTGAGTATGGAGATGTCAAAACAGTCATTTCAGAAGATGCTTGGTTACTTGTAGTTTATGGATCAGATGGAACATAATCCATAAGTGTGGTGAGAAGGGAAGGGGAATTTCTTTGCGTCATGTGTTCATTTTGTAAGATCGGACGATAGGAAAAACTTGCTAGAAGGGCACTGTGATAAAGTGGTAACCTAAGATTTTTACTTAACACTGTAGTGGTCCATTTACACTATTTGAAGTAGGGTGAGTTTTAAAAGCCAATGAACAGCATATGTTGAACACCAGCATAGGTCAAATTTTTAAGTAATGTTTAAGAAAATTCTGCCATTCCAAAATAATTACAATGTAATTTTGTGTATTGTGTGGACAGCTGCTGTTTACAAGAGAGGAAATTTAGTGATAACAGTCAAAAACTGCCAAATGAGAAGGCAGGATAACTCCACAGACTGCTGCATTTGAATGTACTTCAGTAGAAAATAGATTTTTAAATTTAGGTCTGAAGAAACTTGTTTTACTGTGCAAGAAAAATATTTGATTAGGACTTATTGTTATTATTCCATGCGATAAATTGTTTGATACATCCTGTATTGCAGTCATACACTAAACGGATAATTTGCTGATCTGTTCAAAATAAAAAAATGAAACTTCAACTGATATAGGTTTTGAATGTTTAGTATGTTGTATTGTTTGTTGCCATGAAATCAGTTGCTCAGAAATTCTGTGATATGCCATGGTTGGTAGGGCACTGAGGTTGCTTTGAAGGAAAATAGATTAAACAAAAGATAGACTTCTTACCTACTGTGATCTTGAGACCCAGAGGTCAAGGAGAGGTGACATAGCCTGCTTTAAATGTCTCAACTTTTGGAGGTTTAGGTTTGAAAATTAACATCTCTTAGCTGTTTCTTATTCATTCAGGGTTTTATCTTTAATTGCAGCAATTGTACTAAATGGAGGCATTTAAAAAATTCTGATAGAAATTTTGGACTTCATTGTGTTGAGAGTTGGAAGTTGGTTGGTTTTGGTTTCTTTCATTACCATATTCGTTTCTTCTCAAGGTGTGTTAATTAAAATGTTTCTAAGGTAAAAAAAGTAAAGCCTAAGGTACTTTCGGTGGCCGCAGTCACAGTTACTGAAGTATTAAGTTAATATGACCACTTAAGATTAGTTTGACTTCTGGAGGCTTTGTAAGTTGTCAGACTGCAATCGTGTTGTTCTCAGTAAACATCAAAGATGTCATGTGACACACAGACTATGTACAACTTGCTCCTCATTTTGGAATTATTCATTAATTTAAATTTTCTTGTTAATTTTGCTTAAAGACAGAGAATTTAGCATGCTATTTAAATGTAAACCCCATAATTGCCTGAAGAGGAAATTTCTTTTAATACTGGACAAGGTTCACTTAATTTGAGGCTACCTAAAGATGGTTGAACATCTGTGGAGGCTGTAGTAATGAACACGCAATGATGTACATACTCCGTGAATTATTTCATGGTAGCTGCAGATTTGAGGTATGAAGTTACCTTTCTTTTTGAAAGTAAGACCTGAAGTTGTCTGGATACCACAGGGATTTATGTCTTGTACTCCCCTTCGCAGATTTGACAGCTTCATCTAAAAACCATCTGATTGGTTTTTTACCCTCCTCTGCTTTTTCTAAAAAGCTGTTCCAAAGTAAATAATATTGTAACCTGTGTTCTGTGTGTTTTCTGGATAATTTGCTTCCGTGTTTGTATCGAGATTCTCCTTCGAGTAGCCATTTTGATGTTTGCCCAGAATTGCAGCATGGCTGAAGTTGGTTCTCAAAGCAGGATCATCTAAAGCAGGTTGCTGTGTACTGTCAGGTTTTGCATGACTTCAAGGATGGAGTCTCCACAGTCTCTCTGGGAAACCTGTGGGAGCTTTCAACCACCCTCACATTAAAAAAGTGTTTTTGTTACGCTTAAATAGAATTTCATGTTTTTCAGTTTGTGCTCGTTGCCTCTCGTGCTCTCACTGGGCAGGCACCACTGTAAAGAGCTTGGCTCTGTCTTCCTTGCTCCCTCCCATAATCTATTTATACACCCTGGTAAGACCTCTACTGAACCTTCTCCTGGCTTAACAGTCCCAGCTCTCTCAGTCTCTCCTCGTGACAGATGGGCCAATCCACTAATCATCTTAGTGGCCCTTCACTGGGCTCAGTCCAGTGTGTCCTGCTGAGGACAGGGGAGCAATCACCTCCCTTGACCTGCGGCAAGAGTTCTTCCTGATGCACACCCAGGATGCTGTTGGTAGTGTTTCTTGCAAGGGTGCATTGCTGCATCATGTTTGACTTGTCCACTAGAGCCTCCATGTGGGTTTCTGCCCAAACCATCCTGGTGAAGGGGATTATTCCTCTGCAGGTGCAGGACTTTCCAGTTACTGTTGTTGAACTTCATAAGATTGCTATTGGCCAATTGTCTTGCCTGTTGAAGTCCTCTGCAACCATCTGGTCTATCAACCACTCCTTGCAGTTCAGTGTTGTCTCCAAGTGTGCTGAGGATGCAATCTGGCCCATCATCCAGGTCCTCAGTGAAGATGTGTTGTCCTCAGTATCAGTCCCTGGGTTACACCACTAGTCACTGGTCTCCAGCTGGATTTACTGGGCTGATTGCAACCCTTTAAGCCCAGAAGTTCAGATGATTTTCAGTCCACTTCACTGTCCATTTACATATACTTCATCATTTGAGAATGTTACGAGAGAAGCTGTCAAAAGCCTTGCTGAAGTCATGATAAACAACATCCTTTAAGCTCCCTTCGTTCACTGAGCTATTAATCTTATTGGAGAAAGATGTATAATCTAATGTATAAAATCATTTTCATCCTTTTTTTATTAAGGTATAAAAAGCTAAAATATTTTAGGATCTCTTTATACCCTCTTCATTCATATGATCTTACTGTTCTATTTAATTTTTATTCTTCTGTTCTGAAAACAGTGACCAGACTGGTTCTGGTTGTGATCATAATAAGGGTGCTTACAACGGACTGAATGTTTCACGCTCTATATTGGTAATGCCCCATTAGTTGTTGTCGTTGTTGTGTTTTTATGGTTTTGGGGGGTTTGTTTTGTTTTGGGGAGGGGTGGGATTTGTTTGTTTGCTTTTTGTTTTTTGTTAAAAAATATTGTGTCTTTTAAGGCATCTCAGTTTGTCTAAGTTGCATGGTCAGTTATTAATCCATTGCCAGGCACCACTGCACACAGCTTCGTGGGATTTGTGTACCACCAGTTTCCATTTCTGCAGCTTCATTATTAGTTCCCTGAACAGCATTAGATCAGATACTTCAGTCAAGTCCAGATATATTAAATATCAAAGACAAATGTCACGTTTGTCTGGCATAATCTACCCTTAGGAAGTCCATGGGACATTTTTCTCACTTTTACTTCCATATGTTTCATTCAGCTATTCAAGAAGAGTGCCTGTAATCTTGCATGATGTTGAGGTCACATTACACTTCTTCAGTTATCCATACCATGTTTTCCCTTTTCTTAAGTGTAAGAACTATTTCTTGCTCCCCATACTTGCAATACATAATGTTTCAGTAGTCAGTGTATTGTATCATATAATTTTTTATAGATGCCAATTAATACCTGTGGGCAAAAAGCTGTAAGTCTCTGAAGCAGACATTGTCTGTAAGAAATGGCACTTGAAGTACTTGATCAGGTTTTTAATAGCTGTATTGAAAATTCTCTGTGCATATTTTTCATGTTCTTATTTCATCAACTATGTAAATTTGTAATAGTTTTAATTAAATGACAGATTGATGGTTTACCTTAGTAGCACTCTGCTATTTTTTAAGTTTTTGATCTGGAACATAATTTTTATCCTGAAATGGATGTTATTTATCTGTTTTGGAAGTAAACACTTCCAAAGCTTTCCTAAGTGCAGAGATAAAATCTTAGTAGTGTATGGTGTAAAATCTTCACAAGTTTACTTAGGGCAGTGTGGGGGTTTTTTGTTTTGGTTTTTTTTTTATTTTTTTTTTTTGGGGGGGGATGGTGGTCAAGAAGGTGGCAGGGCAGGTGAACATGACTTTTATTTTAGAATGTTCATTATGAAGCAGCCACCTGAAATTTTGTGCCTCCCTACCCAAAATGCTCATTATGTTGTGCTGCGTTGTTGGCAGAAAACAGGGCATGTGAAGTGTAAGTGAACACTAGTGGGAAAGCAAAATGCAAAATAGAGGCAGCTGTTGGGCACAGTATAATGAACAATTATTATGTAAATACATACCCAAGAAGTGGTTGCTGCTGCTCTGGGAGAAGCCCCAGAAGCCCTCGTTGCAGCTGGCGTGAGACAGGCCCAGCACATTGGGGTGTGCAGCTCAGGTGGGAGTAAGGGTGAGCAGTGGGGAGCCGCTGGCGATCCCTTCATGCAGCACACGGACCTGAACATCTGACTGTGCTGAGCCAGCTTCTCCCATGAAGATGAGTGAGTGTTAGTGTTAGTTGGCCTTGTGAAGTCTTTCAGAGACATCGAATTCAGTCCTTTGTAAACTCACTTATCCGAGAGGGAGCCTGCCCGTTTTCTTAATGAAAAGAGGGATTGATTCATTTCCTTAGGTGTGTTCAACAAGGAGTAAAGCTGTCTCTCGTTTCCTTTGGTGCCTTGTGTTTGAATATGAATTATCATTTTATCAATTTTTACATTAGTAAACATGCATGGTGCAAACATTTAAGTAGAATAAATATATGTAGCTCATTATTACTCCTGTCTAGTTCCCAATCAAGAGCTAATTAAGCACATTGGGATGATAGTGCTTTTGTGGATAAGAGATCCCTAGACTTTTGCTTCCTAACAGGAAGGTATTGAGAAATAAGTACATGAAACAAAAATTTTTTCCCCTGGGAATATTTTGTTTATTCATTTGCTTAAATATTTATGATACTGTGATTCTATTTATATGGTGAGTCAGACAAATACACCGAAGGCAGTATTTCTGAATGCTCATTCACATTATAAGTTCCACAAAGAAAGATTTAAGGAAGCATTATTTTGTGAACTTTGTGATAGCGTGTTTAACTAGTGTTTTAACGTTTTAAAAGTAATCTTTTTAAAATTTAAAAATTTAACTGAGCAACTTTTAGTGTATACATTCGCCTGCTGGAAACAAACACCTTGTATTACTGGAGAGTGTACATTTTATAGAATTTGTATTTATATTGTCCTAGTCTGTTAAACCACTTATATCTGACTAGTTTAATCTGTTTAGTAATCCAATGGATTTAAGATCAACTTTTGTATAATGTGTTCTGATTTATGATGACACTGGCTGTCATCTCCATAATAATGAGACTGTAATCAATAGGTTTGCAACATATTCTGAAACTGTGGGGTTTTTTTTAAATATCACTTGTTTGCAATCAGTACTTGAAATCTATTAAATGTTGAAGATATAAGCAAAGATATGATCAAGATTAGCATACTGGATAAAAATTAACATAAGTTTTAAATACTGATCATCGTAGACATCTATGGATCATTTTACACTGAGTAATTACTAGACCAATAATAGGAGTAACGTAGAAACTTCACATTTTATTGGCTTTTTATGGAACTTGGGATCTTTGGGGGATTTTAAAAGCTGTAAGTAGCTCTCAAATGTTAATTTCCATGTTTTTTCAGTGGGTAGTCCACTGGAATTTTTAATATTTCCTATGATTACTAATATAGAATGGACTATTTAAAATTGGATTCTTAAGCTACCGTAGTATCCAAAAAAGCCATTCTTCAGTGGAATGTTCGGCACCAAGTCAGTTGGCCATTAATATATGTTTAAACTGAATACTTTCGACTGGATCAAAATCAGATAATACTAAAAAGTATATCAGCGTAAAAATAATGCTGATTATATATCTTAGCAGACTGCTGATCTTGATGCATTATTTTTAGAATTCTCTGAAGAATTGCAGTTACCGTAGTACTGTATTTTATTTTGATCTTTCTAATGAATCATACAACACCTTTTGGAAAATTGAATGCTGGAATACTTCCATCTAGAAGTCTTTGCCAAGTGTAGTATTATTATTATAAAATAGGTGTAACTTCCTTTGCCAATCACATGAGCTATGATAGCAGAATGGAATGTGAAGTGCTGGCAGCTGTTTGTTCTTTTATTCACCGTCTTTGATATCCCTTGCTTAGTCATTAGTACTTCCACAAACATTTATCAGGTTAATGTGTCAACTACATATCAGCCAGGAAAGTATTTTTGGCAGTCTTTCAAAGAAACTTTTCTTTTGTGGCTGAAACAATCCAGTCTTCTGTTCAGTGTTTTAAAAATAACTTGAGTTTAGATTATACAAACTCTAACTGTAAAATTGAACATGGGTGTCACAGTTTTTATAAAGTATTTAAAAATCTATTAGGTATAATTTATTACGAAAACTTAAATTTAAGTAATCTGAAGGCACAGTTTCTAACCCACTATATAGCTTTGTTTTACTCTACCCAGTATTCCAGATTGAAGAAATAATAAATGGATAAAAAGACAGCACAAATTGCAGATTAA
>VZRE01011795.1:103178-302657 GCA_013396775.1 Cephalopterus ornatus
AAAAAAAAAAGGGATAGTTGCAGGTAAGCTTCCATTAGTCAAATTAAATTCAGTGTCAAACTCTTAAATTTCATTATTTTAAGTGTGTAGAACATTATGACATCTTAAGATTCTCAGTCTTCTCTTCATATGGTAAATCACTGCAGCTTCTTCCCCTCAGCACATCTGCCTCTTCCTCAAGACCCTATTCTGTACATGTACTGCACTGGTGATTTGTTCCTCAGAACTGCAGATCCACCCACCTGTAAATATTGTCCCTTTTGTCCCATTGTGTGATTTTTTTCCTATTCTTCTACGTTACAACATGTGTTTTCTTAACACTTTCAAAGTTCATCAAATCATAGAATATCCTGATTTGGAAAGGACCCACAAGAATCACTGAGCCCTGCACGGGACAGCCTACACCCTGTGCCTGAGAGCATTGTCCCAGTGCTTCTTGAACTCTGTGAGCCTTGGTGCTCTGACCACTTCTCTGTGGAGACTGTTCCAGTGCTCAGCCATCTTCAGAGTGAAAAACCTTTTCCTAATATCCAACCTAAACCTCCCCAACTCAGCTTCATGCCGTTCCCTCAAGTCCTGTCACTGGTCACAGGAGTGAAGAGATCAGTGCCTGTCCCTCCACTTCCCCTCACAAGGAAGTTGTAGCATGCCATGATGTCTCCTCTCAATCTTCTTTTCTCCAGGCTGAACAGACCAAATGACCTCAGATACTCCTTGTATGGCTTCTCCTCAAGGCCCTTCACCGTTTTTGTAGCCCTTTTTTGGACACTCTCTGATATCTTAAATTTAAGCTATTATATCTAAACAGCTTAAAGTTAAGACAGAAGCTTTCCTCTTCAGTGTTTCTCTGTATGACCCTCAAATTAAAGAATTAAGCTGTTTGAAACAAGCAAACAGAATTCAACAGTTATGATGACTATCTCCACTTAGAGCTCTCTCTGCTGTGACTAAATATCTCAGGTTCTGAAGCATGCCACTTTTCTGTGCTGGAGCTGGGAGGCGCAGTATATTATCAAAGCATCTTCACACTTGCCTGCAGACTCTGTACCGTGTATCTAAAAGAGTTCATTGTCACTGTGATAAACATGCGTAACTTCCATTAACATTAACGGGAGTTATGCCTGAATGTCAAGAGAAGAATAACTTCTCAGTGCGGTAAAGGAGTTAATTAAGCTGTGTTTGGTTGGTTGGTTACTGAAATGTGATCATTAGACTCAAAGGAAAAAAAAAACTATTAGAGTGATAGACTAGTTTACTTTGTACTGTGCAGAAACCTATTGATTTGCTGAGGCAGAGCTATTAGAAGATCAGTTAATTTTTGGATACTTGCTGTATGATTATGGTGAATGTATAGCATAACGAAAGTAGTAAAATTTCATTACTGATTCTGTAAGATGTAAAAGAAACTAATTTTATTGGTGCAATTAAATAAGCTGAAATGAAAGCTTTTTTGAAGTTTGCTTATAGTGAAAAATCTAACTTGTCTCTGTCAGCCATTTTGACATCTAACATGATTATAGTAACCTCATGAAGAATTACTCACAGAAATACTTTGAGAACTTTAATTAAGAGAACCACTGAGTTATGTATTCAAACCCCTTCTTCTGCTTCATTTGGTGTTAATAGTGTTGTATTTGTTTTTTCTATTCTTTGTATGTTGAGTCAGATAGTTAAGGGTGGTTGGAGTTCTTGTTTTCTTGTCTGGCTCTTAGAATGACTCTACTATGGAACAGAAACTGATCCACTTATTTTGGCTGGTCTGAAAATTGTGTAATCTGCTTTTCTCTCCACAATGCATCTGTTACTTTAATAATGTCTGAAAATAAATGTGAATGCCTTCTTGAGTGCAGCTGGGATGATCAGGGGCAGGGTGGGGAAGTATTTATAGATAGAGAAAATTTTTTTTATTTTTCACAATATGCTGTAGCACCCTACAATTTGTGTAGGAGATAACCAGTAGTTCCTGTTAGAGTGCATGTAGAAGATGATCCAGGTCTCAGACTGGATATTTAGAATCATAGAATCATTATGGCTGGAAAAGACCTCCGAAATGGAATCCAACCTTTCACTGAACACCCCTCTGACAACCAAACCATAGCTCTAAGTGCTACATCCAGTCATTCCTTGGACACCTCCCGGGATGGTGATTCCACTACCACACAGGGCAGCCTGTTCAAATGCTCAACCACCCTTCCAGTGAAAAAATTCTTCCTGATGTCCAACCTGAAGTCATTTTGTTTTCAAAGTACTAGGTGCAATTCCACGTTTACTGAGCTTTGTGGTAGACGTCTTCAGAACGCAATAAATAGCATAGATAATATTGGTTGAATATATAGTATGTATTGCTTGGGCTAGGTGAATATTTTAGCTGATTTTGAATAAGTTAAATGTCTTTTGATATGAAAACAGAATAGTAAAGTGAAAGTTTAAGTCCTTTATTGTCTACTATCATTTCTGAACCAAATTTTAGGCTTTTACTGGAGTTTGATACGAAATGTAGAAGTGTAAATTTGCTTCATAATGCCTTCTCACTGCTCACCTTTCATTTAAATTTCTAGGGGTACGCTGAAGATTTTATGTCTCCTGATGAAAGCAGCACAGTTTTATATACACACTTGGTACCAATTTATTGTGAACAAATTTTGCCTGTGTAATGGTAACAATAGCTTGTGTTTCTTCCAGGTACATTTATTTCATTACTACAGTTCAAGAAGACCTTGACTTAGAATAATAGGTTGTTCAAGGGAGAACAATTTATGATTATTCTCCAAGTAGCTACAGTAGGAAGTTTTGGGGTGGTGTACTCTCCTAGACACAAAAGCAGAATTTTTACTGAGGAAATCAGCTAGGTCAACATGGTCTTCTAGTGACATGCTTGTAAGTGAGCAAGAAGTACTCTCTTGCCATAAAGAGGTGATTGTACAAAAGCTGGGTATTACAATAAAGAAGGTACATCTTGAGATGTACTTAAGCTGTTAAAGTGACAAAATAAAATATGGAATGAATGTATAATGCTCACTCGTGTCCAGTAGTTATACCTACTTCCTTATTTTAAGATAGTTTACAGCTTAACAAAACACTGGATTTTTCTCTCAATAGAAATTTCGTGTGCAGCATTGAATTCCGAATTCCATAAATCAGCTGATTTCTACATACTTGATACAGATTATTAATATTCTCTAAGTGGGATCCCTTGTTGCACACTGCCAATTGTCACAATTCTTTGCTGTGCTGTAGAATTCTCCCTGAAATTTCTTTTCTCTGTTTTGATTCTTCCTCAGTGTACAGGAATACAATTTGCTAACCCTGAACTTGGTATTGGCAAGCGGGCAGTGATGTGGACAAAGAGTTTAGTAACAGTTTAAGAGGATTTTTGTGTTTGTTTTGATTTTTAAGGAGTTCAAAGCAATTGTGGAATAAACTTAGACTTCTCTATCACTGTTGAGGTTTGTTTTGGTTTTTGTTTGACTGGTTTGGAAATTTTTGTTGTTGTTTTGATTTTGATATTTGGGAGGGTGGTGGTGAGGGAGGTTAGCTTAATGTAACACCTGGAGTTGGCTAGGTGTGTGCGATCCCTGGTAAGGTCGGGTTAAAAGGAGTTTTACAGCATTGTACACTGATATCTTCTGAATGTGCAGCCTTACAGTGCTGTGGAATTGTCTTTTTAAAACCTCATTCCAAAACAGTCCATGGTCTCTTTTTTGATGTATTTCTAGCTCTCATTTTGTAACATTGTTATCTTTTGTTCAGATTTGAGCAACTGTTAAAATGGGTAATGGATTATAGAGGAAGTTGGATACAATTCCTTGACTTAAGAGTGCTGCTTTTGCCTTTTAGCAGAGGAAAAAAAGGAAAGGTTGGCATGATTAATACTGGAAGTCATATTTAATTGCAGGAATGATTGCAACAGCATTGTTTTCCTGGGTTTGTCACCATAAACTTTCCAAAATGTTAAAATACTGTGTTAGACCGGGATTTTAACAAATAAATTTTGGAAAATCAAGTGTGTATTTTGGCTGGCATGTAAAAAGTTCTAGAAGACACCATGCTGGGGCTCTATTGTGGAGAGACAACTCATCAAAAATATTGCTGCTAAAGGGTGAGCTTTTAGTATCACTAAATCTGGAAGGAATCCTCGCTATGATAATTATTTCTCCTGTTTGAGGGAGCAACGTGAAGAATTTAATAAATCTTTAAAATCTTTAAAAAAATTTTGACACATCAGGCATGACACAGCGGTCCCTGAACAAAGGTCACCTGTAAGCTGGTCATACTTGTTTCCTTTGTAACTTCCTATTGGTTTGGGGTGTAGTGAAATAGGAGCTCTCACGAAAGAGGTCAACTTGAACTAGCTGAACATGGGTTCGTTTCTAACCTACCCTATAAAGGTAGATATTGCTTAGTATTTGCCTTGTGTTTGTCTGTGGGTATTCATGTGGTCTAAAAGGAATCATAGTGCTCCACAGATAATGAAGAAAGAGAATTCTTGTCTGCTGTGTGGAGTTTACTGTATAGCAAAATTGTAAGTGGATATGCACTTCCAGGAGAAAACTGGAGAGGTCTGAAGACTCTTCGTTAATATTTTGTATATTATCAACAGAAATATTGGCCTTAGTAGACTGAATTTAATTGTAAATACTTGTCAGGCACTCAGAGAATTTGATGATGGTGGTCTTGCTCCTCTGAAATTTCGTTCAGTTTGAAACCTAGGGCATAACCGATTTCAGCCTCACAAAACTCAGTCTGTTCTTGTGTGACAGCTACATCCTTTTTTCCGGAAAATAATAGTGAAATTAAAAATGGTGAAAGAAAGGGTAAATAATAATTCTAAAAATAGAAACAATGGCAGTGATAGTAACTAGTCCCTAGTCAGATGATGTGTCTCTCCCTAGAGAGTGAGACGTTAGAGAGAGAACCCACCCTGACCATAGGTGGCTTTCAGCTTCCAGTAGCAATTTGTCCAGTCCTGTTTTAGACTGTCTGAAAATAAGAGTAATCACATGGCCATATTAATAAAAACAATTGGGGATAATACAGCATTTTCCAAAGTGTGAGTTAGACCTGGTTGTCTAACCTAATTTCAGCTTGCTTTTTTGAATATGAAATTGCTTTGGTTTTATTGAAGTTTTTGTACCTGAACTGGTAAAAAGAAACATGTTTTTCTTAGAAATAAAAAGTGTTGATGCTGTCTTTGAAATCATATGGCTAGGCAGTACTTTCATGACAGCATCTGGCATTGATCTGGTCTGTTCAGTTTCAATTGTTTTATGGTTGCTAATGAGTATCCTCATAGCCCACTAATAGAGCAACGTATTTCTACCCTGAAGACTTCATTTTGTTTAGTCATACACTATCTGTAACAATTAACAGTTTACCAACACAATTAAGATAATAGGACCAAATTCTCTTTTAATGCATACTAGTATAATCCCACTGATATCAGGCAGATTCCATCAAAATAAGTATGAGCAGAAAATAGGCTTTTAGTTTAAAAGTATCTGAAATGCTTAGGAATTTGTTCTGGAAAATTAAAAATAGGGACTAATGAGTTAACCTTTTATATCACAACTTGTTAGATTTTGCATGAAACAAACAGTTTTACGCTCATTACAGTTGGTGTGTTTTAATATTGATACTTGTCATCTTTCAGTTGATTTGTTGACAGATTCTCTTCTTAATGAAGTTCAGATAGAATTTTTTCGTTGTTGTTGATTCAGATATTCCAATGTATTAGCATTTTTTTGTACATTTGCTGCCTGAAGCATGCATTCAGTGCCTGAAGCTAGTTTGCTGCTTCTGTTTTAAGTAGCGTTTCCAAATCTCGCATGCTGTATTAAAAAAACAAATTTGCATTTGATGTCATTTTATCATCTTGACAGCCTCCTAATATACTGTGCTCCTCTGTAAGAACAAGTAGATGGAATTACAAGTTGTTATCCATGGGAAATCATGTAATGATGTAATTAATACTAGTAGAACAGCTAACAAGAATGATAATATCCAAAAACTCCAGGCAGAATCCTTAAAATGATCTTGCAGTTTTTATCTTTCTGAGAAATAAAGTATCTAAAGATATTTATAGTCCAAAAATTTATAGTCCAAAATTGCTTGATTTTAGTTTTCCTGAGATGTTAAGTTGAATACATTTATACTTGTGGACTTTCAATATGATAGATTTGGTGCTGTACAGAAAATGATGATGCAAAGTAACAAAGTAATAATATGGTAAGTCTAGATCTAAACTAATTAGCACATACGCGGTGAGGGTTTCAGGTGAAGTGCATGCTGTCTAGTATGTTGGATCTTCAGGGTTTACAATTAGCATATCCTGCAGTCAGTGCAAGCAAGGTACAGGGTTGTTGGCTTCCCTGGTGCTGCTGAAAGCAGTAAATGTCCCTGAACAGAAAACAACAGTTTGTTGAATGATATTATTGCTTAGACTGTTTTAGATCTTCTTCCTCTTCTTCTATAAAGCATACATGAAATTATTTCTTTAAAAAGTAAATGGACTGGTATATGTGCTCAGATGGAGATATTTTATGAGATTTATTATAAAATCAGAATTGATAACAATTACCAAATTCACTGTATTCCCAGTGCATCAGCTGAAGATTTCTGCCTCATTTGATAACATTGGTTGTTCTCTATAATATGTACAGGCCCAGACTGTATCACACCAAATTTTGGCCACAAGACTTTTCATTAACTTTTTTTTTAACAGTTACTGCTTATGATGCTAGTAGAAACAAAAATGTCCTAAAGTATGTTTTGAAAAACAGTACCTTCTGTATACTTCTGATTCTTTCTTTTTCTTTCTGTCTTCAGTGGCAGCCCTTCCATCTCTCCCTTTTTGAAATTAGGTTGTGAATTGACATTTCCCCTCATAGTACAACCTTCATCAGTAGCAAGCATTCCAAAATACAGAAAAAAGTAAATTAGAAAATTCCGAGTTTGGGGGATAGAAGATAAACACATTTTCAGATACACTCTTTCTGCCTGTAGTTAAATGACCTGTTACCACTAGTATCATAAGACTGAACTGAAATGCTTATCAGGAAATAAAGTATTTGTAAAGGTCACTTGTGGTTATTTAGTCATTTATGGTATTGGAGTGATTTGCCGGGTGATTTACCTGATCTTCAGCAAATCTTATTGCACAAGTAAGATGCTAAAGAGCTGTTCCTGCAACTTGGATATTATAACAAGAACATAGTTTTAAAGCGAAATTCTATTTACTTTTTTTTTTTTTAATCATTATAGTTTGTTATCCTTGGAGAACTTCTGGTTATAATTTATTCTTTTTTGCCATGTTCATGGAAAAGATGAAAGAGATGGTACTCCATATGCTGTTTCATAAATTGTTGTTTTTCAAAATTTGGCATCTTACTGATGTACATGCTTAAATGCAAACAAGACATTATTTCCCTATTTTACATTAAACTCTTCAAGTGGTTCCCCTTAAGCATCTCTTGCACTGGATGTCAATTCTTGACATAGTTCTTTTGAACTATTATAGTTTAGTAATGGTCAGTGAAAGCATTGTAGAAGATTGTATTGGGTAGATTTTTAAACTCATTGAAATAACGAAGCTAAACCCACCACCTGCAGATACTCCTTTAGGTAAAGTAAAAAATAAATTATCAAATGAAAAGGGAATATATACATACAGGGTCATACTACGTATGGATTTGATTTCATTTGCATCTGCATAAATCGTGCACAAGTCTGAAGTGAATAAATTTGCATCAATGTAAAACTGGATTAATTGAGATCCCAATCAGGTCAGGGCTTTCTAGCTTCTCAGGGGAAACTGGCAAAGGAAATCATTAACTTCAAAATACACCTTACTCAAAGAATATTAACTGGATCAGGGATGTACAGTTGCTAGCAAAGCATCTTAGTGTTTGGTGTATGCATTTCTTCTTTCTGTTGATTTTAGAGTGTGAATAAAATACTTCCTGTTGTGCAAAAGATAAGATAAAGTTCATCAGGTCCAATTCTGTGATTTTTTTTTTAAGCCAACAGCCAAAAATTTTACTCTTTTTTGAATCAAAATCAGCATTCTAATAAATGTAAGGTTTGCTTTGCCTTTCACTACTGCCAAATTAGGTATTGGAGTTTAGCGCTGAGGCTGACACCAATCGTGGGAGTCAAATGTCAAGTGTCTTAGCAGTGATTGAATTCAGGAAAAAAGACAAATTTAACAGCAATTTGCAGTTCTTTTTCAGAAGTACACAGGAGTTGGCAACTAAATTATCTGTTCTGTGAAAATTATTTGAACTTACAGGAGTGTTTGAGCTATGTGCCAGTAAATTCAGATATTGTCAAGCACTACTTTCAACTGTAAATAATTATATGTGACTTCTGTAATACATTTTGTTAAAATAATAAAAAAAAATTGATTTGGTACAATTAAATATAAAAATTACCATGAGGGAAGGGAATGCAGCTATAATAAGTAATTGTATTTTGCCTTTTTTTTTTTTTTGTAATCTTAGGAGTCAGAATGGGATATCTTTCAGATTGTGGCTTATAGAAACCTTCTAATATTATTTTGATAAAAGTATTGCTTGTCCCACCACAGCAAATCTAGAGTCATTGTGGACAGAACCTGAAAGTTGAAAAGCAATTCTTGTGAACTGGAGTGAATACAATACAGTATTTATATGCTTAAGAAATAAATAGTAAAAATAAGATATTTGCCATTCAGTTATTGGTGAATAGAATAAAATCCTGTCCATTTACATGAGTGTATAATATTAACTACAGTGGAGGAGCAGCACACCATCTCTCCCTTGGGATTAGCAGAACCAACTGACATGGGAGCTTGAAGAGCTCCTCTGCACTGGGCTACAAACTTTCCCTCGCGTTTCTCCTGGAGAGGAGAAGGGAGCTGGAGCCGTGCAGTGTGCTCAGTGTGCCCTGACACATCTGCTTCCTGGCTGTGCCCAGGAAAGTGGACGGTGCCACTGCCCCGGCTGCAGCCAGCTGTCTGTGCGGGCGTGGGGGATTCCAGGTGTGTGCACAGGGACTGGGGACTTGGAGAGCTGTTGAACGTCCTTTGCAGGCGGACTGACCGTAATGGAGTGTTGCATGCAGCAGCCATTTTTGCAGACTTCTTGATGTCAGTGTAGCAACAAGCAATAAGAAGTCAGTCATGCAGCTAATATTCTGTATTGATTTTATGTCTAGTTGGTAGTGGAATAAAAAACTGAAAGGTAATCTAGAAATGTGAAAGTGTATTCTTTGTCTGGAGTTTCTTGTTCCTTTCTGAACTGTTAAAGACACCTGTATTTGTACACATAGTATTGAACTTAATGGATTTGTTTCAGTAACATAAAACATTATCATTTTAAGGGAGTACTTTTTATTGAGAATACCATGGCAGTTTTATTTTTTTGTGAGAGTGTGTATGAATTCTCCTCCAAAACATTGTTCACATGCGCACTGTGGATCCAGTATTCCTCTGGAACCTCAGCCTGGTCTATTCCAGTCACAACTTCTGGTGGACAGAGAGGATTTCCAACCAGATTTGGTGGAAAGTCACAGATGAGGAATCCAGAGGCTTTTCTGGGATTTGCCTGTCCTAAGGCAGTAATTTTTAGGTTGGTTTGTGTTTTTCTGTCTTAGAAGAGGGATCATTTCTTAAGAATAGTGAACTGGGGGAGTGGGGGAGCATTTCTGTGTGGTTGAAGTCTATGGCATAACTCTTAGGAGATAGAAGTCCGAAATACTAATTCCTAATGGGATCGACTCAAAGACTAGTATCACCTTTCCAGCATCACCCTTTTGTCTTGGTCATTCAGAAGACTTCTAGTCTAGTAAGAGAAAGTTTTGAAGTTTGAGGGGAGACATCACATTTTTTTAATATTTTTTTTTAACTTCTCCTAATCTCTTCTGTAAAATCTTCTTTATTAAGCCTGAAAGAAATGAACTTTTTATTACCTTAGGTGGAATGTTCCACCAGAATGCTATAAGTCTTTCTGTATATATACAATAAGGTTAAGGCTGAATTTACACTCTGTGCTACTGGGCGTGGTTATTTTGTATTTTTTTGAAAAAAGATTGCAATTTAGTAGTGCTAATCCCATCAGTTCTGAATTTGTTTGGAGCTCCTGAAACCTTTCCTTCTTTGAACTCTTATTTAAAAAAAAAACTAGAATCTTAGTAGTAGTTAGAAACTATACCAGTGCTTAGTGCTAAGCAACACCTAATTACTTGCTTTCTTGGCTGGGTTGTCTGTCTTTGTGGCATAGTGCGACAGGCTCTTACATAGGCTCATATTTACAACCTGTAAAGATGTTCTGTTACCTATAAGCCATATCTTGATATTTGCATGAAACCCATAGGTTTCTAGCGGACTACTGTGATTATTTTATTTTTTTTATATCTAGGTTACGTATCCCATTCCTTCAGAATGGATGTACTAAATTGATGTCATACTACTGAAGGTCAGGGTGCTCCCCAGGCATCTTCAGTGACATCTCCAAGGGATGTCTCTACTCAAGCATTTCGTAGATTTTTCCCACATGGAGATTATCTACCTTCTTCCTTCCCAGACTGCCCTTCCATTATGCCTTTGGTGCACCATCTGGGCATGATGCATAATTATATTGAGGAGTTTTAGAATCAGTGTCTTCCTTTAACTGCTAGGTAAACTTTTAAGATTCAGATACTATGTGGAATCAGTCACTGTGGGTATGAGATGTTGAAATCGACCATTAACTTAATAAAAATGGAGGTTATTTAGTAGTAGCTGTAAAGTCTTTGAATTGTACCTTCTGTAGGCATGCTTGAACTAGCCTTCCTTGCTTTTTTAACCAAAAAAGATTGGGATTTAGAAATGGAAGGGTGAAGTACATTTTGCATTATTCACTACTTGTTGCTGTGGCAACATAGATGCATAATTTTAAGGGCAAGCATTTCTCAGCCTTTGGGGTAGATAGAATTTTATGTCTTTTTGCTATTTCAGATTGAAGAATGGGATTATGTTTCATCGTATTTTTATAATTATCACACATTCCCTTGAAATATAATGTATGTTATGTTTGTAAAATATATAATAATTTATAAATTAGTAAAAAGAGGGATTTCTAATTGCTCTCAGGTGTCTTATAAATGAGCGATTTGCTATTACAACAAAAATTATAACCGATATTACTAAAGCTTTGGTAAATAGTTAAATGCTTTGGGAATTGTTGACAGTAGATAGATGAAGACCTGCCACTTTAAAAACTCCCTTGCCTTAACTGCTTTCTAACTCCAGTAGTCAAAAGCTGTTAAGCTTTAAGTGCTCTGTCATATTTGTGGGCTTTTATAGCAAAGACTAGAGCAGACAGCAGTGATGATGGAAAGCGATGGTAGGTAGACTTAAAATACTATAAAGCATAGAAACAATTGTATGTAATGCCTGGAATTGAAACCTTTTTGAATGAAATGATCAGCCATATGTGCCACCCTTATGGGCCCTGTAAGAAGAAGAAAAGAAATGTACCCTATTGCTAACTGTGCATGAAATTGCAGTGTTAGAAGATATTGACCAGATGTTTCAATCTCAACAAATAGCTTGTTATGTGACTGAGTGAAAATCTCTCTGCTGCTTTGATCACATACACCTTAAAGGAAGAAGTAATTTAATAGAGGTTGTCCAAGTTCATCATTGTCAATAAACTTTGACTTGACCTTTGCCATCTGTTTTTGATACTATTGCTGATAGAAGCTGATAGGCAGCTGTTTACAGTTTGTGCTTTATGAATTCTGTGCTGCCAGACAATGAAAGAAGTCTCTCCACTTGTGGATTTTTTTGCTGCCCTTCTGAATGTGGGTGTATTCATTGAGACTGCACATCACATCACCTAGCAGGGGAGTGAGGGTGACATATGCACAGGTTTTGAAAAGGAAGATTTGTTTTAATGTTATAGATGTGCAAAATATCCTAAAAATGTCTCTTTGCTAACAGCATCAACTTCACTTATAAATTAGTATTTAAATACATATACAGTGGTTTACACTGGAGAATTTCAAATGCTTATCAGTCTTCCCTGTATCTCTGAAGTTACAGGTTGAGTAGGCTGAAGCATTGATAACAGTAGCATACAGCTGCCCAATGACTTTGTCTTACTAAACCCAAGTATGATGTTCCATTTTCATGTTGTTTATATCTTTCCATTAACACCTTAACACCACTGCTTCCAGCCATAGAGGAACAAGACTTTTGTGTTGTACTTTACTTGCTACTTTTCATTGTTTCACACACAGCGTTCAACAAGGAAGTTAGGATCTTCTTTTACTGATCAAGGTACTCCTAATCCTTATCTCATACACAGCTTTGTAATATTGGCTTTGTAATATTTTTAATAAACAGCTGTATACACTGTATGCAGCTGTAGAAGAGTCCCAAGTAAACCTGGAATTCCTACTGTTGTGATACCCTTCATGCAACTGTCATCACAGTGATGAAGAACTGGTGTGACCGACCCTGTTTTGTATGTCTGTCAGCTTTTACCTGGTTTTGAGAAGGGACTGCAAAAATGTTGGGGAAAGGGAGTGACACATCGGATCAAACAACCAGGAGGTGGTTGATGTATCAGGTTCTGGCCTTAAATGGGGAAGGGATGCAAGGCCAGCAGTTGAGCAGTTGTGTGCCTTGTAAGGCCTTGCAGCAGACATTCTCCTTTGGTCTCAGATAACGTAAACTGACCATCAGAAGAGAGTCTGCAGCACTTCAGGTGTTTGAGGCAGAACTGTAGCATTATCAATTCAGCATAAGAGTTTGATGGAGTAAAGAATTAGGTCCCAGTATTTAAGGGTTGCAGTAAAAGAGAACGTTAGCTTTTGACCACACTGAAACTTTGGAATATGGCTAGACATGTTTAATTACAGAAAATACGCTTGTATTTCCTTGTACAGCAAAAAGCTTACCAACTAGACTAAAAATAAAACAGCAGACAAGCAGATGAAGAGAAATGATAAGGAATAGGAAATGGAATACAGAAGAATAGCAGCACTGAAAATAGTTATTTGGACTATAGATTTGTTTAAGAGGCAGTTTGTTAACTTTGTGTTTTTAAATGTAGAAGTGAATGAAGTACTGCTCCTGGATGATTAATGTTTTGATAGGCATCTTAGTTTGAAAAGCTGTAGCAAAATGCAACTTGTGGCACTACATTAGAACTGATAGATGTTCCTGTGCAGAGATTTGGTTAATACATGTTGAACCAAATGCTGATAAGATTTAGATATTGGTCTCAGTGCAAGGCTTTAGCTGCTCTTTTCCTTTAAAAAATATTATCACTTTTATCTCATTTGACTGGAAGTTGCTTGAGGGTGTTGTCATGCATTTTAACAATATCACTTCCTCATGCAAGATTTGGCAGCTTCAGCTAATGGTGGAAGAACTACTGCACAGGACATAGGGCTCCTTTTTGCAAGCCTGCTTTTATAAAGATAAGCTTATTTTTTCCTTTTCTCATTTTTTTCTTATATGGCCATTATGTGATAATAGCTGTTGAAATCTTTAAAAGTTGATCAATGAATATAAAAAAAAGGAGAAAAGACTGCAAAGAGAAAAGTTTGGAACAAATTGTAGCATCTCATTGTTTTCCAGGATCTTGCTGCTGTGATCTTATAACAATGATTCTGAAGTTAGGTATCCTGGTTCTGCTTGGGATGGAGTTAATTTTTTTCATATGAGCCCATACGGTTCTGTGGTTTAGGTTTGTCACCAAAACAGTGTTGTTTAACACAGCAATATTGTAGCTATTGCTGAAGGGTGCTTGCACAGTATCAAGGCCTTCTCTGTTTTTTCACTCCGCTGCCCCCCGGAAGTAGACTGCTCGGTGGGAAAGAGGTTGGGAAGGGTCACAGTTCAGGACAGCTGACCAAAGAGATAATCCAGGCTACATGGAGTATGATCAACAATACAACTGTTGGGAGCAGGGAGGGCAAGGGAATTTTTCCAAGTAGCCGTGGCTCAGAGAGTGGCTGGGCATCAGTCTCCTGGTGGGAGGTGTTGAATGAATGTTTTTGCATCATTTCTTCTTGACCCTTGCATTTTTTTCTCACTGTTGCCTTCCAATGCTCTCCTTTATTCCCCAAGGAGAGAGGATTGAGAGAATGACTGGTTGGAGGTTTAACTCACCACAGTAGGGTTTTTTAATTATATAGTATGTGTAATGGTAACAGAATATTGCATTCCAGTTGAGCTTGAGGTGTATCATGTAATGACATGATAAAAAATGACACAGGAAAAAAGTGAGCCCACTTCTAAACAGTGATACTGATGCCTTTTTTAGGATTGTTTTGCATATTGTCAGGTTTCTGTGTTTTTAAGATATATAATGATTTAACTTTTAATTGAATGTTTTCTCATTTTATCTGGTCATCTAAGATGAGGTGTGATTTAATGTCTTTTAACATCTAAAATATTCCTAAAAATATCTGCAAGGGGTTTTAACGGACCACGTATATATTGGTGATTGAACATAACAGGGACGCAATCAATGAGGGGCACAACAGACTGGTAAATCCTTTTGAAAAGTGTATGGACTCATTCTAAAGTTTAGAACATAAAAATAAGAGACACTCGATTCCTGTTTTGATTTACTAAAAAGAGCACTTCATGAGTTATTGCTCACATTGTTTAGTTTAGATTTTAGCAAGCATGTTAAGTCTTAGCTAATTTTAGGTCTTTAGAGTCCTCTCCTCTGTGAGCTGCAATTTAAAATAATATTTGACAGGTCATGCAGAGAAGAGTCCAGCTTCAAATAACACACTTCAGATGCACTTCAGATGTCTGTATTCAGTGTTAATGAGTTTTGAAGATCCTTCACTGTGAAGGGGCAGAATGCTTCCTGTTGTGTTGTCAGTTCCTAGGCATTTAGGATTCAAGTCTACAGCTGAAAACTCCGATGTGCAGAAGGTATGTCAGTCTAAGCAAAGCCTCATGTGCTTTGGTGTTGTTAGTTTAAGATGACTGACAGATGTGGAAATGCACTACTGGCTGCCACTTTAAAAATGAATTCAGAATCTAAGGAGTTCAGACAGAGAACGACGTGGGACTGGGTAGTGAGTGTCTTCATCAGCCTCCTCGTTCCAGTTATCAATGTTGTCCAGTTATCAATGTTGTCCAGTTAGCAGTGGCACTTACAGCAAAGCATAGAGTTGGAGTAAAGGGAAATAATTTCTGAAGTATCTCTGTTATAGTCAGAAGGCTATAAAACTGTTATAAGATTCATCTATATGATGTTTCTTTTTTAAGTCTTATGGGATTGTGTACTGAGACCCAACAGTAGCAAACTCTTCGTTTGCAGGGAAAGTGTCTTTGCAACTGGGCCAATGAGGTAAATTAATAGAGTCCTCCTTTACAGCAAACTTTGGAGGAACAGAAAAGAAAAGTTTGGAATGAAGATCAGGTGTTGTGGTAGGGGATACTGGACTCTGCTCCTGTAGCAGAAGTGTGACATTCTCAAGCTAAATAGGATAAGCCTGGGAAATTCAAGAACTCTCTCTTTAATTCTGTAAGGCCACTGATTTTCTCTCACATTGTATAAAAGGCCATTTTTTTTTTTATTTTTTGGGTGTGAGGGACCAGTCAGGCAGCTCTCTCATCTCATCTTGAATATTGTTCTGAAAAGACAGCACTGAGTATCCAATCAAAGTCAAGTCACTTTGAGTGTTAGAAGTGCTTCTGTAACTCAGAAGAAAGGTTGTTTCCAAAAGCCATTTTCTAATCAGACAGAAGTGGGAAATAGGTGTACCACATCTTCGAGTCTGAGGATGTGAAAAGGTGGGACATAGTTCACTCCAAGCAGTCTCACAAAGTCACAATTGAGTCTTCAGTAGTTTTTCTTGTTACCAAGTTTTCTTGGCATCTCAACATCTTGCAAGAAAAGATGATGCTGTTCTCTGCAATTACCACCCACTCCTGGGAACACAAAGGTTCTTACACTTCTGTGATAGCTAAAGCCTGCCAAAGAGTTCACCCTGTTAACTCTGATCATCAAAAACCTCTTGAACAGATACTCCTACTACTGTAAGCCCAAGTTAGCCTCATGAAAATAAGGAGAGAAGCATTCTGTCACTCTCTAGTGTGTCCTTGAGCAGCCAGGGTGCTGGCCTCCTTTGCAAGTGCTGGCCTCAGTATTTGATCATAAGAAATAATGTGCCTGTGGCAATATGGTAATCTCATATTAGATTATGCTTATTTTGAAACAGCTGAATTTCAAGACAGAGTTATACTAAAGACAAGATATAAAATTCAAAAATTGTAAAAATTAATATTTGCTTTGCATTTACTAGGATGCATACAACAAAAATGTAGGGAAAATGCAATCTGTTTAAACTCAAGAGAACATGTGAAAGGTGTTCTATTTCCTGTGCTCCTTTCTCTGTCACAGATGTTTATGATAACTGAAAAGGTCAGGGCCTGTCCTTGTGTGTACCTGAAGTCTAAGCTGCATTGACAGAAGAAAACTTCAGGATAGAGAAACACATTAGATTTCATAAACCACTCCAGATTTTGAGTTTCCTTTGTGGTATCCCACTCCTGAGGCTGTCTTGTTCTTTCATGATAAGTTCCTGCTTTTGACACTTTTGTCTTTGGGCCATTAGCAGCCTCAAATTCCCTTGGGTGCTGGTGAGGATTCATGGTGTGGCCAGGTGCCAACCTCTCTTGACCAGACTGTCAATACAGTTCGTTAGTAGCTGCCTCGCTGCCTAGCCAAACCCTAGATAATTAACTCATTATGCTGGTTCCTGCTGAGCTGGGTCATTTTCCATTTCTGTCTGGAGTCTTTTTCATTCAATTAAATCTTATATTCCACATAAATCTATAAAATGAATTTTCAGTTTATATAACCATATACCCGGCATTAATGTGTGCAGTTTGTTATTGGCCTTCACGCGATATTGGCTATAATGTTGCATGACTGCCTTGGGATGATAAATGTCTTGTTTATGACTGACTCCCATTCCCATTTAGAGTGTTGTAGCCAAAGTGTTGCTAATAACAATAGTGCATGAAGTAACCCACAGAAGCCTGATTTTCCATATCAGGTTATTCAAACTTAAAATCCAATCCTGGAACAAAAGAAAAAAAAAATCCTCAGGAGTCTGCCTTGAAAAGTCTCTCTTGTTTTTTCACATATATGCAAAAGGTGCCTGCTGTGATTCATTCCACTAGGTGCGACCTCAGTGGTGTACCACAGAAATACTTCTATTGTTCAGTTTCTTCAAGTTTGAAATGTGCTGTCCAGTTTTGCTCTTACTAATATGTAGCCTTTTAGCTGAGTTTGGAGGAGTTCTGCAACTCGCAACACCTCACCAGTGTTATTGTGGGAATAAGAGCAGATAATTCCAAGAAACTGGGAGTATTGGTAATGGGAGATCTCTGATGAGAGGATCTTTCCAGAAGTACTGCTAAACTACTTTTCCATCTTCCTCAGTGTTGCTTAACTTAGCTCAGATGCTCAAACAAAAAGAACACTGGGACTATTCCCCCACCATATATAATACCTCTGTTTCAAATAATCATGAACATGGGTAGAACCACTACTGTTGGAAGAAGTGATCTGCACCATATACAGAGGATCATCTCAAGAAATCCTAGATTATGACTTTTTATTCTCAAGTATACCTTGACATGAATTTAAAATAAGGATTGTGCCAGCTTATGTATCACATCTGAATTCAAACTGGGCTGCTGCCAATAGCCAAAACAGTGATACTTGAACAGAAATTCTTTTTTTTCCCAGAAATTTATGTGGAAATATTACTTACTACCACTCCAAATATTGTTAAACTTATATATGAAGTCTGGGAAAGTTATGTCATTTGATGAAATGTTGTAAACCTTAAGTGCAGTTTAAAGTCTTATGTTTTTTGAAGATTTGTTGTGCTTTGGTGCTTTGATGAATGTTGTTCATAGTGATCTCTATTAATTCTTGTTAATTGTCACAGTAAGGCATGCTTGCGTGGGACACAAGGCTTCAGTACTTCTGTTCTTATTGGTGTGGAAACTTGTTCCATATTTGCTTACAGTAGGTCACAACAGTTTTAGTCGTGCTAAATAATCTGTTCTACTTGAGCACGCCTCCGTACATAAAATTGTTCCTGAGATATCCTAAGTTAAGACTGTGCAAATGTATATTATGTATGTGCAAATGTGTGTCAGATACAAGGGTATCATTGTGTGAAATGTATCAATTCTCTTATTAGGGGTTTTCTTACTTTATA
Source organism: Cephalopterus ornatus (assembly GCA_013396775.1). Taxonomy (NCBI): domain Eukaryota; kingdom Metazoa; phylum Chordata; class Aves; order Passeriformes; family Cotingidae; genus Cephalopterus; species Cephalopterus ornatus. The sequence continues at coordinate 121,413 of VZRE01011795.1, forward strand.
TTAGAGTGGTATGGAATAGATTAGCAGAGCACATGTAGTGTGCATTTCATGGATGAGAGATTGAACGCTGCCACCATCTGACGATGCAGTCTTTTTCTTCTGAAATTTTATATATATTAAATTGCTGCAAGAAAGAGACCTTTCAACCTTTGTCCACCTTTGTCTTATTAATGAAGCCTTTACATGACTAAAGAATTTTTTTTTTTTTTTTTCTCTCGCTCTCTTTCTCTCTCCCCCCTCCACCTCTGGAACTGGAAGTAATAAATATGTGACTAAGTATGTATTTGCAACTTAGTTACTTGACCTTTCTACAACCCACAGCTACCTCTAATGCTGCTTTGTAATGGAGACATTATCATTTACTTAAATCTTGATTAGGAAACAATTATAAATAGAGTTTTAGTATAGCAGAAAATTGATGTAGTCTTTAAATCATACTATAGATTGAGGGGATAAGCTTCCTGACTGTAATTAGAGTGAATTATAATGACTTTATTTGGTTGACTCACCACCAGCAGAGTAGGGCCTATGATTGTTTCTTCACATTTACTTTTTTAGCTCACTCTTGATTTCACATTGCTGATAAATGCTATTTTTTAACTTAGTACAGAATGGCATCATGTACAACATTTACAGCTGAATGATGCATATTTTATATTAATAAAAGAGGAGCTTTACAAAATAACCTGGCACTGTAGCAACACTGTGCAGCTACACTCTTTCTTTACAATTCAAGTGACAGAACTGCTCTTAATAAAGTTGGAGATAGATACTTTCATGTGTGGTTTAACAGTGTAAATGGGAAGCATTTCCCTTTTTGCATATAATTAAATGGTAGACACAAATGGTTATTTTCAGTACCATTTTAGTCTTCATACATATTCTGAATGTTATGTGATGTTTCTTAGGTTTCTCAAATGTATTGTTTTCCTTACATCCTCTCTCCGTTTCTGTGGGATTTCTTTTGGGGGTTTTTTTTGGTTGTTTTGTTGTTGCTGGTTTGGGGTTTTTTTGTGGGATATTTTTGGTCCTTTCTTTCTTCTGTATTTTCTACAATTTTTCCTTGGAGATACTACATGCTGCTTGATTGAATGTGAATGTAGGGGCATCGCCTTTGAGCAAGAGAACCTCTTTTGAAATACCTCGTGAAAACATACTAATCTACTTTATTTGATAAAGAATTACATGATTTAGGTTTTACATTAGGTATTAAACGCTCAGTAGCATCATTAAGGGTAAATTTTTTATTCTTTGCTGCCCTTCCCTCCCTTGCTGTACTAGATTTTTTTCACTTCAGGCATAGAAATGTTCTGTATGTCAAAATGTTCTGTAGGCACAGAGTGAAATACAGCAAGTGGAGAGAAAAAAATAGCAAAAATAATATACCAGGCATGTTAACTTTGTGTTTGTTTGGTGTTTTTTTTTTCTCCTGTCAATCTGCAGTGGATGATTCAGAGCCCTTACAAAGCTGCAACTTTCTTTGGGTGCATTGGCAAAGATAAATTTGGAGAGATCTTGAAGAAGAAGGCTGAGGAAGCTCATGTGGATGCCCATTATTATGAGCAGAGTGAACAGCCAACAGGAACCTGTGCTGCCTGCATCACTAGTGATAACAGGTCAGAGGCCTTTAATATTTTCTGAAGATACAAACACAGTTGGCATAGTGTGTGTAGCATAATTTGTTTGGAGTATCGGTCTTCAAAAATTGTGATTTGAATGATAAAGAAAGTATTGGCACTGGTTTTAGATAACATGGAACTGTCTAGACCATAGTTTGGGGGTGGCCAGTATTAATATACTTTTAGAGAACAGCAGTTGTATTATGGCCAAAAAGTGTGAGATAATAATGTAGTGGTTCTTTCTGAACTTTATAGCTTCCAGTTGCTCTGGAGAGAAAAAATATATGGGAGACAAAAGTTGGTTAACACGTATGTTTATGAAGCCTGTGTGCAAGCTGATTGGCATGTAAGGCATATATACCTGATTGGCAAATGAGGAATATACTTCAGGTGGTCCTCTGTTTAATGAGGATAGGTGTCAGCATATAGCCAGATTAAAAGGGTTAATTCGATTTTATACAAAAGAAAAAAGGGTTTTTCTTTTGCTGTTGCTCTTGTTGAGTTTATCTAATACCTGTAATTCTGCATGACTTACATTTTAAGAATTTCTTCTTACTTTGTGTTTCATATTTTCATTCACCACTTTTTTGTGTGCATTTATCTTGAGCATGGCCCTTTGCTTTCTTCTTTCATCCTCCACCCACAACACTTGTGAATTTGTGTTCAACCCTCCCTGATTTCTGCCAATATCTAAATTTTCTGATACCAGATACTGAATCAATAATGAAAATTATATCAGCTACCCTGAAGGATATTTTCTTTTTGGCTCAGAATAAGATCAAAATAGGTGTCATTATCCTTTTTGGTTTCCCTCTGTGGCTTTCAATGCCGTCACAAAGGACGGAGGTTGCACAAGCTCTCTGGACAAGCTGTTTAAACGTTTGATCACTCTTCATGGGAGAAATTATTTTAATGATACCCAGTTGCAATATTCCTTCTTCCAGCTTGTGTCTGTTCTTTCTTTATGTTCAAGAATAGTTTGGCTCCATTTTCTCTGTAAACTTTCATTTGATATTTGAAGAAGCAGGAAGGTCTCTCCACAGGTACCTGTTCTTAAGGTTCATCCAAGCCTTTCTGCATTTGTTAAGTGTTCCAGTCCTCTAATAATCTGGATGGCCCACTGCTGGACTCACTGCATTGAGTCAGTGTCTTCCTTATAACGGAAAGCTCAAAGCTGGGCACAGAACTCAGATAAGGTCTGGAGGCCAGAACAGAGGTTTTCCTCCATTCTGGATATGTAACTTCCTTTGTCCTCCTGGCTGCATGCTTGCTCATATAGAACAGAATTAACCTTCTCTGTGCAGTGCACTGCTGACTCTCATTCCAACCCTGGTCCACCAGCATCTCCAGGTCCTTCTCTGGAAAACCGTGTGGTATCCTGTCAGCGTTCAGCCTGTATTATTGTGTGGGATTTATTACATCCTAGTTGCATGACTTTGCATTTACCTTCAAGTTTTCTGCCAGCCTAATTCTCCAGGCTGTTGAAGATCCACTGCATGACAGACAGCCCTGTCCTCCAGCTTATCAACCTGTCCCTCCCAATTTATTGTCATACATAGTGTCTTATTTTCAGGAATGAATGTACATACTCAGTGGAGGAAGGAAGTTCATTCATCTTCATCTGGAGTTTTGACATTAATTACGTCTACAGACTTCCCCTTCAACTCCAAGATTCATATTCAGTTTTTCAAAGAGAAGGAAAGAAATAAAGATGTTTTTGCTCTGTGATTCTCTTCAGTCAGTGTCTGTGTATGCATCCTGTAACGAGCACCATTTTCTAGATAACATGATCGGAAACTAAAGTCAAGGCTGTCAACAGGCATACAAAATGAATTCAGGAAAAATATGTGCATCTAATGGAATTTTAATAAGCAAATTTATCTACACTTTTAAATATCTGCAAATACTTCTTTTATTAAGCAGTATTTTTTGTTTGCTAATATAAAACATAATATCAAATTTTTTTTTCAAGTATTAGACAATGGTTTTGTCTCAATCAATGCTTTAGAGCGTGCTTAAGAGTGGCAGGGAGTTCAAACTCCTTGGGAGACATTAGAAATAGGGGAAGGTTGCTGCTAAAGACTTGATTGTGCAATTGCCCTTATTCTAGTGAGAGCAAATTTTTCTCAATCTTTAATTACCCTCTGATTGTTTCTTTGGTTTAGCATTTTCTACTTTTGTAAGAATCCATTCAACCTGGCCCCAGTTGATAACTCTGTTTATTGATTAATGTCTTGTCCCAGCTGAGGTACTTGCTAACTTCAGGTAATTCAGCTCTCGTCTCTCTTGGAGGAGCTGGCTAATGGCATTCCTGTTTTTCCCAGAAAGTGGCTATGTATATTTATGTTCTAGATGCCCTGATATGAATGTTTCTTATTTCTACAAAATCTCTAGTTTTTTGTAGGACAGGGTTCTTAGCTGATGCGTGATTACCATCCTGAATTCTCTGCTTTAGCAGTACTAGTATGCTTTGTTTTCTCAGAACTTTCCAAGAAAATCCTAACACAGGATTAAACTCTAAAGTGGGACCTACATTCTGTCATAGTCTGTGACTTTGATTTCTGCGTTCTGCTTAGAAATACCCACACGCACAGTGTCTCCATTAAGCTGTTTCAATTGAAGCACTCTGGCTGTCTCCAATTACTGTGTTTCATTGAAAAAATATCTACCTTGTCTGTGTCCCACATGTTGAATGTAGTGCTTCAGATGTACAGTTTTAATTTGGAAAAGCTTGGTGCTTTGTCGTCAGTGTAGCAATCTTTTATTACTCATATGTGCAGAGCATCTCTATAGTTGGATGTAGCCACACAGAGCTAGGTTTACAGTTCCAGGGGCATGTGGTAAGTGAAAGGAAATATATAGAAAGTATTTGCTCAGTTTTCTGGAACATAATTGCTTTTCACTTAGCAACATACTTAGACAGAGAAGATTTTTTTTGCCAGCTATGCCCTTGATGGATATTTAGGGTTTGCCAAAACTGAAAGATTTAATTTGCTTTTAATTTTAAATTCGATTTACAGAAAATTACCACAGTTATGCACATATCTTTCTCGGATTTACTTGGTTCTCCAGTGGGTTTCTTGTCACTGAAATGATAACACTCAGCAAGAATGAAACTTCTTGTCTGGTTACTTGCAATGCTACAGAGGCTTGGTCCATTTGTTCATAAGTATTTTTCTTTGTTTATTAGTTTCCAAATTCATGTTAGTACTTGTTGCCTTTAGGCTTTAAAATTAAAGAGATAAGCCCCAAGACTGTTCTTGGGCTGAAATGACAAAGAACTGTATTTTTTATATATTCAGTAAAAGTCCAACTTTGTTTTAGTCTTTATATACTTAGAATAATAAACTTAGAGAATATGCTGAGTTGGAAGAGACCCATCAGGATCACAGAGTCCAACCTGCACAGGACACCTTAAGAGTCACACTATGTGCCTGAGAGCGTTTCCAAACGCTTCTTGTCAGGCTTGGTGCTGTGACCATTTCCTTGGGGAGCCTGTTCCTGTGCCCCGTCACCCTCCAGGTGAAAAACTTTTTCCTAATATCCAACCTAAAGCTCCCCTGACTCAGCTTCAGGCCATTTCCTCAAGTCCTGTCACTGATCACCACAGAGAAAAGATCTGTGTGTCCCTCCTCTTCCCCTCACAAGAAAGTTGTAACTGCAATGAGGTCTCCCCTCAGTCTCCTCCTCTCCAGGCTGAACAGACCAAGTGCCCTCAGCTGCTCCTTGTACAGCTTTTCCTCAAGGCCCTTCACGGTCTTTGTTGCCTTCGTTTGGACACTCTCTAAGAGCTTAATATCTTTCTTACATCGTAGTGCCCAAAACTGCCACAATATTCAAGGTGAGGCCGCCCCAGTGCAGAGCAGAGTGGGACAATCCCCTCCCTCGACCAGCTGGTGATGCTCTTTGCCTGATGCCCCCCAGGACACAGTTGGCCCTCCTGGCTGCCAGGGCACTGCTGACTCATATTCAACTTGCCATCGACCAGGACCCCCAGGTCCCTTTCCATGGTACTGCTTTCCAGCATCTCATTGCCCAGTCTGTACGAACATCCAGGGTTGCACCGTCCCAGGTGAAGAATCCATCACTTTCCCTCGTTGAACTTCATGTAGTTGGTGATTGCCCAGTCCCCAGATTTGTCGAGGTCTCTCTGCAGGGCCTCCCTGCCTTCAAGGGAGTCAACAGCTCCTCCCAGTTTAGTGTGTTGGCAAACTTACTTAGTATTCCTTCAAGTCTGTTTAACTTACAGATGATGTCAGTGATGAGTTCCGCTGGAAGTTCACAGGGAGAGTTGGTTGCTAAGAAATTCTTTTGGTATTTTGTTTGGTTTTTATGGAAAAAATTTTCAAGAATTCCTAGTTTACTTACCTCCTAACACCCATAATCTGGCTGATGTAGTTAAATATCACAAAACAGTGATGTGTTAATGTTAAAGGGGCATCCTTTGACATTAAATCTTGAAAATTATATTTAAAACTCTATAAACCAGCATGGAAATACCTCTTTCCCCAACTTCCTTTCTCTAAATATTGCATAAACATTCTCATAATAAAATTGCACAAAAGAATTTGGTCATGGTAGCTAGAGTGGAGAACTACTGCATAACCATCTTTTTTATGACCTGTTTTTAGGAGTACATCTGTAAGTTTTGTGTGTTTCATAAGGCTGAATTGAGTGGGTGAAGAAGATGATTTAAAGTAGAATGTATCTTGGATGTAACAGAGGCAATATGATACAAGTATTTTTGCTCTTGCTAATGGAAGTTGTGTCCTACCGCTTGTGTTATAACTTGTTAGGAAAGAAGGAAGTACAAATGAGTTTTTGGTAGTTTTCCAATAATACATAGCTAAGCCAAAGGTTTTTTTAACAGTTCATCATTTAAAAGTAGCAACATGACCCTTTTTTATTTGCTAAAGGAAAATATGAACCTAATGGGGGAAAAAAACCCAAACAAGCCTCTTTTTAAATAATATAACTATTCATTGGAAAATTATAAGGGCAAGACTTACATATCCATCAACTTTTTGCTTCTTGTGAGGGAAATAGCTTTCAGAATATAAACTGGAATAGCTACTTTTCTTTAGGTGTTAGGTATTGGAGGAGTTTTAATGAAAATCTGCAAATGCTAAACTGCATGGAGGGATTTGATCACAGAATGCAACAAAGGCTGATTCACAGTAAAAGAAGGCACTTGAACAGTGTAATAGGTTACATAAACTGTATAGCTGGATTTAAAATACAACCATATATGATTTAAATTTGAATTCTATTTTTAATGTATTACTTAAACATATTATTTAATTATTATGAAATGGTCAAATAAAGTGTATGTGGTTTATGGTGCTCTTTGTTCATTGCTTTTATGTTCCTCAGGATCTTTGAGAAACTATGTTCTTTGTGAGAAATTTGCAGTAGCGTTATTTACAGAGGATCTAATCTCTGGGTTTTTCATCACTTTCAGATCTCTTGTAGCTAACCTCGCTGCTGCTAATTGCTATAAGAAGGAAAAGCACCTTGATTTGGAGAAGAACTGGAAGTTGGTGGAAAAGGCCAAAGTTTATTATATAGCAGTAAGTTCAGCCTCTTTCAAATTGCTAAAATTTTTGTTACTATATTGTGAGGTTTAGGCAATGAATATGTCTGTTGCATGTGGCTTAGGATGATTTCTTAGGAAGACAAGGAAAGAAAATGACTGCTTCAATTTCAGCATAGTTTGATTTCTTCAAATTTAGATGTACAAATATAGAAGTGTGTTTTAGTTATGTGCTCTCTTAAATTAGTGCGAAAAATCATGAGAACTAAACATTTTCAAAGCTTTTGTAGTAGTGCATCAAATTTACATTTCACATTTTCTAGTAAATTGTTGTGAAGGATGCACAAATTATGTAGAAAAACACTATTAGCATAATTATTCACTGCAAACAGTTTGAGCTTATTTGTGTGAACAATCTTAATTGCTATTTATTCCATAGTAATTACTATGGCACCTTATAACTCAACATTTCAGAAACAATGATTGTGACAAATCTCTTGAATGTGGGCGGTGGGGCAAACTGATTTTAATGATGAAATCTTACTTCTTGAATAAAGGGGTCTTGAGGATGGGGCATTAGTAGATTCACAATTAGTATTCCTTTTTTCCCATCCAGAATGAATCAAGCCAAATTAATGTATTTGTGTAGATTACATTTTGGCTTAATAGAATTGGTGAATTTGTTTTCATCTTGCAAGCAAGCTGATATGACTGATCAAAATTAACAAACATAAAACATCTATGACAGATTAAAACTTCATAACATGCATGTAATATATGGATTCTGTATGACAGCTGCTTCCATTCTGCTACCTGAGCTATGTGGGAACAGCTGGTAAGAAGTGTAGAAAATTGATTATCCAGGAGGAACAAGTTCACTGAAAATAGTTATTTCTTTTAGATAGTGTTAATGTCTCCTATAGCCTGTTAGTGTGCACTGCTGTAGGCTTTACATGGTTGTTATTGATTCTTGTGCATGGCCAAGACTGCCCCTTTATAACTGTCAAAAGTACTTATGACCTTCTCAGTGTACAAAGAAAATACATCCCACTGCTATGACCATATGTTTGTGCTGTGGTTAAAAAAATACGTAGCTGTATTGTCTACTAATTTTTATTTCTGTTTTTTCAAGTATTCTGAGCTCTTTATTTTCCAAATGCAATGCTTGGGAATTAATGCCGTTGGCTGAATGAAAGGCTAAGAGTACAGTTTAAATAAAGAAGAAAAATGACAAATGTTACCAAAAGTGATACCAGACTGTTTGGTTTTGGGGCTTGTTTTTTTTAGTTTTACTGTGCTTATATATTATATCATGCTTACCAATGAAGCTTCCAATACACAATTTAGAAAAATTAAACCTAGTGGAGATGCTTCAGGAAAAGTGGAACATATTACATGAGGTGATAAACAGGTTTGTATTTTTTAAGGCATAGCCTTCATCTTATTTTAGTTGTGAAGTCCTTCCTCTGTGTTCAGTCAGTTTGATCACTTAAATTTTGACGAGGTGATTCACTACACTGATTTTCGTATATATTAAAAGCCATTCTTCAGATGCCAATTCTGCGACATCCAAGCTTTGACAAAGAGACAAAGAATTATTGTAGCAAAATGAAAATAAACCCAAGGTGTGTGTATGATAATGGATAGTTAAATAACATTGAAGTGCTAATAAATTTTATTAGATATTTGTAAAATTAATTCAGATTAGAGAAACATACGATTGCAGGAGGAGGTGTGCTGGGTAAAGAACCTTGTTCACATGCGTAACAAAAGCATTCAAGGATAATCTAAGAGATTTGTAGTTCAGTATTATCACTTCAAATTACAGATTGCATGTGTAACTTTACTTAAGGAAAGAAGACAATGTGTAGAACTGTACATGGTTCCTTGTGCTAGAGTGTGTTCATGCCCTTTTCTTTCATTTAGCTTCTTTACTTATGGGTTTGTAGCAATTTACGAGATTAAACGAAACCATGTAGTGAGCAATTACCACTCCTGAGGTAGAGGGTAGCTCTCAGAGTCATTAATTTGTCTACTGTTGTATGTCTTCACTTTAGTCTTATTACCTTCCTTGACTTTGCACTGTGCATATGTTGCTTTTCATTTCCTGCTTTCTATCCAACTGTCACCTATTTCTTGGATTGCATTAGAGTGTGTGTCAGTGACAGATACTTATTCTGGAAATCCGTGTCCTGAGATTATCAAACAATCTATTTTCTTGGCAGAGTAGGGCAGTTGTTGCTTTAGGACAGGTCTCTGATATCCTGTGGTCATCTGTATGTGCTTTATAGAATAGATAATATGCTTTTCAATGCAGCATTCAGCAGAATGGTCCTCAGATGAAACGTAGCTCTGAAATCTAATCAATTCACAGAGGGAGGAGTAGGTACAAAGGCAAAGATAGTGAAGCCGTGACAGAACCCTCAAAGACAACTTCTGTTACCGTGAATGAACACAATACATTTATTTTAGCCATCTGGTAATCAGATCTGGCAGACAAATTAGAGAAAGACTAGCAGAGAATAGGACCCTGTAAATCACAGATAGAAGCAAAATGCAGAGGCTGCCCCAGCTTTCTCAAAGATGGTAAACTTTAAAAGTGTATTTTAATCTTTTTAAATTACTGTATTTTGTATCATTTAGGATAGGTTACATGTACTGTCAAACTCTATGCAATTTCTTTCTCTTCTCCAGATATAATTCCTATGCTTGCAGTAATTTATACCATTGACATCGTATCTTCCAGTCTGTCATACTCATTTCGCTGTGGATCAGCTAGCTGTGCTGCTGGTGTCTGATTAGAATTCACTGTGAGGGATTTTATTTGGTTCCTACTGGGGCTAGAAAATGTCTCTTCCTCAGATGCTTCCCTTATTTCACAATAAGTTGAGAGTTATGATAGCACTAAGCACTGTCATTTAGTCTCTGGAATTGTGAGTGGGACACAACCTGAGATGAAAATAATCATAAATTGGGGGTAGGAACAGGCATGTCTCTGTTAATTTTTTTTCTTTTTCTCTCTTTCTCTGAATCTGTGCTTGCTGTCAGAACTTACATTTTAGAAATCTTATGTGTTAGAGTTACATCTTAGAAACTTGGGGGATAAAACTCCATGTTTGTGCACCTTGTCTTATTTTCAGGGGCATTAATAAACTGATGGTAGTACTGGATTTATGCAGGCATCTCTATGAATTCTCTAACGTGTTGTGGGATTTTTGTGTGGTTTTTTGGGTTTTAAGATAATCAGTGTCTATCTGGCACCAACTGAAATCTATGGGAGCTGCTGGTATTCAGTTACTTTAACATTGCACACAAACATTTTGACACTGTTAATGCAACTTGCATTGATTATATTAATTAACTATAGCTAGGAACTTCCATATTTTAGTAAGGCCCAGAATGCAAAGATATTTTTATTGTCAGTGGTTTTGCTAAAAGAAAAAAATCTGCTAGTAGGAGTTACTTAGGAGAACAGGAAAACTGAGGAGAATTGTAGTTGTCATTTGACTCCAGTGGGCATATCTGTGTTACTGTATATGCGTAAGAAATTTTGCACTTGTTCTTTGACAATGGGAAGAAAATGGAAAAGGAGAAAATGCTTTCCTTCATTAAAAGCTGCACTTAGGAAATCTTAACCGTGACAATTGATATACACAGCTTGCTCATACAGACAGCTGAATTTTAACTTTCTCCCTGAATTTGAACATGATTGTTAGAAGTATGGTGCTTCTCAGATATGTGTTTCCTCATGTTCCAGTTAGCCATCCTTATTTCTGCCAAGTATTTAGGTTTACTCAATTTGTTCTTCAGTCCAACACCTGCATTCATTTAATGTGGGTGGAACACTGTCACGTGATGCTCATATTATCTTGGTGCTGAAGTAATGTATGTCTTCTTTAAAGTTCCTTCTGTGCTTCAGTTGGGCTTTTTTGTTTGTTCTGGGCTTTTTTCATAAATACTTCCCTTTACTAAGCATATGAAATGGCAGTATTGACTGCAGAAAGCTTCCCAGTCTGTAGTAACTTGAGTCTTAGCTTAGAATGCATCAGTTAATTAGCTTCCAAAACCCAAACAGATCTTCTTTTAATAAAATGCTTATTTCTTTCCTGTACAAAGGAAAATACTAGAATGTTATTTAGGGACTGTATTACAATTTGTGTGTTGTGGATATAATTTGTAAACTGAAAAAGTTGGTGCTATAAGTGGTATCTCTCAAAACTTTTCTCATTAGTATCTACACTAATGTAGTGTAGACTGCCTTGCCATTTTATGCTGAAAGCACTGCTGATGCTGAAGCTTTTTTGTAGCTCTAAGGCTTATTTCTAAGCAGCTGAATTTTGGGGTTTTCACTTTGAGTACTGCCATGCAACCTTTTATTAAGAGAAGATAACACTTTCATTCAGTCAGCTTTGCATGGGCTGTTGTTATTTCATAATCCTTTAAAGTGTAAACTGTTTTCTTCTCCCACTTCCATGTAGCAAATAATAGAGGTTTCTAAGTGGCAGTGCCCTTCAGTTGTACCACACTGAGTGTAAAATTTTCTAATGCTGCTTAGATTTGTTAGCCCGCAGTTGAATTACATGCAGCACCTTCATCATCTTTTCTGCTTTCAAAGTGAATGTCAAGTGTAGTTTATTTTGATAATGACAGTTCTGATCAAGACCAGGAATTCTGATCTTAGGCTGAGTTTTGAGTAGGAAATGTCATTTGTTGCACCATGTCATAACGAACCCAATGAAACCTGCCTATCTGCTGGAGCAGAAGTTTTTAAAACTCCAACCACTCTAGTATGGTTCAACAAATACTATTTCATTTTTATATTTATTTTCTTTTAATGCCTAAGTGCTTGTCTAAGCAGAGAGATACTGTGGTAGTGTAGTGGGCTTGATGGAGGAATTATCTGGTTTCAACATGAGTCTGTCAAAACATAAGCTTGATGTCAGCAATGTGTAGCAGAGCTTAAATAACATTCTACAGTATTTTACATGGGGTTTGGCTATTCTACTCAGGAAAAAGTGCTGATTACTATAACAATGTAAGTATAAATGAAATTTCTTTTGTACTGTCTCCTCCTTTCAGAGGCATATTCAGTGAAGGCATTTTTGTTGTAATTTACTGCTATGTTAAGTATGATAATTTACAGTGGATTGTGATAGGTTTTTTTCCTTTGAGATGTGCTAGGTCTGTGTGTGCATCACAGGAAACAGGAGACAGGCAGGAAGCAAAATATTCCCAAAAAGGACATTTGTTTGAATAACTCCAAAATAGCTTTTTTTCCCATTGATAACTTTTGCCATACTGCTCTGGCATCAGTATGCCATTTGACATGCAAACTATTTCTCACAATAATGAATAGGTTTTATGGCCAGGAAAACACCATTCTGAATATCTTAACCATAGAGAAGAAGATGCAGCTAGCAACAGTTAGTTGTGGCCTTTTTTGATGTCCTGGGATAACATCTCCTTGCTGAAACCACCATCTTGAGCCATTGTGTTTTCTGGAAGTTATAGCAGAAGTGGGATGTGTTTGCTCTGGAGAGATAATAGACTCTGTATCTAACCAGGAAGCAAATCTGTCATTTACTGCCTTGCAAAACAAATATGGATGAAAAAACCTTTCTCTCTCATAAATACGGAAATCCTCAGCTTTTTTCCTTCGATTAAAATGCAAAAAAAAAAAAGCTTTTTCTAAACTGGCACCAGCAGATGTTATGTCATCCTGTGACATATTTAGGATGTGTTGTGCATTATGCCACCATCTAAGGTATAACTTCTCATGTGTAAATAATTTTCTCAACTAGCTTATGTGTAAAAGTGAATTAGAAGCTTTTTTTCTTATTTTTTTTTGTGGTGAAGTTTGGTCCTCAAGATGTCACTCTTTGAAGATGAATGCTTTGTACTTTATGCAGAAAAATGCATCATCAACTTTTAAGAAAGGTTGTACCTCCTGTTTCTGTAAGAAAAAATTAATGAGAATCTAACATTGTAAAAATATTTATTTCTAAATGTTCACCTTTATATTATTAATTGAATTTTTAGTATGAAGAATATACGTTTCCTTTTCAATCATTCTCCTCCTACCCCAGTAGCCTTTAAATTGCAGATATGCTTCTTCAGTACAGTAATTAGTGAAGTTCAGTCATCACTTCTTTTATCATGTGATTTTTGGGTGTTTTTTTAGAAGAATGCATTATTAGAACACTTACATAGCCAGCCTAGCTGCAACAGCCAGGCGGCAATAGCAGTGCCATTTTTCACAAAGAAAATGTTGAACAGGAGCCAAATGTTTGGTGGCAGAGTCTGTTGCTAGGAAATCAAGTTCCTGAGGCGATTAATGACAAAGCAAGCAATAACAAGAAGGCAGAATTACAGATTTAAAAGAGAGGGAGAAAAAAAAGTGGTTGGTGTTATAATTACCCAAAGAAATCCGTACTCATTAAATTGGCTGTTTTTATGATTGACTTTAATTGGAGGTTAGCTCAGATATTTAGCTCCTTTCCCACCCCTTTAAACACACACATGCACATAATCTGTAGAACTGCAGACTTGTTTTTCTAAGCATTGAGAGGAGCTTGCCCTGTAATTTGATCCCCACTGACAGATGCATTTTCTATGCTGCCATTTTGAATTAACCTATTGTGCAACAATTTTCCTCAGCTCTGTTGAATAAAACATCAAGTCTTATTACCTCAGATGGATTTGATAGAGTAAAAGAATGTACTTCTAGCTGAAGTAGACTATTTGCAATGAGTTCAGTGATTTGAACTCTGCCAACAAGCCCCAATAATTTGTGATGTATACTTAAAGAATGAAAGAGAGAAGAGCCACGTGGGGGGTCTTTTTGGCTCTATCAAGTTCAAACACAAACCTCGGAGTAATATTGTTGTTTGTGCTAAGGTTATTCCCCAAGATCAAACCTTTTTAGATAAAGCATGTTAACTCAGATTTTTTACTATTAAGCAGATTGAGTTTGAATTAGAGATTCTCTTATCCCCAGTGGTTATCCAAACTTTCAGACTGCTGTGGGATTAGAAAAATAAAAATAAATCCCCCTCTCCCAGAAACCCCAACAGTTGGATTTTACCTCTGAGACTTCTTTTGTGAAGAGAAATTTTCCCTTGTAAAGTTAAACTGGAATAAATGATGTTTAAAATTTATTTTAAATTCCAAATAATTTGTATTATGTGGCAAAGGGAGAACAGGATTTCACCTTATTCACTTTCCTGCCCAATAAGAAAAACTTATGCTGTTGGTTCAACAAAATTTTGGCACAGAAATCGGGAGGCAACTGACCCTGACATTTAAATCCTGTCATGTTTCATCGCTCATATTCAAGACAATATTCTTTACTTGGAGCAAGTGATAAGTGAGAAAATAACCTTTTACACTATCTTTAAGTGAACATACAGAAGTTAACTATAAAAGCTAAATGATGCCATAGCTCTCCGAATTCCTAATCAAACAGTGAAACAATAGAACTGCACATATTCTGACCAGCAATACCCACATTACTAATCAGATGCCAATGCCAAGCTGTCTGCTTTGTTAAATACCCAGGTTCCCTGAGGCAAGAAGACAGCTGCTATAACTACTATGAAATTTGGTAGCTCAATCTATTTTTGCTACCCTTGGGCTATCAAGCTACTGTTAATTCAGACCACCCCAATTGGTACACTTTAGGGATTTTTTTTTTCAAAGTGTTTGTAATTAAAATGATAAAACATCATTATTACTCCAAAGATGTTGTGTGTGCTTTGCATTTGACAGATACCTACAGAGATAAACCCAGCATGTAATTTTCATTGACATAATGGTTGTGATTGCATTACCCTTTTAAAAATATATTGCTTTTTAAAGGGGGGGTGGGGAGAAGAACGGAAAGGACATGCTTTTATTTCATTAATAGAATATGTAAATCTGTTGAAATACTTAATCAGTCCCTTGGTTGCAAGCTACTTGTCTGCAGAGGCTGAATTGGGCTTTGTAGCAGGATGGGGAACACTGAGAAGTGGTGCTCACCAGGGACAGGGACCCGCTGTGCCACCCGCAGCTCACTGCAGAGACCTCTGCTCCCAGGTGCCTCTGCCTTTAGGGACACTGAGTCTCAAATCATATGTAAAGTCTGGGCAGACTTAACACACTTATTTAAATGTAAATTAAAAAGGGAAGACTTCATACTCTTAAGTGATGAGGTGAGTCAATTGGAAGGGAAATTTTTACTGTAGGTCCCTTTACATGTCAGGCTTTATTAGATGCTCTCCTTATGAGAGCATAAGAATTTTACCTGTTACCATGTCAATTTTCTTAGAGCAAAATCTCTAAACTAAAGCATCATCAAATCAAGGTATTTAGAAGCTCAGAAACAATATTGGTTCTATCTTGAATTATTTTTTGTTTCAGTACTTCCCTCATAATATTTTAGAAGAATCATTAAATTAAGACTGTTCTAAAGACTAAAACTTGGAATTTGTGAATTTTTCTAATTTGAGTTAGCGTATTTGTTTTGGTTGCGGTCTACCAAAATTTACAATAAATCGGTGGTCACCACTCTGTGTACAGTTGATTGAAATGTGGGGTTCCTCCTTTCTTCTGAAGGACTTGATCTTCTTAACGAGGAGATGTCATAGTCTGCGTAACCCTGGAATATGTATTCTTTGTGTCTATGTCATCAACTGTTACATTAATAAAACGCATGGAATATTGCAGCAGTTGTGCTGTGTTTTACATAAAGAAGGTTCATTTCAGCAAAAAATGTGCATGTGTGTAACTTGAGAGCTAAGTTAAGCTATTTATGGTGGGCCACTACTTGGTCTGAACGGAAAATTATAGTTTCATTTATTGTTTACTCTTGTGATAGGGACAGTGCAGTTGTTTAAATAAAAATTTTTTATTTTTCTTGAAAAGAGTTATGAAAAATGAATTGCTTTGAAATGAGCACTATGAGATGATCGCTTTTGGGCTTGATATTTCAAAGCCAGTAAGTTTTGCACTAAAATTATGGAATGTTAAAATATGCATGCACATAATGCAAGGGGATGCATATATGCTGCTTCTTAGCTCAAAACCTGAACTATACTGAAGGGCATTGATCTACCAGCCTTGCCAGAATGGGAACCTGCAGGCTACTTCTTGATTCTGCAAGAAACCATTATAACTTTAGAAAGTAAAAATGTTTTTACAGCATAGATAACCAAAATTCTAAAAAATCTGTGTCAAGAAAATTTTTGTACTACATTGTGCTTAGCAATTGTGTACTCAGAGTAAAAAAGCTATTTTGCAAAAATACCTCTGCACAGATGTTCAGTGATAACATATTAAGCACATTACTAGTATGCCTTGCAGATTGAGCTTTTTTACAACATTGTGATAAACTCTTTAGCCCTTTAGAAGACAGAAGGGCTGAGTCCTGCCAGCCTTGTTTGTTATCAGGTTTATTTGAAACAGGAATTGACTGATTCCAAAAACAGGCTCTGGAAGTTCTTTTGAAAGAAACTACTGAGAAGTTTTTGTGGTATGGCTTTATTCCTTCTAGTTGTCAGGCTACTAGTTCAATCAGCAGTGCACTCGGTCACCTTGGTGAATGTGCTTCAGACTGTCTGGTTTAGTCAAAAGAAAGAAGATCCTCCGTTTTTCTTTCCCTTTTCCTTCAATTAAGGGTAGAATGCTTAAGGAAATACCACATTCTCTGAATAAGAAATGAGTGCCATTTTTGAAGAATTTTTTAAGTTGGAGGAGTGGATGTAGACGACGCTTCTTTCTAAGGCATATTCTGACCATCATGGTAGCAGGTAGGGCTTGATGGATGAAATATCACTTTAGCTATGTGAACAAGATAAAAACACGAGTACTAATCCTTGCAGAGGTTTGACTTAAACAAAAGCTAAGAGCCCTTAGATTTTGTCCACAATAGAAGGATTTTGCTGATGCAGCTGCTGTGGAAAACCATCCTGGGGATTTACACTTCTTTCTGGCATAAGCACCCTAATGTGGAGGCAACTTGTAACAACTGCTGTACCAGCAGAAATGCTCTCTCCTTCCCAGACAATCATACTTGCACCAATATTACTATTGGCAGGACTGTGTTGGTTAAGGACAGTGTGGGTTTCTCGTGTTTCTAAATAATGCAACTGCTTGAGCAAAATAATTTCATAAAGACCTGGCCATAATATTCACCGTAAGTACTCAGACCTTATAGTCCATAAATATTGCAAAGCTCTTTCTAAATCAGGTTTCTCATGTGTGGTACATGGCTAACAGGTTTAGCCCTTGAAGATGTGTAGATGAAATCTGGTTTGTTACCACTTTTTATGCTGAAGTTACTGAAATTGTTTTGCAGAATGCCACTGCTCCTAATAGTTTTTGCCAACTATGCTATTGCCAGATGCAATATAACAATACTTTCCTGCAAATTTGAAAATGGTGGGAAACAGCAGTTAACAGTATTTAGCATGAAATATGCCTCAGCATATGCCTCTGAACATGTCTTTTTAAGACCATATGGAGTATAATTGGTGCTGAACAACATTGAGGTGTTTTGTGAAAAGTAAAGGCTAAGCATTATAAAAAGCCATAAAATCTAAAAGAATGAGACAAATGTAAGAAGTGGGAGAAAGAGGGGGGTACTGAATATTCTGTCTTGCTCTCTGCATAACCTGAAGTAAGAGACCATAGTATTTTTCATAGATTTTTCTTCACAGTAGAGTTAAAATTAAGAAATTCAACAAAACTATGTCAGGTAGTGGATATGGAAGATGGTATGAGTAATTGGAATGAAGCAGAAACAACCTTGTCATCCACTGAGAGCACCCAGGAGAACACTGGCATTTATAGCTGTGCACTGATATATCATTGGCACTGATCACAGCAAAGTAAGGTAAGAATGAATATCGCCTTAAATATGAATTTCCCCTGTCATTTGAGGACTGGAGTCAAAACTTAATACTTTTTACTCATTTAGTTACTATTAAGATAGCTAATTTCCAAGAGACAATTTAGAATTAGTAGAGCAATGTGCTAAAATTTAAATTCCTCACAATTTTATTGATTTTAATCACGAACTGTAGCTGAATGTAGAAAAAAAAGCTACAAACTGTAAGTGATTGGAAGTTTTCAACACTATGAAGGATCCAATTTTCTCTGAAGAAAGAGAGAAATTTTCAATGAGCATATATATAAAGGATAGCAAGTATTCATTCCCCAGAACCAGTGCTGTCCCTAAGTGCTTCTTTATACTGCTGAGAATGGGCTGAAGAGAGTTTCTGCTGAGGACTGTAGATTCTTATCTGCCTAATTGAGCCATCATTTGTTGACATGAGGGAAATCATGTGACCTGCCTTTAATGCATTTCACAGTAACAGCAGAAGTGGAAAATGTAGTTTGTGGAAAGGGAGAAGAAAATGTTAAAGTTTTTTAGAAAGGCCTCCTATATGGAATATACTGTGAGGTTTGTATTGCAGCAGACTCAAATGCTTGAACATTAAATACGTTAAATAAAATTGTCAGGTTTTAATTATCTTGAAAACATTGAACTTCCTTCTATTACAAAGCCCACAGACTTTCAAAATATGAATGTAGTAAGTTCTTGGTTTTATCATTATGATGATAAAATTAGATCAGTAGAATTGAAAGGAGGTGTCATCTTTCTTTTCTTTTGAGCAAAATATAGTTATAGTAATCAGTCCAATTGCAGGGTTGGTATTGGGTGTTGTACAATGGTAAAAGTAACAACAGAAAACATCCAATATTATCATTTAGTAGATAGATATCAGAAAAGGGTGTTTAAAACCCCTGTAATTGAAGGCACATTCTGTGCTTTATGACCTTCGGTCTTGCTCCCTATCCAAATAACCTATTCTTTAGAATGTAGCATTACAGGCTTAACAGTTGTTTTGTGTTTTTTTTTTCCCAACACCAGGTTGAATTGATCTCATCTGTAAGCACACGTAATTTCAATTTTTTTTTTTTTAATAAGTGATTACTGGCTGCTCTGTTGATGAAGTGGCATCATAGGTTGAAAAATAGGGGTACAGCAGCAAAACCACTTTGGAATTATATATAGAAATCACGTAACCAGGGAACCTGGGACTGATATCACTCTGGAGGTTGGCTTACTGATGAACAGATAATCTCATTGTGCCTGTGAATTTGCATATCACTAAGCAGTCGTGTCATGACTGACCTGACAGGGACGAGTATGAGAAGAGTACTTCAGTTTTCTGCAACTGCAGACCTATGTAGGAAATCCTCTAGCTGAAAACAGTTGACAGCTGGAAGAGTATTGCATGTGCCTCTCATGTTTTACTCTTGTCTAGACATCCACTTGTGGCTACTGTTGGGATGTGATACTGGACTAGGAGGGACTTTGAACTGATAATTTGCTATTGCAGCTTTTAAGTTCCAAAGATTCATGTCTTGCACCTCTCATTTTTGATTTTTGACATAGTGTGAGAAGAAAAATGGGAATAATAATGAGAAGTAAGACAGAAGCACTAGAGATTAAAAAGAAAAAGATAAATCTTTAGATTTTGGGAAAAAACCTCTCCTGGGCATGTTATAACATGATGTCTTACTCTTTTGCATAAAAAGAGTATGTGTGTTTTAATGTTTTATTTTCTGAAATACTGTGATAGTAATAATACAGCTTACCATTTGTGAGCCATGGTAGAGCATTTACTGTGTTTTTCATAGTATTCAAGCTATTGCTTTTAGATTTGAAAATAGATTTTGTTAAGCTATGATTGTCTTAATCCTGTGTTACCACCTGGAAAGACACTCGACAATTAACATCTGCCTTAAAGGCAAATGTTTTAATTCTGACTGTACAATGTAGTAATATGTAAGTAGAAAATTCAAGGGTGAGTTTAGATTTTTTGCATAGAAGGCAACACCTAGCATGCTACCCAGGATATCAATTCCATTTTCTAAGGTGAAGGCTGCAAATGGCCATAATAGCTAAAAAGCCACAATGGAATCACAGTCAGAATATTTAACCTGGTGTCAGAGTCATCCTTGCCTCCTTGTCTCCCAGTATGAGGGAATAATTCATACCATTTGACAGAGTCTGGGATATTTTGGTGCTAGGTGATATTTTCCAGGAAGGAAAAGCACTTCCACATTTCTTCCCATTCTCCTCGTTTCAGCCCAATTGGATTAGAATGTATCAAACCTTAAACTTTGCTCTTGCTTCCTCCTATTTACACATAAATATATTTGTGCATATGCAACTGATTCATCAGTTGGGATTTGGGAGTAATTTTCTCCTCCTCCTAACAATAATTTAGCAGTATTGTTATAGTAAGAGAGTTTTTTCCAAAAATCTAAGTTTAGTCATCATCTTGCCTTTTCAGTGTTATTCGTACCGTATATATTATAATGCTAAAAGTAGTCACTGACATTTTATTTTAAATAGATACTACTTAATATTGCATCAGTTTTACACCATGGTCTTGACCTGTTGTTACAATTCAGCTAAGTTTTCAATTTTAACAGTAGCTAGGTTTTAAATTAATAGAAAATACATAGCTTTGTATGGAACTCATGGAAGCTTCTTCCACTGGCTGCTGGAAGACTCTAAAAACAAGAAAAGCAAAACAAAAGTCTTAATATTATTGAGTGTGTGGGCCCTTTAGAAAGCATATGAGGTTTTAGTTTTGGCAATTGAAAATGTCCAGTGGAAATCCATTTCTTTTTTTAGTATATCAAGAAAAGGGGGATTGAGATGATAAGAATCTTGGTTTGTTGATATGGCCACTGGCAAAAAATTAGTATTGCAGAATGACTCATCTGTACTAGAAGGGCAACAGTAGCCTATGTTACATTGTGTGTTTGCTCTTATGTTTTGCTTATGTGCCTTAATTATTTTAATTAAAGTAAGATTAAATACTTATTATGACATCAATAAACTGAAAATTTGCATTACAAATTAGGCAAAATCTTGGAGACAATCCTTTACAGATTTTTGGTCCCAATCTAGAATTTGTGTATAGTCCCTTCAAGTTGAAGACCTGTGGCTAAATATGGAAGTTTTGATGAAATGCATAAAGTGTATTAGCTGTAAATTCTACATGAGAAATATTTGCTTTGGAGTTCTGTTTGCCTTCACTGATAAGTTTGCCAAGCAATACTCAGAAATTATGACTGCCCTGAAACAGATGAGGGTTCAAAATTAAGCCCTGTGCAAATTAGGAGTTAATATTTGCCTGACACGACAAATGAGTAATAAGTTTTAGAGCAGGCATAGAAGCAGTTCCCAAATTAAAATCTCTTGTTTAAAAAGAATTAGAACCTTTTAGAAATCCTATGAAATATTGTGGGTTCTTCTTCCATGTCAGTAATGTTTATTGTCACAAATGTTTGAGAATATATTATAATAAACTATCCAGTTCTTCCCAGATGGTAAAGATTTTTATTGATGACTCATTTGACTTTGTAATTGCCATAAAGTTTTTTCATTACCAAAACCTGTGACTAGAAGACAACTTTCCCAAAATTTCTCAGTACACTGGTTTTTATACTGAACTTTATAGTTTGTTTTTCAAGAGCTCTTAGCTTGTAATGTCTGATACCAAGTTTTTTTTGTCTAAAATTCATTGTAAAAGGACACACATATGGTTGCTCTGTCTTTGTTTTATTTTGCATAGCCTTGCTTGGCATAATGTTTCAAATAATGGAACACCACAGATTCTTCAGCCCCAAAATACCCTCCGCTGTTTGGTAATAACGGGCCAGAAAAATTGGCTTTCTTTCTTTAGTCATCTTTATTACCTCTAACTTGCCACATTAAAAAGATTGCTCCCATTTTGCAACAAAATCCTGGATTTTAAGTGTACGGAAGCAGAGGAGTTATGCTGCAAAGATGGTTGGTTTAGTCTCCAGAGAGAGATCCTTTTTTTAAATCTCCTTAGACCTC
The DNA here is from genome assembly GCA_013396775.1 of Cephalopterus ornatus. Taxonomy (NCBI): domain Eukaryota; kingdom Metazoa; phylum Chordata; class Aves; order Passeriformes; family Cotingidae; genus Cephalopterus; species Cephalopterus ornatus. The sequence continues at coordinate 143,473 of VZRE01011795.1, forward strand.
AACCTTTTTCACCATAATGTTCTCTATACTCGGTCTTTTATTTTATAGTTTAATTTGCTTGTGCCACATGGGAGATTTCTGTTGGCTACTGTAACTTGATGTAAAATATAAAAATTCATCTTGTCATTCTTGGAATCTCTGCTGCTGATGAGCTGCAGGATTCAGTAGCCCAAAGTCACATGGGCCTTTAAAACTGAGTCATGGACCTCATAAATCATCTAAAGAGCAGTAATGGTACAATCTGCAGCAATTGTCATACATAGATGGTGCGACTTTTTTTTCACAATGTGGAAGGAAATTAAATGAGAGGGAGCAAAGAGCGCTTTATAAAGGAGTTAGAGCACCATAGGTAATGCTACTCATGTTTTTATTCAACATATTTAAGATAATTTGTTAGGATGTGGGATACCCCATTTGTTTTACTGTGTGGTTTTCCTGAAAGGGTAGCACCAGTTAAGCACAATAAAGCAAACAAATCATTTTCTCTAGACATATGTGGTTGAAGTTCAGTGATTGTTGGTGTTAGGAGCCCCAGACTAGCAGTGGTTGATATGCCTTGTGCTAATGTGAGTGTGTGTGATTGATGGTTCAAATTTAAGTGTAATTTTTCTCCAATTTTGCTCATATTTTTGTTATATACATCACAATTTTTTGTAAGAGATTATGTTCTAGTAAGATCACCCAAATATTTGCATTATGTTGACTATGCTGTATAATTACTAATTAAATTTTTTTAAAAATTAATTCAACACTGTCATATGTTCATAATGGATATTTGAATTTTTAATATAAATGTTAGTGAGTTTACTAAAAATATAACTTGTCATCTGACTCCAGCAAGCTAATCCTAAAAAAGAAATAAAAGCCCAGAAAAGATAATTTCATTTCAGAAAATAAAATTTCAGATACTAACAAGTTAATGCAAAATTAAGCACACTTTCAAGCTGCTGCTTTTTCAAAATGGATTTAGAGTTGAGGAAATTCCTGTGGATTTAAGTGAATTCTCCCAAGAAGTGGTGTACATGACAGAAATGAAGAAAACTACTTAACTTGCTATGAAATGCACAACATTTATTATCACTTTCAAAGCTGATATTTCATGCATTTGTAGCTGTTTATGACTGGCTTGAAAGCCAGTTGGATGTCTGCTCTCAAAGGTGGCCATGCTGCTCCAGCTGTGTTATAGCAGGAGTACTGACAGTTGGTTTTAACTGAGTGGAGTTGTGCTACTTTAAGCAATGCTTTGTTTAGGAGTACTTTGTGGTTTGATTGATCTTGATAGTTTAAGGTGCTCTCCAAAGTTATAGGAATGTAGTTTAATACAGCTGTTCAGGCATGGGTTGGACAAAGTTATTATCATTGATTTTCCTTTTAAATTCAAAACCAAGAATTAACCTCATCCCCTTTATTTGCTTTAAATCAATGCTGTTCATTACATAAACTTCTTTCTTTCCCTTCTTTTTATGTCACTCTCATTAGATAATCAAACATATATAAAACTGGGATTTAGATGCTGCTTGTGTTCTTTAAAATATTTTCTTCAACAGAATAAAAAAGAAATATAAATGAGAAATAAAACTGCGGAACAAAATAAGAGCAACATTTAGAACTCTTGAGCAAGCTGATAGAGTATGAGAAGTGCTAAAGGAAGAGTAGGAGATCATAGACGTGCTGGACGGAAATGTGCACAAAATACCCTCTCAGCCTTCAGTAATCTGCAGCTCAAGGTCTTCCTCAGATAAAGGCAGTAGCATATTGCTCAAGAGTTCTTTTTATCAGTTTTTCACACATAAATGTAAATAATAGTTTTTCTAACTTCTCACTTCGTGGCGTCTTGGAATAACAAGTCATACACTTGAGTAGTGTATGGATGGAAAATATGGTTTTTTGTTTTGAGCTTGCCACATGATAGTTTTGTTTGATGTCCTGTAGTATGAGAGGCCCTGAACAATTGTTCCCTGAGTCCTTCCTGATGCTAGAAGCTGTGTCTTCTGCAAAGGGGGAGTTTGTATGAGATGGTTGACATGGAGTGAGTGAGCAATTATGTGAAACAAGAGTGACCACATATGGATCTTGTTACTGTGGGTAGGCTGTGAGGAAACACTTCCAACTTTTGAAGTAGAATAGCCTAATGTGTGCAAAGGCTTTAAAGTCCTAAGGCTTGCCTGCAGAAACTAGGAAACAGTAGTGTGGTAGTCACTGCACTGTTACATGAGAACTGTTGAATGTACAACGCGGGGGAGCTGCAAGATGTACTTTCTTTCTAAAAACATGGATAAGGTCCAAGTGTAGTCTTTCTAGACGTTACCATGGAGTGCAAACTGAATTGAAGATCTGGTGATCTTGGAGGTATTTTTCAACCTTAACAATTCTATGATTCTGTTACAGTCTAGTTTACTGTATATATATTTTCCAATGTGGACAAGCCAAAATACAGCAAGTGTACATAGGTTTCTATTTTCTGTTAGTAACTTTATCCCTCCTTTTCTTCAATCTCATATAAAACATAGTACCTCTTAATTCTGTGATGCCACATGATTGTGACATCCTGGCTCTAAATTTCAGAGCTCTGATTTTCTTACTCTGTCTTCATACCCCAGGTCTGCCTGCAATCACTGAGTCCTGCTTCTGGTCCTCAAGAGCTGAACACTGTATTTCAGATGAGAATGTATGACTGTAATTTATTCAGAATTATTTTCTGAACTTTGCTTTTTTCATAGTTGTGAGCAATGAAATTTCCCCCAGTAGGTAAACTTTGAGGGTGTGTCTGGTTGGGTTTTTTCCTTGTTTGAGCCCCTAATATCAAACCAGAAATCTGTTCTTTGCTCATTTGAATGGCTGTGGAAGACCAAGGATAGAATGGTAAGCCTGTTCCAGTGCCGGAGAATTGGAGATTAAAAGATACAAGAAAAAAAATCATTCACCTAGCTTTTGGGAGGATGAAGACAAAAGAAATTAATCAGTTGACAGCAGGGGGGGATAATGCCTTTCTTGAGGCCTGAGTTGGTATGTCTGGTTTGGTGTTGATGGTGAAGAAGAGGGCAAACTGAATGAAGACTGCTTCCCAGAAATCCGTTTACTGGTTTGTAAGTGGTTTCTGATAGATTAGGTTCATGAAGTTGAAAATCCCACATGTAAAAGAGGAAAATCGATATTGCTTACGTTGTTTTACGCCATTTTTGAATTGGTATGCAAAGCTTTGGGTTTTTTTAAGCTAATAGTTTTGTGGGTTTGTTTTACATTGTTTAGCTGACTCAGAAAGTGTTGCATACGGGGGTATCTCCCAAGATTGTAGATTTGTGCTACTTCAAAAACATAAGATTATTGTATATCCAGTAGCACTAAGTTAAAAAAAAAACAAACCAAACCAAAAAACCCCAAACCAACAAACAACAACAAAAAAAAAAACACGAAGCAACAACAAAAAAATAAACCCAACAACTGCCCCAAAACAAAGCTTGGTAATTATAAAATGTGGGCTGCCACACATGGCTTAGTGCCAGAACAGTCAATGATGTGCAAAGAATCAGTCATAGCCTGAAAAATATTTTGTCACAGTGCTACCCTCCTACACCTAACCCTGGCAGTTTCCTGTAGCTTTGCTCAAAATTAGGCTGTAAAAACCATTTCATGTTTTCACAGCAGCAGATATTGTTACTCATACAGGCTGTTGTGCAGACCACTTATGATTTGTAAGGTTAGATTTATAGATAAACATAACAAAGTAATCAACAAATACTTTCAAAAGAAAATAGTGGGAAGTTGAGGAGGACATGGTGGCCGTGCACTGATTCTTTGTGGAATGCTTTTTTTGCAGTATTGCTGGTTTTTTAAATAGTCTGAGCATGGCTTTTGTGAAGCATGCATGGGCTGTGTTTCTGCCCAGGCCTCAGAAGAGCATATGTGCCATTAGATATCATCTAATTTAATTTCTTTTTCTTTGGATATGGTCTTAGTGGGACCCCACTATATACAATGCGTTGTTTTACCCTGACTGCCTGCCATGAGATCCTTTTCTATACAGATCTGCTAATCTGTTTTGCCTTAAAAAAAATATTCACACCTTCTTTGTGTCTGTTCTTGAATTACAGGAATACATTTGTCAGTGTAACCTAGTAGTAGCTTTACACACACAACATGGTAGTAATAAATTAGTTTACTTATCTTGAGTGAGGGTGGACACACTGTGTGCGAAATAGCGTATGAGTTACTGTGCCCTGGCATTGTTGTGTCTTGTGTGGGACACACAGGTTCTTGGGGCTCATCCCAGGCTTAGCTAAATTGGTATCCCATATGTTTCCTATGCAGTCCTTTTGGGGTGCATAATTATATGTGGCAAAGAATTAGAAGTCTTGACATGGAGCTTGTCAGCACCCACGTTCAGAATAGTTACATTAGCAAGAACTGAGTTGTTTTAGGTTGAATAGTGTTGTATCATAAATGTTTCTGCTGTGGCAAAATACATCCAGCTAACAGTCTTCTTCCCTTGTAGGTTGCCACTCACAGGACAACTCTCTGAAAGATAATGCTAAGAATTGAACTCTGAAATGTAAAAAAAAAAATACATCCATAAAAAGGGCTGATGATTAGCAGTAACATTGTTGCCACCTCAAGAATAATTTTTTCCTGTGAATCATTGTTCATAGTACAAGTCCACTCATAAATACCAAGTATATGTTGTCAGGGAAAATCTGAAGAGTGTTTTCTTAAATATACCAAACAAATTGAGTATTCCAGTTCTTTTCTTTTAACACAGATATCTTCTGGAAGACTAGTCGCTCACAAAAGTGGATATTGATGTGGTATCCATGTGGGACAGAAAAGGATTGTTTGAGCTCACTGAAGTGAAGTCTTCCACCCCTTTTGTAACAAATACAGACACCAGTAGATGAATGAGTGTTACAGCTGGTGCCTGTCATGATCACATGTTCTGCTTATGGATCTTGTCTTACTCTAGACTTGATGTATTACAATAATTGAAGTAATAAACTTCACAGTGAAAAATTCAAGGAGTAAACCATACAGCTTCTATGCAGGTTTGAAATGCCTCCCTTTTATTAAATTGAGGGTTTGAGGTTTAGGACAGCAGTATTTCTGTGGCTTTTTTTTTATGAAAAGACTGAAATGTTTGTTCTATTTCTAGTGAGTGTATGTGGGAGAAGGCAACATTTTGTTAAACACATGCAACTATAACAACATTCTGACAGGAGCAATGTTAACTTATAAAAATTTCTTTCACATGTGAATAATAGATAAGGCTGAAGTCTCCCACTGAAGTTTCTACATGGCATATCCATTTCACAAAGAACTTAATTCTTTCATAATGATGCCTTTAATTCTGATAAAACGAATGGATTATTGAAATGGGTGTCCTTCATTCATAGTTTTCCATATAGTATATCCAAATAGTTCTTCTTTCAAGTGACCTATGCCCTGTGCAGTCTCAGTATTTTCATGTGTGGTCTGCAGCCCATAGCAGTAAGAGGAATGTCTGTGCTGTGGAAAGAAAGAGAAAACTAACAGATGTCTGTGAATGCAAGGAAGTGTTGTGGAAGTAGAGATGGGGTGCAATGCTATCTGTAGCTTTGTAGAGATTTCTGTGGAAACTTGACACTTCTTTAGTGCTGGTGTTCCATACCAGTGTCTCAGAGTACAATATCTGCCTGTTGTAGGAACCCTGCTCGTTCAGCTAACATATTTATTTGTAAAAAATGCAAGGTCTCATATTCAGCAAGTCTTCCGGAAAACAAAACAAAGATCCCTCAAAGAAAGCCAAACCCGAAACCCATGGAAAAAAACCCCACCACAGAACATTAGTTTACCCGTTAGTTTATATTTCTTATTATTCTTTTCTTTTTTTCTTTTTGGTGTCACTATAATATTCCGCCTTTTGCTTTAATAGTGACTTTTTCATGGATTTGCCACTTCATAGATGTTCACTGTTAATTTGTCTTAATTTAACTTTCTTGTGAAGTTGATGCTTTTATTATTATTTAATAATGCATCAGCATAAAATATTTCTATAGAAGTTAGTGGGAAAGATTAAATTCTGCTCCATAAGGCTGCCCAGATAAATATGCAGGTGTGCTAATACTTTTTTCCTTTGAATCCTGTAGTTTCCATGTGTCTTAGGAGTAAAACATTGACAGGAAAAAGGCGTACAGGACTAAAATTCTAGTTCTGTCTCCCTAAAAATCTTCATCAATCAGTATAGCTGTTAAAGGAGTTAAATGCCAGTGATGTGTTGTTTAGCAAGACTGCTTTATCCTAAAAGCATTTAGTCCTGTTGTTGCATTAACTGGTGTAATTCCTTACAGGACAGTTTGTGCACAGTATAGTTTCAGTACATGAATTTGAATGTAGTTTTTAAAAGTAGTATTTTACTGGAGTAAGGCTAGTCTGAAATCCTGCATTTCCCTAGTGCTAAGCTTGTTTTGTCCCAGACTTGCAGTATGTGTCTGCCATAGCATAAGGAGGAAGTACTTGATCTTGAAGACTTAGAAGCAAAAAGAATACTAGTAGGGTATTGCAATCCTTAAAAAAAATCTCTGAGAATTGGCTATTAGGAATCAATTTTGTATATGGGGGTAATAATGGGCATTTAGGGTACAATTCCTAGTGAAAGGATCTTAAAATAGATTTTTGAGGGGTTTTTTTTCTTTCTATTTCCTGGACTTTTGAGCATACTGTAAGGTCAAAGGTGGAATTGTTGTCTAGATGTTAGGTCCTACTGCAGTGCTGTTTTTTTCAGCATCCAGTCATATACTACAGAAAGTATTAGCAGGTTAATGAATCCAACTGTAGTTTATGAAAAGCTCAGTTACAATCTACGAAGAAAAGCATCTGGTTTGTTACAGTCTTTCTGAACATTTAAACAGCTGTGTGTGCGTTTCAGCTTCAAGCTGATCTCTCAAAAATGTGTAAATGCATGCTTTACACAGCTCTGTCATAAAATTCAGTTGGTTGCATTACTTATGTGCCCTTTTCACAGCATTCTCTCATCTTCCACTCATCTATAGCAAACCTCTGTAGTTATTCCTGCTGATTAAATTGGTGCTTAGAGATGAGTAGAGAGTAGTGAGCTGCAGGCTGTGTTTCTTGTGGATCTGAATAGGACCTTTGAAGACTCGTGGTGATTTTTGGATAGGCTTTTTATTTACGTGTTGGAACCTGGAAGTAAGCTTGGCATTCAAAAATAGTGTGCAGTTCTTGGCATGTGGCATGGAAGCCTGAAGAAGAATGCTTACAAGAAGGTTCTGACCATCTAACAACCTTTTGTGCTGGTTTTAAATTTGAGCTGGTCAATAAACTTCTTCCCTGTTTACTTTTTCAAAGTAATAATGTTGCATCATGATCAAGTGAAGGGTGCCTTCGCACAGGCATGAACACTTAAACCTGTGTGTCTTTGGGCCAGTAATGTTACAGAGGTGAAGTCTGAACAGGGAGGCAAGGCAGTAACTGGGGGGTTTTCCACCTGCAGGAATGTACTGAGTGCAAAAAACATAAAAGGCAAAAGGGATTACATGATGTATAAAAGTGTTGGCCCAAGTAGGTACAACAGTTGATCTAGTTAAGAGGTGAATGGATGGAAATCATATATATTGACTTCCTCAAATTTTCTGACTCAAGATTCTGTGTATGTAAATGTTATTGTAATTCAGTACTTAATTGTGAAATTTGCTAAGATATTAGATCCCGAGTTTTTGATGATGTGACATTACATCCATTTAAAAGTATACCACACCAAAAAACAAGTAACTACTTAGTATATACTGTATGATGGAAAAGGGAACTAAAAAAAAATCTTCCCTATCCTGACAAGCTTAACACAGAATTCCCTGAAGTCTGCCTTTAGAGTAATATTTTGTGTTGGACCTCGAGTTCTGTTACTATAAATGTTAAATTGCTCTTAAGGATGCCTTACATCTTTCATTGTAAGGATATTTATGTATAAAGATGTTACTGAATTTGCTGCTTATTGTCCATTCTCACTGTTGAAATCCAATTGTAAGGCTTCGGGTCAGCATTTTTCAAAGTTTGCAAAACTGTAATCCTTGAAAAATATTGTACATAAAATAGCAAGCTGTTTTGTATTTGTGAGAAGCTGAGAAAGTTATTACTTCAGCTTTTGCCAAGTAAGATGACTAAAAAAAGAAAAGTTTATTGTAGAGGATTACGGAAGGAACAGATTTATGGTGAGCGTCTGATATATACCCAGTATCCTCATGTTCAACTAAACCAGACTTGCCCTGGGCCTTCTGGAGCACAATGCCCTTAGCAAGTAGCTTTCGACAGCTTTTTCAGGAAGCAATATTTTTCTTCAGAAAGAGGGTCACTTCACTGTTTTTCTTTTTCCTTCTCTCCCGTCTTATCTTTTGAGTTCAGGAAGTATTTTAAATTTACAGCCAGCTTTGAAGGCATGAAGCAAGTTCAGCCCCAGAAGTATTTCCTGTTATGGCATTAATCTAATTCCATGAAAGTAGAACTGATTTTTCATCTGTAAAGTAAAGTGCCTGGAGCAGCAGACCATTACTCTGGGTTATCATGATAAAGAAGCTTAGTTTTGACACCAAAGTGTTTATCAGCCTAACCAGGGGAAGATTTCATCCTTTTTGTTGAAAGAGATATTAATGGATTATAATATTTCTTTGCTTCATGGAGACAATGAGTTCATATTGAAAATGTTGACCCGAAATAACAATGTTCCCATAACGTATTATAAGTTAATTTATCTGGAAAGCTACCAGTACCTGGGGGACCAGGGAAAACTACTTGTAAAATGATAATATAGTGGGCAAGTGTGTCCTAAGTACATGATAATGATAATTCCAGAATTATAAAATAGTTTAGAGCTCTGGCTGGAGCTGCTGTTTGCTTTATGGTTTCAGTGATGCCTGTGAGTGCAATTAATCTGATCTGCTCATCTTAAGGATGTTACAAAATTTATTGTGTAATAGCTTTCAGATACTGTAGACTACAAGTTTCACACCACTTTTAGTGGCTAAAATTGTGTTGCCTTTATGTTGTGCTTCTAACAGTGCTTAAAGCATTCTGCATTTACCTGGAAATATGCAACAACTTATACCATATTCCTTATTTGTAAGACTGCCTTCTAATGTGCGTAGGATTTTTTAAAATATTTATGTTATAAATTGATAATTTGAAGTTAATACTTAAATAGTTAAACTTGACCATAAAAGCTAGTGTCAGCTTGAAGCTTTGACCATATTCCGAGTGTGTAACTGTACAAACTGCATGTGCAGATCTGTTTCACGTGGGAACTATAAGAAATCTCAGAGTGCATTTCTTCCGCACTCCAGTTCCAGTGTCTGTATTTAGGTGTCATCTCCCCAAATTAGCATTCATCTCCACGTTTGTTTGCTGTCACTTTAGAAACTATGGGTGAATTGTATTCCCTGGTCTTGTGAACGTTGATAGTAATTTTTACTTTATGTGTAACGAGTAGGTTTTGATATGGGAGTGCCTGAGGACTAGGAAGTGATGCATTTTTCCTCACTGACCTCTTGGGAAGCACTGCCTTTGGTTTGCCTGGGGAGGCAGGAACCTAAATTTGTGCAGCCCACAAGGAGGAGCTGCTCAAGGCAGCTACCTGGGGTGGCGGCTGAAACAGGGTTCTGCAAACAGAGAAAAAGCTAGAGATGCACAGCCCAGTTAAGCCATAAATACTCAAGGTTACAGGAATCCCCAAGAGTGACTTAAGACTTGAAGGACACGGTTAAGAGGCAGGCACAGAAGGAAACATCATTCTGAGTCTGAATAGTTTTCAGGGGTGGCAGTACCTGAGCCTGTGGCTGGTGTGAAGGACCAGAGTCCAGAGAGGGCAGCAGGATTGTCCTGAGGATCTGCTGGGCTTGAAAACCTGCTGGGGATGCACAGACATGGCGAGGCAGAGCCAGCCTGAGGGGAGAGCAGTGCAGGCTGCTCTCTGTGTCTGCCACTAAGTGCCAAATAGCTGTTTTGTTATGGGAGAACAGGAGAACGTCTGAGCCAACCAGGGCTAATTGTCTTACACCTTCAGGCCTTAAGCTGCAAATTCTGTGCTGATTCGTTTGGTCAATTAGAAAAAAAAATTTTCCAAATGGTTGAGTGGCGTGTTATAGCTATGTGCAAATTCATTATTTTTAAAAGTGCTTACTATGTTTCCATGGCAGACAATATAGTCATAAAGATAAATAAGAAAGCAGTGTTGTCACATATCTAAAAAAATTTCAGGTAAGGATGTCTGTACATTTCTTGTGGAGGGCAGTGTATCCCAAGCACATTCTCCCTGTCTTTAATTCATGTCTTCACTTGTCTACTACGATAATCTATTGGGCTGCACTCTGAAGTGAAGCAGGGAACCGAACTGAGTGAAAGAAAGAGAAAATACATGTTTTTTTAGTTGGATCTCCTAGCAACCCCACAAACAGTTCTGCCATAAAACTGGCCATGGTATAGGGATATTAATGAGCAGCTGGAGAAGGTAGAGGTTAAGAATTACCTGCCCGAGCACTGCTGATAATGAAAGCATGCAAGTAATTGTGGCCTAACTCTGTCTACATCACATTTACATTTTTAACAACAAAAAAATTATATATGTAAAGCATATTTATTGACCCCTATTTCTAATGCCATTATGCTTGTAATTTATTATTTTGGACTTTCAAGACATTAATGTACTACTTAGTCTTAAAATATCTCTTTATTTACATGTGGGTAGATGGCGGAGTAGTAACTGAATAAAAAATGTTATATACACAGAAAGTTAAATTTGAAGTATTTCAAAGAAATGTACTTATTATAATTTTGCTATTTGGCATATTTATATAAAAAAATCATATTATTTGTACTTGTTTTGTTGTTTTTTAAATTATTTATAAAATTGGAATTGCCTTTATTTATGCATTATCTGTTAGGGCAGGTCTATAGTGGTGCATTCATTCTGCAGTAGATCTTCAGCTTCAAAGGCAATATAACAAGCCCCTTGAGCCACTTTTCCCCATGGCTTTCCCAAATTGCAGCCTGGAAGTCTGCTGGGGGAGGGGATGGGAGCATCTGGGCCTGAAAGGATGGAGCACTTTCAACTCTGTTTTCTGTGCTGTAGAACAGCTGTTGAAAGAAGGCAACCACCATGCGTTAGAGCAGCAATTAGCACTGCTCTGGCATATGTTGAAATGCTCTCGCCCATCCCCTGGGAAAGTAAAAAATTATGTGAAATGCAAAGGTAGATGTCCTTTCTCCTTATGTCTCCTGTATGATGCCTTCCTGAGATGCATTATGTCTTTAGTCTATTCATCAGATTTCTGTCTTTTGATATTTTGAGGAACAGGGAGGTGAAGGGTAAGAAAGTGATGATTCCTCTACTTATCAGTAGACTTTTTGCATATGATCAATATTTAACAGCTTTTTACTGAAGAGTGTTGTCTGTGAATTTCCCGTGGTGTCACTGGAGAAAGGACGGGGGAGTTGTGTATTATTACAGGAAAATTATGTCTTGCTCTAAAACTGCACCTATGGTTTCAATTAGTCAATTCTCAATTATAATAACGTAATGAGGAGTAATGAGGAGGTGGGCATAACCTGGGACTAACACAAAACATATGTAAAATTAGATTGCAAGAGCCTCCTTTGAGAGCTTAATGGAAATAAAAGTCCTAAGATAACAGTTGGTGTGCACAGAAGATCTCCTCCAGTTAGACTCGTGGAAGCAGGTAGATGCTGATGTTGCTACAAAGAACTAGCACAGCTGTGTCACTTCTGTGCACAGCCAGCTCTCCAGCCAAACCAGGCTTAATCTGACACTCCAGCCGTGGGTGATCATGAGCAGCATGGAACTGCTGGGAACAACATTTTAGAAGCAACAAATACCTTGTCTTTGTGAGGAAGGGATTATTTATTGGAAAAGGCCTTCAGTAACTACTGAATTGATTTTTCAGAACTGTTGTTAAACAAGCCTTTAGGTCTTTTTTCCTTAATTATTGATCGGTGATAAATGTTATCTTGGTCAGATATATTTGTTTCTGATTTGCCCAGTATCTTTATGCTTAATAAATGCACATGCCTTTAAGCTGCACCTTTGTGTCAATCAGAGATGATGCAATTTTTCATCCTTCTACCAGAAAATTCAAGCTTCGTATGTAGTATGGCAGCAGAATATTATGTATGTGAACACCTGATGCTCAGCTGTGTGGGAAAATACAAACCAACAGTTTATATAAGAACAAATGTATAACTGCAAACTACTCTTTATGTGAGCCCTGTTGTTTCATCCAGCAGAGCTTTAGTTGGAGTGGAATATCTATTTGTGCAAAGTACAATTAATAACACTAATTCAAGCAGTGTATGTTGCCCATCAGTTCTTGCCAAAAAAGGATGATTGGAAAAATCTTTAGCACAAGAAAGCTAAAATCCAGAATTAATTCCAGATGTTTGACTGTAACAGCAACATATCACTCAGCTCTGACTGAGCTATGCAAAATCTAGAATCATAGAATATTTTGAGTTAGAAGAGACCCGCAAAGTCCAACTCCTGGCCCCGCACAGGACAGCCTCAAGAATCACCCTCATGTGCCTGAGAGAGTTGTCCAAACACTTTTTGAACTCGGGTTTGGTGCTGTGACCACTTTCCTGGGGAGCCTGTTCCAGTGCCCAACCATGCCCTGGGTGAAGAATCTTTTTCTAATATCCAACCTAAACTTCCCCTGACTCAGCTTCAGGCCATTTTCTCAGGTCCTGTCACCAGTCATCAAAGGGAAGAGATGAGATGCCCCTCCACCTCCCCTCATATTATTACTAGCATTCTTCTTTCATTGCACCTCAATTGTTATTGAATTAAAAATTAGGGTACTCTGAGCTCATTTTGAAAAGTTTGCAAGAATACAAGTACAGTCTCTGAGTGAGCATCTGCCTGTGGCTTGCCTTTGTTTATGTGGTTTTGAAAGAGATCTGTAATGGCTTAAAGTGAGACAGCATCCATGAAATAGTAAGGCAAGTTTTAAAGCATGTTTCTCTGGTAGAACTGTCTGTATATGTGAAAGTATCACTGCTTGCTGGACTTGCCATTTTTATCAGTGTCTTTGACCATCAACCATGTAATTTGAACTATTTCATTTATTGTCCTGTCTCAGCTCAGGGATTTCAAATCATAAGGGCGTGACAAAGAGGCTTGATGAGTGCCTGTTACTCATCTGATGCTGTCTTATGTTGAGCTTGGGCAGGGATATTGCAGCCAGTGAGAGATCAATGTGCCAGTCCCACAGCATGCATTTCTTCCTCAAAAAAAATAAATCTTTTGTGCTTCACACATTTACTGGTTTCTATTAAGAAGTCTTAATATATTTTGTTTACAGTGCCATTGCTATTGCACTGCTCACAACGCATTTTTGTCCTTTTTTCTGAGTAGGGGATAAGTATATATGTATTTATTTCTGCAAGGTCTCAGGTTAAGGCAAACTTCTCTGGACAATTTGAACGCAGTCATTTTAGCCATCTGTTAGCCTTTGCTCATCATGAGGTTGTTGGTTTTATGTTTGGTTTTTTAATTAAAAAAAACCCAAACACCATAGAAATTAATGCTTAGTAGATATTCATGACACCTGTTTTCTGTCATAGTGAGAAAGCAACTTAATTATTTTCAAATAAAATTTTACATTGTTGGATTGAAATTTGAATCAGTTCTTCAGAAGTAGAAACGGAACATACTGTTTCTCTTAAGATAATGACATGCATGTGCTCATGACTGATTCAGTGTTTTGATCTCAGATGCTCTGGACATCTATCATGTAGCTACTGTCATATAAATTACACATTAGTGCCACAAAGATTTATTCCGGTATATAGTAGTAGAAGTTCCCTTCATGATAAAGTATTAAAAAATATAGGATGTGTACCATATTATTGGAAATTTAATTACAAAAAAAAAGCTACCTAACTAAACATACTAAGCAGCTGTATCTCATCCAGCTTTCTGCTAAAACCTTATCACTAATTTAATTTAAATATTTGGGAAACTTAGAGAAGTATTAATTTATAAAATAAAATAATCTTAATAGGTTAGAATCCAGTCTTATGCAGTTGGTAAAGGATATGTGATTTGTTGGGTATAAATTTCTCTCTGATATTTTAAGATATTCATGAAGATTTCACTAACCAGTGAAATTAGTTCATTAGGACACTTATTATTTTCATAAGGCTATTACAGAAAAATGGTGCGGGTTTCAGAGCCAATGGAAATATTAATGCATGTTGGGTTTTCTTTGTGTTTCTGTTTCCAGACATTTGTGCTGGTTTTATAAATACTGACTAGTTATTTACTAACAAAGGCATAAAGAGGAGACTTACAGACAGGGTTAAGCAAGGCGAGGGGAAAGGATGGGGAAGCGAGCAATACAGAGAGTATGTCTTCAGCTTAAAATATGAAATGACACCAAAAATATTCATGATAATGAAGCTGACACGTAGAAAACATTCCAAAAAATCCCAGTATATAACACTTAGAAAACATTCCAAAAAAAAAAAAAAAAATTTATGACCCTTAAAAAACATTCCAAACTACCACAGTATAACCCCTAATCAGAAAGAAGTATAACCCCTAATCAACTTTTAGCAGGGTGTGCCCCACTGGGGCAAGGCAGAGAAACGTTCTTTGGGTTGGACTGGATTCAGAAGACACCAGGAGCAACAGCTGGCTCAGCTCCATGGTTTTGAGTGACCGATCACAGCATACATGGCAGTAGCCATCACTCCTCCTTGAACAGGAGGAGGTAGCTGGAACCACTAAATATCCGTGGGAAGTTTGTACAGCTATCCATGGGAGGAATGCTGTACCAAGTAAATTGAGCAGTTCTGATTCAGTGCAGTATGTTTCTTTTTTTTTTTTTTTTTAATTCTAGTAGCTATAACATGAAATTGAGAAAAAAAATACATAGTTGTTAAGTTATTTACAGTGGCAGAGGAGGAAATGGAAAGGCAATAGGGAATTTATGGAGGTTATAACAACAGTAGGTAACTCCTCGGAAGGTTGTCTGTGATCTTAATTACTTTGCCTGTACCTCATATCTTGTTCACTTGCCGTTTTTCTGAAGTTAATATTTTAGGGTAGGAATTGAGTCAGCCTCTGTGTATAGATCACCTGTACTATAATGCAGTTGCAGTCTAGATTATAGACTTTGAACATTACCGCAACATGAATTAATAATAAAACTGTATTAATAAGAAACAGCAGCCTATCTGCACAGGATGCACAATCATCCTAAATTCTATATATGTCAAGTGTAGATGAGTTGCAAGGTTTGGGTTTCTTGAGGTAGTGCACATTTCTGGTGTAAAGAAAATCTCCTTAATCAGTAAAAGACTAAAGCAAATGCTTATTAAAAAAAAAGACATGTATATTCTAATAAAAAATACAAGTTATCTGGGTCTAGCAGAACTTCCTGCTTTTGAGATTTTAAATTATTAGATTGTAGGCATTCCAAGACAGGAGCTGTTAGGTCATTTCTAATTGTAAAGCAGTGGCACAATGAAATCTGAAGTAATACTCATCATATAAAATAATTTACTCAGAGGTCTTACCTTCCTTTATGGCCCTTGCTGTTTTGAAATGAGAAGATATCAGGCAACTGACAGGGAAATATCAGATATCCATGTATTGAAACATCCTAATAAGCATTTAGCAAGATACTTAATGATTAACTGTGTGCATTAATTACTTACAAGTGTTATGTGTCATTAATAAATCTATACTTAATTACAATATTAAACATCTTAGTTGCTTTATGATTAATTACATAACTAAAGCACATGTTTGTAAATATGTGATGATTGCAGTGTAATTATTGTTAAATTTACTAAAATTAATTGTTAATTGTGTCATTGTAATCTGCTCCTTTCACTCAATCTCTGATTGAATGAAACTTGTGGTTTGGGGATGGGGGAGGGGGAAGATTCCCCACCTTATTTGTGTATTGGCAGGAGAAAATTGTGTGTTGTAATTCTTCCTGTGTATTTTCAGGATAAGAAAGATAATGTAAAACAGATTCAGAAACAGTAGCCCATTTTTAGCAAACACAGATAATACTGTTTGCTCATAAGTACGTGAGTATATTGTTTTTGCAATTTAGTATGTTTGTAAATGAAAAAGAAAAAAGTAATCCTGTTGTGTGTTTAGCAAAATATCCATTTATGTACAGTCATTTAAGAGAATAGATGAAATCTGTGTGCATTTTATCTTTGTGTTAAAGGTGATTATACAAAATGTGTCTTACTGTCTGTTTCTGTCTCATTGAAAGTTTGACAAAGTCTTATTTAACTTCAGCAAAATTAGACTGTTATTGTTCTACACATAAGGAACTGGTTTAGTTGCTTAAGCTATTAAAATGCAGCTGAAAAAACTGCAGTTTCTTAGAAATATAAATTAAATTCTTGGTCCTTTAGAGGCAGATGACTTGATGCCCACTAGTTTTTTTAAAGAAAGATCTGGTAATTTCTGTATTTTTTTCCCTGTTCAGTTTTCTAAGAATGGCAGTCAGTTTCATTCTTATTCGACCTGTTTTTTGCAACACATAGTCTTCAGTCATTTTCAGTTAATATCTGTGGGCTCACTTTGTGTAGTAGATATCAGAAAATGGCATGCGATTGAAAAAGCAGTAGGAAGGTGTTTCACCCACACTTGTTTCTGCTATACCTCTTATCACTAAAAAGCTTATCTTATTAAAATACACTTAGGTTTTTCTTATGAAAAAAAAAAGCTGTCTTAAGTAGAAAAGTTTTTGTTTATCAGTTTCCTATTTCTGGATGCAGACAACATCTCAACATCCATGGAAAGTTTGCTGTTACTGCCGCTGCCATAACAGATGGGCTTTTCATGTTGATAGCCTGTCCATCTGAATAGTTTCAGTTCTTCCCCTCTATCAGCATAACAGTAGAGAAAAGCTGTCCAGGCATGGACCTCTCTGGACCATTGAGAGAAATCAAGGCACGCAGTGCTCTTGGAATGCAAAAGGATATTGTGGTTTGTTTCTCTTCCTCTATAAACTATCAGTAACTTACTTTGTGGATGGATGTGAATTTCCATGGAATTACTAAACTTGATTATCTACTTGTTTGAATGCTTTTTTTTAGAATAAAATTGCTATGTTAATGTCACTTAATAAGAAAAATGAGAAAAAAATAAGGTATTGTTTGTTGGGAGGAGTAAAATTTCCCACAGTGAACAGGAAGCATCTCTATTTCACGCACATTCTTTAGATTCACACACATTCTCTAGGTTTTTCATCTAAAAGGATCGGGCTGTCATTAGCTGTGGTAATGACATTTCAGCCAGCTCTCAATGAAGATGGAGGTTTTCTGAGCAGAGCTGGTGGCCAGGGTTCTTTGCTGACTCAGGAGATTACTACTGCATTATTTTACAGTTCTTACTTTTAAAGTTATCACTGGAACCATGAGAGCTAGAAATAAAGACCATTTTTATAGTTCTAAACCGAAATTTGCTTCTGTATGTCATTAAGTGATGTATTTTGCACAAGCTCATTATGACAATTGAGAGCTTAAAAAATTTAACTAAGAGGTGTTTCCTCTACAGGATGTCCATCACTTTGTAATAGTAAATAGTAAAATTTATGATTAACTTTTACCAAAAAAATGAGTTATTTCACTGCATTTCTCAATACATATACAAAGTTCTCACAAAACACTACTGGTGTGGTATTGATACTTCCAATGTGACTGAGTGTTCAATGACAGGTTGTGAAAAAGATGAGAGAGATGAAGAGCTGGAAGCAAGTAATTAATGTGAGTCTTCTCTTAATTGCAAAATGTAAGTGTTCTCTTCAGAATTATTAGGAGACAGAGAGGGAATGAGAGAAAGTTTGTGTTTGAGATGAAAAGTCTTGGACCATGAAAAACACCTTTCTTCCTGATTGTGCAATTAGAATTTTTTGCAGAACCTTGGCTTGGAAACTTGCTGTTTGGTTTAATTCACTAACATTTGTGAAACCTTCTTATCTTTAAGTGCAAAGTATTAGTATTATTTGCCTTGTTGTTGACGATTTGCCCCAGGGATAATTTCTTCAGCCAAATATTTCCATTTGTATTCTCTAGGTGTTATATATATTATATACCCATGGGTCCCATTGCTCCCTTTTGTGATTGGGATATGCTCAGAAAGGAAACTATGAACTTTATTTCTGAAGAAATTAGGGGCACTTTCCAAGAATATGTTCTGTACAAATCTAATTATATTTAACATTATTAAAAATCAAAATTCGTCTTTGCTGTTTCAAGACTAAGATATGTCTGTCTGTTATAACTGGAATCCCTCAGTCTCAAACTTTGTTTTTCCTAAAGACACCAGGCTGGTATCTACTTTATCTAGTCTACAGTTTGTTGTGACTGCAACTTCAAATTTTCCTTTAATATAATGGAAGTGTGAGTCCAATTTTAAAAATAATTTTTCGGACATGAGAAATAACATTTATTTTTATCTCGGGATGTGTTTACACTAGAGAATGTTAGATTTGGTACTCCCAGACTTCAAAGTACTCACAGAGAAAGTCAATGCAAACTTTGTTTCTTAGTCACGCACACTCAAGACCTAACACATACTTTAGATGAAGATAATAAAAATCTTGGTAATATATAATATGTTATTAACAAAAAATAATGCATCTTCTATCAATGTGGTGGGGGTTCAGCAGCCAGCAGAATTTGCAAAAAGCCAGCACAGATGCAGAATTGCTGCAGGACACTATTGATTTTGCTCTCTCTCATCAATTGCTAATTAATTTTGCTGCAGTTTATAAAACACTTACATTGTTCTAGCTCTTGTTTTTAATAGTAGATGAGAATCTCTAGTTCGGCTGAATTAAACTGTTACAGCATTGTGAGATGGAGCCAGAAATGAAATCTGGCTTGCATGCTCAAGTACTGAAAGTCATGCTTTTTGGAATGCAGCCCGTAATAACTTTAAGTTTATAGAATTTTAACTCCTTGGTATTCTTTCGGTGCTCCGAGTGCTCCAGTGGATGTCATAGCCCAGATTCATTTACTAAGTTTTGCCAAAGATTCTGCCTAGTATTCCCAGCTGACTGTCTCTGTTTCACAAGTGCTTTATCCAGTAGAACACAGTGAATGCCAGGTTTTACAGACTTCGAATAGGATGAATCCAGCCTCACTGTGCTACCTCTGAGAAAATAGTCAAAATAACTGAATGGATAAATTTTTTTAAAATACAAATAAGTATTTTAAGTAATAATGGTTTTTAAGATGCATGCTTTAAAGACTAATTAGCAATGCTATCTTATTTTCTTACTTTATCTGCTGGTTAATGGCTTGTTAATGCGTGAAGACTGCTGTACTTCTCACTAGGCTGCTTCTCCTAATTTTATTTTTGGAGATATTCGAAGAGGAAAAAGCAGCCAAACTTCCATTCCATCTTTGAACAAGACAATGCTGTTAAAATCCCTTTTCTGGAACATCTAAGGGTTTTTTGTAAACGTGAGAAATGGAGAAAATACAAGTTTTGTAAAAGTCTAAATTTTTTTCTTTGTAAACAGGAGATGCATTTCCTTTGGAAAAACACTGTAAAACTGCCTTTCATTTTGGTAACACATATTACACGCCTAAGAAAGGTACTGTGACAAATGTAGGTTTAGGACATTGATTTTTAACATAATGAAGTTAAAACATTTTCTAGTGTTCCAGTCACAGGTAGGATGCAAGACTAATTTGAAGGTTTTCTTATTACTTGGTCTTTTCCTGGTACAACACATAACTATGAACAGCTACCGTAATTTTCAATTGACACTGGATTCTCAGGGCATACCACTTCTACCAAATTAATAATAAACACCATGGAAGGTCATTCTGTACTCTAAATTATGAAATAGCTATGTAATAAGAATATGGGTAAAGCTGTTGAAATACCAAAAGAAATCAGGTGACTGGTGTCTAACATGGACTATGAATTCATGTTCATGGTCTGCGTAGTCGCAGGGTGAGTGTGAAATGTTTTCGCAAAGACTTTGAGTACTGATCTGCTCCTGTTCGCACAATAAGAAATATTAATAATTTTTTAAAAGTGTTGATATTTTTAACTGCATGCCATCCTAATAGTATAATAAATATTTACTGTGTAGTAGTAACTTAGAATCTCACACACACATTCCTCCTTCAATCCTCTTTTTTTCCAAGTGAAAATGATATCTGATACACTTTTGTATTTTCATCACATTGCTGAGTGGTTTTACTGATTAGATAAAGGCAGAAGAAATGTACTGAGGCTAAGTGATTGTTGTTGAAATACAAGAATCACCAGGAAGATGCAGCAGTTTCATGTTCTGTGTCTACAACATACTTGAAGTTAGGAACTGGTGCTAATTTTGGTATTTTCAGGGCCAACAGGCCATCTTCTGTAATTCTGAATGTGTACCTGGAATTTTCACAGTAAAAATTATTTCATCATAGCTTTGAGGAAAATATAGCATGGCATTCATCCATTTATCATGTGCAAAGTTAATGAGAGACTTTAGACAAAAATTCAGCAGTCCTAGAAATTAATTAATTTGTTGGATAACTAATATAAAGGCCCTCATTTTCAGAGGTGAAAATCTCCTATGCATGATGCATCAGAGTAATAAATATAGCCCTTTTGTTAGAACATTTCAGTACACTTTTGAAATACTGTTCACATGTAGAAGACAAAACTTACATGACATTCATGAGTGGCCAGCTAGTCCATGGAAGGCCTTAAAATTAAACCCAGTTCAATTCCTGATGTTACTAGCCTAGATGTGGTAATGTTTCCCTCAAATGAGCTTTAAACTTCTGTTAAAATTTTCAATTTTTCACAATAACCTGAGGAAATTCAGTGATAACCATTGGCTTGTAGACAAAGTCAGCATAGATCAGGTCTTTCAAAGTTCATGCTGCTGTTTTCTGCAATAGCTGCAGTCTTGGAACTGGGGGTGGTACAAATAGTAACTGTGGAAGAATACTGAAGCATTACATACTCTATTGAAGTCAAACAGCAATTATCACTGGCCATCTAAAAGCATGAGTGGGAAAACAAATGTGAAGTTACCTAAATGAAAATTTCAGTAAATTGAAAGAGAAGTTGAAGGGTTCAGTACTCAAAGCTATTTGTACACCTGGTGATACTGATGGTCATCAAGAGTAGTTCCAAAGTTGTTAATTTCTTACATGACAATAGTTTACTTTTAAAAAATCCTGGAGTGCTCAGTGTTACAAGGATGAACAAATAAATTTGTTCTCCTCTTTAATTTCAGCTCTTCTCTTTTCCTGTCTTGTCAAGCTTACTCCTTTCTTATCCTGCAGTGTGAAGAGTTAGAAACTATGGCACATCTAGGCATATCCCCCAAAACACCTGTTGAAGTATTTGTTTCATTGAAATGAGACTAGTAGTTTTCATGCTGTTGAGAAATGCAAGTCACTGTAACCTTTAGCTTTGGGAAGCATGTATTGGGATTTTTCCGGAAAAGCACAGTAAATTATGCTCCTTTTTGTGATAACCTAACAGTTGTGTTCTTTATGGGTGAGGATTTCTGCAACCACTAAAGGGCAGTGCATGCCACCTTATGATTTCTCTTCTGCAGCTGTTGAACTGTCTGTCCTTGCTGTTAGGCAGATGGAGATAGAGCCCGTTGCTGGGCTTTATTGAGAGATTTGGAAGCTTGATGCAGTTTTTAGCATGTAAGATTAAAGGTCTGCTGTTGTGAGCAGGACATGAAGAGGAAAACTCTGCCCTTCTCTTGTTCCTAGTCAGAGGCCGACTGCCTTGTGCCCGCAGTAAGTAAAAGAGCTGATTGTCTCCGAAACAACATTTCTGTTGGCCAAAAATTGGCTTATGTTGTAAGAGGAATCATAATTTCAGTATTGGTACTGAAACAGAAATACTGCACAAATCTAAAGGTCTCGTTATGCCAAACACAATGTGTGGTATTTACTGTGCAGTTGAAACTCTTAGCTTCAGTAATGAGTAAATATGATCAGGTTTTGGATTAAGCAAAGTAAACAAACATAATAAATGAAGATATTTGAAATCATGTCTCTTGTTTATGCATTCTGACAAGTATACTTTAATTATTGATCAAGATGGCAATACAGTAAATATGCAGTTGCTTACATTAAAAATTCAGCATCTTTCAACATTTAGCTGACAGCATCCATACAATATTCTTGGTGATACAGCTCTCCTACCACTATATTGCTCCTGTTGGACATGGTGATGTCTTTTTAAGGATAATTATCACCTTATTCTATAGTTCGTAAAAATATTATCTTAGAAGGACAAGACTACTCTGAATCATTGCGCTGTTACACGTGACAAGTATTGACCAAGTATGTGTTCTAAGAAAGCGTAATATCAGAGCTCTGCTCAGTGGTTATTGAGTTAGTAGTTTGTTTGGTCTTTTGGGTTGTTTTTCTTTTAATTTTCATGGTATATCAAATTTGGAGGTCTATTAGGATAAACTAGAGAAGTTGTTACTCTACTGACAAATGACAAATATATTTTCTTTCTATATGCAGTGAGGGAATAAAATTCTGTAACAGTCTGAATAAGAACTTGTTCTTGGGGGCAATTTTTCATAATCTGAAGGATAGCTTTTGCTTTGATATCATCATGTTTTCAACCAAATTCTAATGGCAGAAAGAATGAAAAAGACTCTTTATGGAGTTTGGATATGACAGGAATGCAAATGGAAAATAGATGCTTAAGTATATCAGGGAGGATATTGTTAAGGAATACATTCAGTGCAGGTAGCCTGGGGTACAGCTGCAGTGGGAGTTGTAGGTTGAGCTCCGGGTGGGAACCCCAGACAGGATGCTGTGACCTGCTGACCCTTTGCACAGCAAAGGGCCTCCTTGGAGGCACCAGCTCAAACTGTTATTTTGTTACTTAGTTACTGCCACCAAGATTAAACTATTTGAAGGATCTGGACATCTGAGACTCTGCTAAGGAAAACCTGGGGTGGAGCTGGTGGGGAAACCTGGGGAAACCTGACTGTGTGAATGTGGGATGTGTAGGGAACGCTGGAGCCGCCTGCTGTGAAGAGGCTTTAGTCGAAGTGCAGGTGGTGTGGGTGTGACTGCCAGAGTGGCTCCTGGATGCTCGGACAGGGAAGTTTCCATAACAATATGCAGTGCAATGGCTGCTAGTCCCTCAGTCTCAGGTCTGATTGCTTAGTAGGTCTTTATAAAGAGTTGTCTTGTTATGGAGCCCCATGACATCTAGACTGATGAAATATTGTACTTGACTCAGGTTTTTTCTTTAGATTGTCTTTCATAAGAAGGGTAGTATTCAAACTAAATGGTTATAATGAGTTCCTTTTCCAGCAAAGAGGTATTCCAGGAATCTGTTTCTGTGTAGGTAAATGACCAAAGGAA
The DNA here is from genome assembly GCA_013396775.1 of Cephalopterus ornatus. NCBI lineage: Eukaryota > Metazoa > Chordata > Aves > Passeriformes > Cotingidae > Cephalopterus > Cephalopterus ornatus. The sequence goes on from VZRE01011795.1 coordinate 166,873, forward strand.
GCAAAAGGGTAGTGCATTTTGTACAGCTTTGCTTAAAAGGAACAAAGGCTCTTGGAAAAGTATCAACTTCAGTACCTGGTCAGCTTCTTTTAAAGCTAGTTCTTGTTATTGAATTACCTGGAATAAACTATAAAGACATGGCAGAGCAGTAAAGACAGGCTTTTAATGTGTATTTTAATATGCTGGGGGTTTGGTGTTTTTTTTTTTTTATTGGTGGATTGAGCAGCTGTGTTTTGTTTTCTCTTTATAAAAAATTTTTTTGAATTCTTGAAAACAGTATGAAAATGTATGATTAGTGCTTACAGTTGAAACTCTGAAATGATGATATATATTTAAAATAAAAATCTGGGATCATCAGAGTAAGGAAACAAGGCTTTGAGGCTTAGTTCAGTGTTCTACTGAAAGGTGGCTGTTTGCTGTATTCTCTTCAGAGGATTTCTGGACCAGATTTTTGTTAGAGGAATGTCTGCAAGATAGCACTGTAGAGGTGACTTTGCCTTTGAAAAATAAATTGCTGGACTTGATCAAATTCATGTCTCTCAGTCTTTACTATTTAAAAAAATTTTTTAGCAAAACATTAAGATAAAGCATATCCCTGCCATGTTTGTCATCCTATGGATAACTGAATTCAAGTCAGAGTTACTGCATGCCTTCCTTTCTTGTCTTCTGCTTAAAATTTATTATTTTAGCTTAAAGAAGACATCCAAATTTTGGCCCAAGTGGGAAGTTTTACAAAACCGTACATAACTGAGAACACTCTTCTAGTTGGAAGTATGAAACCACTTTAATAGTTGTATGACACTGAAGGGAAGATCCTGAGATAGGAAATTAAGTTCCCAATACAAGTTCTTAGGTGTCAGATGAGTTGTTTTTCTTGGGGGCATTTTACAATTGTGAATTGAGGTCTTTTGCATCTCACCTTTTATTGTTTGGAGATGTCATTTGGGGAACTGATTCGGGGGGTTTGGCATGGCGGTTTTTTGCCACTAGTCCAGTAGGTAAAGGTATTTTGTAAATGTCTATCAGAAGCACCACTTCTTTGCGTGAAGACATCAGACCTTGCACATGCAGTCCCCACATTCCTAGTTGTCGCAAAGGCTACGTGTCCTATCAGTAAGTATTTGCCTTGTTGATACAGTGATAGATTTGATGTCTGAAGTACGTATATCCAGTTTGCAGGGCTGCAACCGTTGGCATTTTGGTCCACGTCTTTCTGGGGACTGTGGGGACGTTGCAGTCATGTATTTCTGGGAGATACCACGTTGTTCTGATGTTCAGTTGCTCAGGTGTCCCGGGCAGATCGCTCACAAAGTGAGAGCCACAGCAGAAGATGCTGCTGCCAGCCTAAGGTCTTCTCAGCTCCAGTTGCTGGAGGAGAGGGGAGGCGCGCTGAGATCTCAACGTCACGGGCTGGGCTGTTGTGGAAGCGGCAGCAGTTGGCTGCTGAATGACATGCATGAGTGGCACCAGCTCCAGCAGATGGGTCTCTGTGGTGTCCATAGGGGTGTGAGCTTCCAGTCCTCAGTGGACTGACATTAATCTGCAAGGACTTACTACCTAGGGTGAGGTTGAAGGGTTTTCATAAAACAGCAGGCGCCTCATTTCCGCGCCATGCATCTTTCTCTCCATTTACAGCCTGATATTTTACATTGGTATAAACATGGGAAGGTTCATGTTTTACATATCCATTTGACAAAATATCTGTAAAAGTCTATGTAGAAAAGCTTTCAATATTTAGAAACAGCTTTTAAAGTGTATTTGTGTATGTTTATTTTTTAAAATTCTGAATTGAAGGAATATGTTACTATTGAATGGTGCATGGCCTTTTAAAGAAAGAAAAGAAAAAATCGCTGCCAACTGCTGAACAGCTAATTCACTCAATATAAAACAAAGATGCATTTCTGTAGGGCTAACGACATGCATCCCATCTCCTTGACAACTGCTCTAATTACCTCAGCTTGGACGATCAATATTTGATCTTTTTCCCACCATACAAACATGTCACTTTATCTCCATAGCTTTCTCTTAGCTTTTTGATAATTTGCAGCCAAGTGAAAATGGTCCTTTCTATTTGTTCTCTCTGGCTTGAGGCCAAGGGTTCTCTCAATAGTATAATGCAGTTCATTGATATGAATTTGTTGATCTCCTGGGTAGTTTTTCACAAATTTAGGGCAATTAAAAACCTTTAGAAAGCATTTCAGTTGAAGTCAGTAATTTTGCTTTTAGAATTTACTTCATCGTTTTATGATCATTTTTGCTTCATCTGTTCATAAAACAACTTCAGAAGAAAGACAAAGCACCATTTTATTGAGTAGGTTGTATATACATAGAAACACAGCTTTCAAACCTGGAATTAAGCAATAATTTAGAAATCCTTTAATTGGAATGGTTAATTTGTAAGAATAAGATTTTTTTAATTCTATTTTGGACTCTGGAAAGTAATTCTTTAAGGGAAGTGACAGCTGAAGTACAGCATTATGTGCCAAATAGTTTGTTTAAGATATGTGACTTTGAGGAGGGAGTGATCATGCTTCCACTCGGTGAACACTAGTAAGCTGTTGAAGTTTGTGGTTGTGTTAATACAGAGGAAATGATACTCTGCAGTTCAGAAAAGCTTTGTGAATTGTTGAATGCGGTCAGTCAGTAGCAGAAGTAGTGAGACCCAAAAATTCAGGCCATTTAATTAATCATAGAGAGACTTAATCAGAAAGTGATTTAATCAGGGTAAATTATTTTTTGCCATGTGGTTTATGTATTCCTTTTGTTTCCTTTTTTCCTATGCTCCCGTGAGCATTGCTGAAAAATACCTCAGGTGGACAGTGTGAGATTTTTTTCTGTCTGAAGTCGTATTGTCATCTTGTTATTTTCTCTTCAGGAATTACTGCTATGCTCTTGGTGTTTTATGGAAGCATTTAAATACTTTGTTTAGTGCATGCTGTGTTTATTAAATAGTTGTGCTGTGTTGAATTATAATCTGTTCATAGAGTAAAAGGCTGCTATGCCCAAGGATACATTAAAATCTTTCCAACTACTCATATCTGCAAAACAAATTCCATCATAGTAGACCAGGACAAAAGTACATCTGGCCATTTATCCTGTATCTGACAGTGGTCAGATATTCCTTAAATATTTGAGGAAATGGGGGGAAAAACGTGGCTGTCTTCTGTGGTATCCTGATAGTTCATGGCTGTCAGCAGTTACGGACTTCCTTGATCTGAAGTTGAATCTCCTCACTCAAAAGCATCAAGCTCCCATCATGATGTCAAACAATTAATTCATTTCTTTGAAGCATTTTTTCATTTGACACCATGAAATTTCTTACTGAATTTTTTTTATTACATTAACATTGTCAAACTTTTGCTTTGTTTAGCATTTTAATAATCCTGGGAAATTTGGTAGAGACTGCTAGTGTTCAGGAACTACTGAATCTGTAATTTGGAACAGAGTACAAGAGTAAATCATTCAGGACTTATGCCAGACAAACTGAGTATTAATAAGATGACACAATTTCACTGAGTGTAGAATCATCTCCTTGAAGGCAAAAAAATAATTTCCCATGAAATACCTTCTTTACTTGGGCTAATTAGATTCACATTTTAAAAATCTTCACATTTAGCAATGGCCTAATTATTTAGCCAACTAAATATATTGCTTAACCAAAGAGACAGTCAAAAGAGGAATTACATCCTGTTATTTGTATGAAGTACATTTTTTTAACTACTACAAGAATTTGGGTCCAGCTGTATTCACAGTTATTCCTGTGAGAAAGTCCAGTTCCAGAAGACCTGTAATTCTTGGGGAAGAGGAACATGTTGTGAGAGGCAATATTAGAATGAAAAAGTAGATAGAAAAATGTAAAACCTAAACCATTGAATTCAGTGTATCCTTACAGTTTGTTCTTTTATTGTCAAAACACCATTTTCCATTACAGGATACATGACATTGAAATCTGGAGGTTGCTTTTCTTATTGCTTTTTAACTTAGGCCTTTGCTACTTCTGAACCAGATGGGTCACTTTGACCCATCTTTTTTTTGTTGCAGTTACAGAAAACAGAAGGTATTGTTGTGGTACATGGTTGTCAAGTATATTTAGATAAGTGATAGCTAATTTTATCATAATGAATCTATTAATAACTCAATCTCCTTAGAAAGTAAAATATTTTTGGGAGCCTTTCATTATAAACGTTGTATGCAAAAGGGTGGAATAATTTTCATACACCTTATAAGAGTTTGTTAATTAAAAGTAAATAGGGCTCTTAAGTGGAAAATGAAATTATCCCGATGCTTGAAATACCTTGATGCAGTTTTTATTACAGGTTGCATATGGTATCTGTTAGGAATTTGAGCATGGTTGGTTGTTGAGTTATTGTGTGGATTAGCTGTAGTATTTGAAGGTTCTCGACTTTAAAAGCATGTGTCTGTTTTAAATCCTACATAAATTCCTCACAGTTTTTTAGAACAGTCTGTAACTCTAACCAGGGCATTTTTAACACCACAGCTTCAAACAACAGCAGGAGCAAATCTAAAACATTGCTCTGAGTGGTTTCATAACATCATTAAAAGATTTCCATTTAATTAGATAAATTCCCTCTTTCTTTAACTTTTCAACCTTCCTCTCCTAAGTTCTACAAGGCAAAGGGTGAAAAGACTAACTGAATTGAATTAAATATTAAAACATTAAAATTGGCAGTTTAGAGCTCATAAGGAAAAGAGAGGGAGAAAAAAACTCATGAAAAACATATATTTCATGCATATTTTAGATTTTATTTTAAGACCTTTCCAAAACTATTATGGATATTCTTAGTAAAGAAATATTATAGGCAGTGTTGTCTCCCAGGGCAGCTAAAGTTTCTAAAAGGAAGTTCAATCTGTAATACATCTTTCACATGTTATTTTAATAAAAAAGCAAATATAATTTCTGTGTTTCCACTGCTAAATGGAGACTCATTGTTTGATCATGTTTCCCTATATCAGCAAATACATTTAAAAAGAATAAAGTAAATTTTATTTTAAGTTATACTGATGTAAAACATTATGTGTATGTTACAGTAAAATGGATTTGAGGTTGAATGTGAAAATAGCTTACCTGGTTTCTCCCAGTTTGTGTCTTTATGTGTTCAGGGTTTTTTTACATTCATGAATTCATTGTCATGTATTTACATGTTTGCAACTTTGGATGTTAAGTTCTCTTATTTCTCCTCACTTGAGCAGAGAAGCTTTATTGGTATTAAAGTACTGTGATTTACAGAAGTGTAAACAAAAGAGAAATTACATTTGTTTAGTGTGCTGTTACCATTTCTCCAGAGCAACTTGTAATTTGTATAATAAAAGTCAAGAGAAGCTGTTCACTACATATAAGCATTGATCTGCATTGAAAAACCAATAGGTATTCCACGACTGTGGGTCATTAGTCTGAAATGTGCTGAAGAAATCATAGCAAGCCTTTGTCTTACTAATTTGTCTTACTAACATGTTGTCCCTTTTATTGGTAAAAAATTATTTTTCTACCAGTATTTCAATCCCATCCAAACCCTTTGATGCCTTATGAGAAACTTGGTCTCATAGGCAGTATATGTTGATCTTGTGTGTTTGTCTTGGTTTTGAGACACAGTGAGCACTGACTTTGTTTAAGGACATAAATTTCTTTCAAACCACTTGACTGTTGAAATCTCGGTTTGTTACAACGTAAAATTATTATAACTCAGTTTCTTGAGAAAATGGCAATGCTGTGTGGACCTTATGTAAGTTTTGTAGTTGAAACTAGATTAAGAAGTTCACTGCTCCTATATGTTGGTTACAAGAGAAGAAGGTATCTTTTAACTGCATATGTACTAAGAAGAGTTTATTCGTTTTAATAAACAATCAACGTCAGGAGGATAAATTCTGCCAAAGTTACATCCATGGCATTTTTCCTCCCCCACAAGAATCACGTGCCCATCAGCAGATTGTGTGGTTAGAGGTGATGCACACTGAGGACTTCACTGTAGAAGCTCTGAGAGTCTTTAGAAAGGGAAAGACTGAAGCAGCTGATTGGTGCAGGTATTGGAGAGTTTATTCACCACAGTGGCACAGTCAAGAGAGGATTTTTTTTGCTCAAGTTGCATCATTGGTAATTGAGCTCTTGTGAGTCCATCCAGTGACAGCTGTAGCACAGAGGCTTGGGTAGTGCAGCTTCAGTGCAGTAATGGGCATCACTTCCCAAGATGCCTGGCCTGAGCTGGTCCAAACTCCTGAGGCATGTTCCAGACGTAAAGTCAGAAATGGGCGTTTGAAGCAATGGGAATTGGGGCCAACTTCAGGTAAATTACCCTGTTGGTTATTCAGGCTGTAGCCAACAAAAGAGTTGTGGGACAGCTCCCATGTGGTTGAAAGTTTTACTCATCAGTCATTCAGATTTATTGTTGCTTTGCTTATCCGTACTGACAATATGTTCTTGTCCTCCAAAAACACTTTTCTTCGTTTCATGCACAGGCTTGGTACCTGTGACTGAGCAAGTACTGCATGTTTGAGGTGCCTGTGGAGAATGCTTAGAAACACCAGGAATTGAGTGCCACCTGTTTCTGCTCATGGCTAGAGCACTATTTCTTTTTCTTTCCCCTGTATATAACAATAGAAGATTTTAAAAGATGGTTTGTGCCATTTTGCTTGTCAAAGAATCCTGGTTTCTGAGTTGAGTTCAGAGAGGTCTTAGTTGTCATTACTCACAGAGGAAATAAAAGAATAGTATGAACAACTGATACTGAATTATTTGACTGAATCCCAGATTAAAAAACCTAAATAGCAGCATCCTATTTGGTAAGAACAGATTTACCGAGTCTGTAGGAGCTTGACGGTCAAGGACTTCTATTTCTACTTCTTCGTGTAGAATAAAAGTGACTGATTCCCTTTGGGGATTATATATGGTTTGGTTTTATATATTGATGGGTGTTTTTAAATGCTTTTAAGGCTTTTAGACCAAGTGTTATCTGAGGAGTCAGCCTCTCTGGTCCTTTGTGAGCTGGTAAGTGTGCTAGGGTGTTACAAAATGATTGACGGGGCATACTTGTATTTTGTCACCTACTTTTTATATAATAAATATATATAAAGAAAAGAGAGGAATGAATGAGAGAAAATACAGAAAAACACATTTATCAGGTTTTCGGTTTTGTATTATTTCTAAATCTCCTTGATTTTTTTTCCCTAATACCATCATAGAAACTACATCCTATTTATCATGAAATTGAGGTAACTTTTCTGAAAACTCTGTCTTTAATTAATTTTTATTTGGCTTTTATTTTTTGGTCATTCTGCATAATTTGCCATAATCTAATAACTCTTACCTGACTTTTATTGCCGTTTAAGTTTGGTTTGTTTAAAGTTTGCACTACACGTTGTATGTTAGGGATACAACCTGACATCTCTGGTAACTTCCCAGAGAGTCTCAAAGCACTTTCTAGATGATGTAATCGATACATCTTATAAAGAATCAAAAAGAATGAAGCTGCTCAATAACTCACAATGGCATTATGTGATAGTTTGGAACAGGAAGTGTGGAATAACTATGTGCAGCTGGATCTACAGGATGAAATTAAATAGACAGGAAATACTTAACCAAGCTGGAATTTAACCACGAAGTGGAATTTGATGTGGAAACTAGCACCTTTAATTATATGAATTTTTTTTTCAAAGGAATGCTTATGACTGTATATGGCCACAATCTTAATTTTCTTCTGTTAACACTGCAATTCAGTCATTGATTGAACCAAATTTTACTTCTCTTGTGACAATGTCAGGATCCTAAATGTCTTTGGTATAACTCCTTCTGGTGTGCAGTATTTAATTCTAGAATGGACATGCGTAAAACCCTTCTCTCTCTCTCCTGTCTTCCCCTGGAACCATCTTTATAATATTTCACAGAAGCTTTTTCTTTTTTCATCCTATTATTGTAGCGCCTTGGAGCACAGTGACAGATCTAAGCTCTGTTGGGGTGCTACTCAAAGAAATATTTCCTGTTGTAGAGTGTTGTAGGGAAAGCACGTAGAAATAAGAACATAGCAATGATGTTGGTCTGAGTATCCTGGTATTCCCAGAATCTCCAGTGTTAAAAGTTTTATAGTGAACCTGGAAAAGGAGAGGCTTATGAGAAGCTCTTGAGCTGCTTGTGCGACAGAATGGGTTAAAAGGACATAGATAATTGTTTCAAAAGTGAAGTAGCGAGTGGTGAATACTCACAGATAATTTGGTTTAAGATGGGTATGAAAGCCTGGAAGAGGAGCCAAGTACCAAATACTTGATTCAGGAACAAGAGGAATGGAAAGTGATCTGTATTTCTTTTTCAAGCTCAGTTGGAATAAGGTGCTGTCTGCTCAGTTTAAGCTGTGTGACTAAAAAGTAAAGGAACTGTTAAGCAAAAACTATTAGAAGAATTCAAGTGGCATGCTGAAAAAAGATTTGAATTGAGAATGTGGTTTGAAAGCAGGGATCTCAGCTTGGACAGGATAAGGCAGGACTAGAACAGAGAGAAAGGGGAAGAAGCAAAGGTCCTTCTACCATCAGCTGAATATGTTTGGTAATTACCTCAAAATAGGCTGGATCCAGAAATAGTGTAGGAATATCTTAAACCAAGCTGTAGAACCGTGTTCAGTAGTATAGAGGAGAATTTTTTCAGAGAGGTACTGAAGGAGTTATTAGATAAGAGCATCAAAAAGGGAAAAGTTAGCAAAGTCAAGAGAAAAAGAACGCTTCAGACAGAAGAATTTACGTCAAAATTTAATACAGCATAAAAGGAGTGGAAAGTGAATTTGGATTGGAAGTTGATGGCTGTATTATGGAAAAACAGTTTAATAGCCAAAAAGATAGGAGAAGTGAACTTGGAAAGAATCATTATCAGTGGATGAAAGGGTGGGATGATGTAATAACCTGTTATTTTTATCATGTAACTCTAATCCTTGAGAATTATAGCATAAATTACAGAATGTGCTACTTAAAAATTAGATATCTTTATTATAAATTCTTTTCTATTGCCTTGCCTTCTGTACTCATCCTTTCCTTTTCCTTGTTAAAACAATTGGCAAATCTTTAGCTTGCTAAGTTGCACATTATGTCATTGGTACATGGAGGCACATGTATCAGCACAGTTCATAAATGGAAGCAGCTGGTTTCCTCTGCACTTATGAGAATGTACAAACACACAACCAAGATCTTCAGATCCTCTGTATGCTTTGGATACAATTCCTATCCTAAAAAGCCATGCTGTGATTTCAATTAGTGCAGATGTGCACCAAGCCACCTTATTGGCTCAGGAAGGAATTCTTTTGTTTCAACACTTGAAACGCTAGATCTGGTTAATGTTACCAAATGAAAAAAAAATAACATTGCACCTACGGTATTATTCTTATACTCCAGTATCTGAAAAAACCCTGGCAGACAAAAAAAAAAATGTTGTCATCTCATAGGGAAAAGCTGAATTCATACACAGGAACTGCAGGATTACTTCGACATTTTACTAGTCCCCTGTAACACCAGCAAGTCCCATAAATGCCTAATGGAAAAACAGCAGAAAATGAGATCTGCAGCAGGCCTTTAGAGATCAAATTTATGTTGCTGAACACTTTTTTCAGGTCAGGTTTAAAGGTCAAAAGAAAGTGGATAGATTAAATTTACTGATTTTGCCAACTTTAAAGGCCCCTTTTAGAGGTTTTTTGTTTCTACAGGAAGCCCCAGTATGCTTTTGGATAGTTTTCTGCAAGAACTGAAATGTACAGAATCTTTACTGTATTTTTCTCATGTGAGAAAGACACTCATACAACAATATTTAGTTATCCCCAGTGTGCTCTTGAGCAGTATCTGATTTAGATCCAAGGTATATTATAATCTTGAAGTAATTAATACTTCCATTAATAAAGTTTTTAATGTATATTAATTTCATATGCAGACTAAGACTCATTTATCATGAGGCCAGCGGTGACACCACAATGACAAAAATGGTAACCCCAATTCATTTTCACATTTTGTTAAAATTTATCTCCCTGTTTCTCACACAATATTCATCTCTTCTTTATCCCAAGCAATAAAATATCTTCCCATGAGCATCACTTTTACCCTCTGTTCTCTCTTAAATGCGAATAGAATCGAACTTAATACCCTCAGTGGCGGAGAAAGAAAGTGGAATACAAAATCTTACCACAAGGGACATTCTAGATCATCAGTCTCTGCAAACACCACTAAAATGAATGACTGGAAGTGGGAGGATGACTGTGGACAATATCTTCAGAATCCTAAGTATTTTGGGCATAATGCCAAAAATATCATTTTCAGAAACAAAACATCTGCTTTTCTACAGGGTAGTAGTAATACTACACAGGACAAGTTGAATTAAAAGCTTAGCTTCTGTACATGAAGCAATGCAGAACAAGAAGCAGATTTGTATACCTGTATTTTTGGGGAGGGGATTTATGTATATGGAATTATTTCATCAGTTTTTCAGTGTATGAGTAATTCAGTGCAAGATTTTTTGATATTAGCTCAATGTCAAGTCTTAATACTTGCCAATTCAAAAAATTCTGACCTAGCCTCCCTTGTCTTCCCCCTTAGGAAAATTTTGAATGTGTAGCAAGTGCAGTTGTTCTCAGTATGACTACTTGTAAATTATCATGCTTAAATTCACAGTAAATATTCACTCAAAAGGCCTTTTCAAAATTACTTTGAATTGCTACTTTTTTAACTTTCTAGTAGATACTTTTCTGTTACATGATGATTTTTCAGATATGAGGTTTTTAGAGTTGTTCACAATTTTATTAGTGTCAAATTGAGCAGAGATCATAGACACCTGTGTGAGTTTCTAACATTAGGAATGTCTTTGGAATGGAGAAATTCAGTGATATCTTTAATCATAGATTTACCAGTATCTCCATTGTGAAATACTTTATTAGCCCCTCACTAATGAAAAGCTTTCAATATTAAGCTTTAGAGAATGTTATTTTCCAGTTCAGTTCTTCAGCAAAGCTTCTGTTAGGATTTGAAAAGCTGGCTGTGATGAGATCTTTGTAGCTTGCATGTAGTCCTGTGGGATGTTTTGTTGCTTGAACTCCACTGCTATTTATGATTATCTTCAAATTCAGCCAAAATGGACATCATAATTCCAGCTTCAAGGCATAAAAATTTGCTGAAATGGGAGCCCCATATCCAAGCACTCTTAGTGAAATATAGCTGTTTTGTACAACCACAAACACAGAAGACTGCCTCACCAGATATGGACCTTGCTGAACTGAGTGGAATAAAACTGAACGCTTGGGTTTCAGTTTAGGAACAACTTGTAACAAAATGTGCACAAACTCAGGGTAAATTTGAAAATTCTTCTTTTGGAGTGGAGGTGATGGGACAAATTTTAATAAAATTGGATACAGCTGCAGTGCTATCATATATCAACCAAGAGGCAGACAAAAGAAGTAGGAATTTATTGGAGGAATCCATCTGACTTTTCTTGTGGGCAGAATTACATCTGGCATTTGTGAGGGTGTGCCATTTCCCAGATCTTCACAGTATGTTGGCAGACATTTTTTAACAGGCTTAGATGTTTGTTCGGGAGAGCATGATCTCTGAACAGATACGTAATTCACTGTAGTAAAACCAATGTACAAATCTCAGAACAGACTCTTTTGCCATAAGAATATCCAAAGGCAAATACAAATTTGTAACAGGCAGTCAGAAAAGCAGACAAAGTATTACAATATCAAAATGCCAGACATTCAGAAGATGTTTTATAAAAGTTTAGTTTTTCAAACAACTCCTTGTCATCTATGTCCTCTTCTCTGGACGTTAAATGATTATAGTGGTAATTGTAGAAAATTGCTAGTCAACAGTGGTGTTAAATATCTGAATTCTAAAATGTATAATAGTCTTGAAATTGTTGAATATTTTCCAAGGACTATTATTCACAGTGAGTATTCTAAAGTTCCTTTGAGATTAGAGTGGACAGGGATATGGCAGGGTACTGAGATATAAGCAGTCACTGCTGTGGAGAGTAGATTGCTATTCCTGTGCATCTCAATGCAGTTTATCAGGAGTAAAAAAGGGTCAGAAGATACTTCAGATACTGTTTGTTACACATATACAGAAGTACTGCTGTGCTGCACCCCATTCTCTGAAATCTGCTTTTTCAGCAACCTGAAGCATACTGTGGTATTACTACTCAGAGGTTATGGATGTGCATTTAGGCTAGACTTGAGTACTGTTGGATTTACAAAGTTAAGTGCATCAGATAGTTTACAGATAGCCTCACAGACCTGGGGCTCTCATTCAAGAAGGACTTGTTAGTTCTCTGCTTCTAGACAAGGCCAGGACTGCAGTTTCTGATACATAACAGTAATTACCTCTAGCTAAACCTAAGAGTTACATGATATAAACATATTCTGTTTTATGGGTATCAATTTTAAGCTAGTAAATGTGGATGAAGCCGACTCTTAACTGGCTCTAGTTCACACTGGAAAAAGTCAGTTAGTTGAGTGCTGGCAATAGAAAATCCTGACTCTCTTTGTTGGGTGATAAGTGTGTGAAGTACTCATTTGGTCAAGATAGAGCCTAAAGCCTTAGCTAAATCATCATATCCAAAAAAAGTTCTTTCTGCTGGAGTAGTTTGCTCTGTTTCAGTGCCTAGAATGAAAACTTCCCATCTGACTGCATATCAAGAAGGTCAATTACTAAACTCAAGTTCAGCAAACATTATAAAATCCAGACCAGTTTCACTGTTGGCACAGTGGTGCTCATTTGTAAAGGCTAATGTAAAACCTATGCCAGCATGAAATTCATTTTCCTCTTTACATTTCAGTTTTGTGCCCTGGTGACTGATTAAAAAAGTTGGTTTTTTTTTGAAGTCTTGGTGTTTCATAGCATCCATAGAGAATAGGTGTATGGGTAGGACAGTAAGGATCAAGTTTACCTTCACAGGAGCCACTATCGGATGATGAACAGTTTTTCAACAAATGTCATTTGCAACTTTCATGAAATCTATCAGTGTCTGTTACTGGTAAGAAGCAACTGTGCTGAAGGAGTTCTGCTGTAGAACTGCAGGTAGAACTGAATGTGCCTGCATGGTACTTTCTCCTGAGCGACAGGTCAGAAAGAATACCTCTTCAGCCATCCTGGTGGCTCTTTGGTTATGAAAACAATAAACAAGCAATCCATCTGTTTGTGGATCTTTAAGCTGTTGGTGCTGACATGTAATATTTTATAAACCAGTTATTTCCAGTTACAAATTTTTTGCATTGAGTTTCATGGAGTAAGATTTCCTTACTACAGAAATGCAGAGCATACAAGGAAAAGGAGTGAAAGGCAGTTTGTGCTTCTGATTAGTACATCTAATGTGAACAAAGGCATCCATTGTGTTGCTTCTGTGTCACTGTTGTTAGATATTAATTTGATAAGGACAGACAATGTTAGAATGGGGACTGGAAAAAACGTTGAAACTTTTTTTTTCTCCTGACTGCTCTATCATACATTATAATGTTTATTGTTGAGATTAAGTACTCTCTATTTAAGCAGTAACTAGTTTCATAGTGGAACAAAAGTAAGCAGCACTCATGAAATTCATTTTAACAAAAAGTATGAACAGAAAGATATGAAAACTATTGATTATGTTGTCTGTGGTGACATACAAACAAAGTGATAACTGTTCACATCTATAAAAGTAGAAGAATGGCAATGTCAGATTGTGCAAAGATTAACATAAGAATATGACATCTTTGGTGAAAATTTATAATTACATTTGACGCTTTGGTAGAGATTGGAATGAGGGTGGAATCTTGTCAAATAATTTTTTTTTGTTGTTCATGTCATTACCAACTACTTAACCCTTTGATTTTCAACAATTATCACTATGGATAAACGTGACTATTGTAATATGTTGTTCTGTGATTTGTACTGATTCTGAACATCTGATTTAGAAGGAAGCTTCTTAAGCTTAATTTTGTTCTGCAGAAGATGTTCTAAGTAGTGTGATATAGATAGTGCTCTCCAGGGAAGGTTTCAGGAAAATAGCTGATTTGTGTCTCCACTGCCTTTCCTGAAGAAAGTTAGACCTCTAAGTATCAGAAAGGTGTAGAAATGTAAAGGATTTATCCGTGACTTCTGAGCGCTAGTTTGGAGGTACCATCATCACTTTTATTTTCTATTTTGTTGAAGTGTTTGATTCCACTCTGCCAGCTTTGGTTTCTTATTAGATTCCTGACTGGGTTGGATCATAGACAGTGAAGAGGAGGCACTGTAGGGACAGGAGTAAAGAGGAAATCCTTGATTTCCGTAGTTAGCTGTTTTGAATAGAGGGCAAGCTCCAATAATTACCAGATCTTCAGACTTTCCTGCAAATGAAGGCATGTCATTGACACAGAGCCATAAAAATATATCAAAAGCTTGAGACAGAGACTTTCATATTTGCTTTCAAGTATATGTGCTGCATTTTACTTTGTCATGGACCAATAATTTTCATTCCCTAAAATGAGGCTATTTTTTAATACAGTTTCAAAATGTTCTTGTTTGGCTGTGTAAAAAGTAGAAATTATGTTTATTTAGCATAAGGAAGGGATTTAAACTCTCAGAACTAAGTAGGTGATTTTGAGAGATCCCAACTTCATTTTCTTATTAAAACACTGAAACATGAGCTCAAATGCTGATTTTAAAAGGAGTTCTTTTTCATTTGTCTTTGTTATGTGTGTCTAATATGTCAAAGTTATTCAGTGATAGTCTAATCCAGAAAATCATGGTTATAGTGTATAAATTAGCACACAAGTTAACACTGTTAAATACATTATCATAGCTTTAGTATCTATTTTTCTTATTCTCTCTGTTTTCAAGGACATGAATTGAATGGGCAAAGATTCAAGTATGGAGTAAAAAAGAGCAGGGAACATTTTTTCATAATTAATATTCTGTAACAGAGCTCGTTCCTGTTCAAAGGACTGTCTACATATAGAGTTGTAGGCATTATTAATGTCACACTGACTTCATAATTTGGAATTTAGGGATGCTCCATGTGAAGTTGAAGGGCTGCAGAACAATCTTAACCTCTAAGGTGTTGTTCTTCTCCTAATGCATTTACATGGTTCATTTGCAAAGTGTTTACATTTTGTGGTGTTTATTTCAGGGTAAAATGACTACTTTCTTACATGGTTGTTAGAGGTATATATAGTACCTGGGATGGTCTGCTTTGAAATACTTTCTTAGAAGCTGATAGAACATTAGAGACTGTATAGCTTGTCCACATATTTTTTGTCCATATTTTCAAATATACACAGATCTAGTATATCACAGACTTTTAGAATAATTGAAGTTGGAATGGACTCCCAGAGGTTTGTTAGAGCAAATTTGAAGTTTACGGAGTTGCTTTGTGTTCAGTCATTTTGAATATTTCTCAGGACATTCTGATGTTGGATCCCTATAATGAAATTTTTTTTTCCATTTGAAATTTCTTCAAATATTATAAAACTCACCTGAGTTTTACAATAAAAAAGCAGTTTGATTTACATAATTTTAAATATAATTTTTAAGGACATGAACTCATATAAATCTCTCTTCTTTCTCCCTATACACTTCAACATTTCAAGAAAAAGCAAATTGAATAAAACCAGATAAACTAATTTAGGCACTAACAAATAGAAGAGACATTGATTCAAGAGGTTAGGCCTGTCTTCCAAAACTAGAATTGCCGTGTTGAAAATATCTTCTTGAATGTAGCATTGTTTCCATAAGGTAAAAGTTTTGGAGACTCAAATGTGTCTAAAGAAGTCACTTAATTACTAGTTCCCAGTGATCTTCTGAATTGTTAATTGTATTCTGCATTGTTGTTCCTAATCTGTAAATTGATTTGGAACTATAAATTCTCATTTTACATGGCTGTTTATGAAATTCATTTGTTTGTCATACATTAAGCTCAAAATAGTTCCCATATGTTTCTAGCGCTGCAGGAAAAATGTGTAACATTACACAGGATTTTTAAATTCAGTAGCACGTAATCACACCATCAAAAATCACATCATGGTGCGTGTGTGTGAGCAACCTCCTTCAGGATTCACTGAATTCCATGTTGCCAGACGTTAGTGTTTGTAATGGAATATCTGAGATTTGCAGAAGCTGTATGTCACATAAACATATAATACTAAACACACCATGACATCTAAAGGGCCCTGTACCCTGTTGACCTTGGATACCTATTTATGGAGACTGGGAGGGCCTGTGGGTGCGGCTGAAAAGGGGTGTTGTCACACGTTCCTGGGGAACACATAAGAATTTGCTCACTAAATTTCAGGGGTTTCCTGTTCTCAAAGTCATTGAAAACTCAAGAGATATTCTGCCTCCAGAAAGGTTAGTTCTCTGTTGTAGGCTGACCACCGAACTTGATCTGTTATTGATCTAAATATTACATTTTAATTAAATGGGAAAAATGTTTGATCTGTCATATTTCCTATATCAGGAGTGTGATTTTCTCTGAAGATGGGCAAATAATGTGACAGGACTGGAGTCAGTTTCAGGTAGAGAAGTATGAAATATATTCAGTAGACAATTAAAACTTATTCAGAGTGTTCAAGCATCTTGAATAGCAGTGCAAAGTGAAGCCCCTACTAAAACCTCCTGCTCCCCATAATATGACATTACAGAAAATAATGTCTTAGCAGGGAACTTTCCCCTCAGATTATAAGATCTGGAAGTAAAAGACTAACACTACTCTCCTTGGTTACAGTAGTGATCCTGCTATTAAAAGTGGGTTTCTGAGGTGTGAGCTCATAAGTTCATTAGAAACGAGAACTTAATGTAAGTATTATTGGGCTCTAAAAAGATAATAGTTAGGTGTATTTACCCCTCCTCCTTTGAATTTGAAGAAGGTACTCATTGAGAATATAATAATGCCAAACAGTTAAAAAAACATTGTAATCAAAGTATTCTACGGGCAGTTATTACCCAAATTAATTTAAGTGAAGATATCTCTGTTTAGAGCTTAGCATCTGTCCACATTTCAACTATATTAATAAGCATAGATCCTGACCCTCATTTATTTGTGTTCAGAAACAAAGTCATGCAAGAATCTATAGTGAAAATTAAAAGGCCAAGCAATAACATTAATGTTCTTTTAAATAATTAATTTTAATGTGTGGAAGTTTAAGCAATAAATGTTTTATTGTAAAGCCTGATGTGGTAATTAATCCAAGTGATTAGGACCTAATTGCATGTTATATTTGTGGTGAAAGACATTTTTGGGGGTTGTGGTTCTGAGGCTAGAGTTGTGAGAAGAGTGATATTTAAACAAAATATTTAACACACTTTTAACTTGATAAGTCAAAATTTGAAAGAAATACATCCTTTATTATTTTGCCAGTTACGTTTTTAGTTCTTCTAAGCTTTTCATTTTACTGTGCACTTAATTTTATACGTTAGTGGTGCTTAAACAAGAAATTAAATGTGTCGTAAGGATATGAATGCTGTTCAAAATCAGTTAGGAAATACCTCTGGGAGTGGGAGAGGTATTTGTTTTATTAATCATTTACACCTTAATTTGCAAGTAGTGGAAGTCCTATTATTCCGTACAGCTGGTCATTCCTTTAATGCAAAGAATAAGTCATGCTGTGAACAACAATGCTGGTTTCAGGTGCCCTGGTTGCGCACTGGGTAACCCTTTCAAACAGTAAATGAATTCAGATGTCCACTGAAGCTTTGGAGGTGCTCCACATTTTCACTGATGGAGTTTGGATTTTGTCGTTGTTCTGGTGGTTTTGGGTTTTTGTCGGCTTTTTTTTTTGTTTGGTTGAATTTTGTTTGCTTTTCTTTGGTGCTTTTTTTCCCCAGCAAAATTCCATTTTGTAAATATACTGTGTGCTTCTGTGGCTCTATACAGAGCTCTGTTTTGCCCATGATGAGTCTGCCTTGTTTGAACAGACTCAGTGAAAGGATGAGTTAGCATTAGAATAGTGGAATAAGCTTCAGAAATCTTTTGAGTTATCTCTTGATCATTTCTTTTTTTTTCTCTTCATACCTACCATACAGTATTAGTGTAGTCTTTCTGATGATATGATCTTTATTAGTGAAATAATATACTCTTTCTTTGGGGCTCTTGAAATATGTTCTAATGATGATGGTAATGACTTTGATTAATATTTAATCCCCATGCTGCTATGTTCTTATAATTTACAAGATCTCAAAGGTAGTTGGGGGAGGGAAGAAAGGTTTCTGCTGAAATGTTTCAATATTAGAGTGCTTAGGGAGAAACATACCTATATTTTATTATACCTTGTATCTGCGTTCTAAGCTGAATTTAAGTCGAATGTTTCATAGCATGACCACGTTGTTGACAGGGAAATCTGTAAGATACAGAAGTCGTGCTGGAGCTGACTTCTTTTTCAAGCCATTGGACTCATTCTTGTGTTTGTTTATGCAACAGTTGCATTCCTTGCATCACCTGGGAATCCTGACACTCTGAGGGCGCAGGTGTAGCAGTATATACTAGTATAGAGCAAGAGCTTGGTGTGGACTTTTTTTTCTTTTTTGGGGAATGGGGAAACAAATATTTATAAATACAGCAGAGCAAGCCCAGATTGGTTTCCCCCTCCACTCTGAAAGGCATAATATTTGTAGGCATAATTACACAATTCAGAACTCTCTTGTGTGTACACAGCAGAATTTTTATGATTTTCAGGTCATGGAATATTAAAAACCAAATTGTCAAGTAAGCAGTACTGGTATGCAAGCTTTGGATAGTTCTCCACAAGACTTTGTATAACCATATCAAATAGTCTGCATTTTTACGAGACACCCGGTCAGTCAGTCATTATTATCTCTACTAATACATAAATGGTCAGTCATTGTTTCAGTCTTCGAGTATTTAACCTGTATTTATAAAACAAACCATTGTGCTGATATAAGCTCATTTAATTAAGCAGATACTCCTATTTGTTCTCTTCTTGTTCAAGGCTATTTGAATAAGCAAGAAATAGGCTTGTTTTAAGTGTTTGCTTAGAGAGCTTTCACACTGAGGATTAACTGTCTAGAGAATTAGAAATTCTCTATGCATTTGTAGTTACATAGATTCTCCCAATTTACTAATATACTGTAAATATTATGTACACACCAAACTTGAATGAATTCAACATATGGTTGATGTTTACATAATTAATGAGATGCCACATTATATTAACAGGACTAGCCATATACAAAAACGCAAATGCTGCACAATTGTCAAGGGCCTAAATTAACCATACCTTACTCTGTGCTTCCTAAAGCGCTTATTTGCCAGGACAAGGATCCTGGGATTGTGCTCAAAAATGTGGAAATTAGGGTTGAAAACCAATTATCTCATTGTTCCAAACAACATTAATACTATTGTTGCCAATTTTTAGACTTCTGGATGTTGTTTCATCAAACAATAATAGGTATGTCTAAATCTACTTTTTGGTCTAAACACATTATCCTCATATTAATGTATGAGTTAGACAAACCCAATAAGGAGTTATTTTAGAAGGATAAAAGGTGAAACAAACGGTTTCTCTCTTCAATCAGCAATTTAACAAATTTTTTAAGATGCTTTGCTTTCTCAGTAAGGATTAAATGGGTTTTCAATGAAGTAAAAGTGTGGCAAAGTGGTTCTGGTATACTAGGAGAAATTAAGTGGCTTGCTCTTTATCATAGCTTGTTTGATTTGCAGCTTATATTTTATTGATGGTAATACCCTATACCTTTCAACACAGAATTTCAGTCATTTCAGTAACGTTAAGTAATTAAACCTCCCACTGCTTCTGCCAATGGAGGTGTATTTATCATTATAACTGTTTTGCAAGTGGGTAAACAGAGGCAAAAGCGGTTGAATTATTAATCAAAGTAATAAAATCTCTAGGCTCCTGTCTCCCAGATGATGTTTAGTACTTCCTCCAAAATTTTGTTATAAATTCAGTAAAATTAAATATATACGTCTCACTCCCTATGCTTAATAAACTCATGTAAAACTATATGCTGAACTTGAGAGAGCATATAAAAATGTTTTTGCGTCCTCACAGAGAGGCAGACTTCAGGGAGCTCTGTCAAACTATCTTCTTAAGCTCATTTTGGCAAGATCTTAACTAACTTTGTGGTTTTCAGGGAAATAGGAGAATTTTTTTATTGAAGATGACATTTGCCAACACCAAAACTGGGTGTATTGCTGCTCTCTCTCAGATGTGCTTACACCTCTGCCTCATTGTTCAAGTTACTATCTATACACTCTGTGAGTATACATCTCATAGGTAAAGTCACACAGTTGTCCTAAATATATTTTGGTAGAACTCCTGGAGAGTGCTAAATTTAGTCAATAGTTATCAGAATGGAAAAATATTTCCAAATTGATTAAAATTAAAAATAAATTGCTAATATATTCATAAAATAATTGCTTTCTTTAACATGTAATGCCAAATATTGGAGGTTTTCTGCTACTGATAGATACTAATATGGTACCAATCAGAGTTCACTTCAGCAACAAAGAAGCTGTTCAAGTCTGAAAGCAATCCTCTCCTTCTGACATGTTGGCAGCATCATAGAGGAAAATGTCACGGTCAATATAAGCACATTTACTGACAGTTAGATTTTTCCCTATGTTTCTGAAAACTGTTGGAAACTTGGCTTTTATCAAAAACAGAAACACTGGCCACTCAGAATGATAAAACAATAGTTTACGGCTTAGTAATTTTCCAGTTATAAAGCAATACTTTCATAAAAATAAACAATGCATACAGGAACAAGCCAAAACAATTACTCAGAGAAATTGTTGCATTCTTGCTGTCCTTGCTTCCTGATTTAAAACAACTGTCTCCAGTAGGAACTGGACTAAAAGCAGCAGGTTTTGTTTCATTAAGTAACTGCTTGCTGATCACTATGAGATAAAATATAGTTCCAAAATGGAATTGATACTGTGTAGGTACTTTTCAAGTTCCTAAATTACCCATTACAGGAAGAGCAGGTACATAGATTAAAATAAAGTTCATGTATTTCACTGGATTTCAGACTGAACATTTCCGAAGTACATAGTTATAAAAAGCTTTTGTCCTTCCTAGAGAAAGTGAAATGTTACCTAAATCACAAGCACCTTTACTAGTAAAGGTCATGTTGATTGTTTAATGTGTGGGGGTTTGTTAATTATTTATGGAGGTTTTCTTCTCCATATTGTGAGTGTTTTAATATTTGTATCATCATGACTATTCTGTCATATCTTAGTGAGGAAAATAATTTAACAATAATTTCAAGCAGGAACAGATTGCAAGTATAAATGCTCAAAACTCAGAGATCCGAGAGGTAAGGGGTCAATAAATCTGCTAACTTGACAATGTTGCACATTCCAAGTACTGTGCTCAGATGTTTCAACGTTAAAGATAGTTTTTAAATTGTTCCCTGCTCTTTTAAACCCACGTAAGCACTCAGATGAAGAGCTTCTGCTCTAACGTTCCAAAAAGATTCCTTCTGGTTCCTTCTGGTTCCTGTTCTGAAGGAAGATGATTTCATTGCCATGTCTCACAGTGGGTGGGACATGGGCTGCACCCCATCTGTGCTCTGGCAGTCCAGGGGCTTTCAGCCTTGTTGTGGTTGTAAGGGCACCTGGAAGCCTTTTGTACATTCTTCTGTCTGGAGCAGTTACCTACTGGTTCATTCTCCATCCCGAGAATTGCCGTGTGTTCCAACTTCACTCTTTCCAAGCTCTGGTATTTCTGCTAGACTGCAACACATGAGACTGATGACAGAGCAGAGCTGAGGGAACTCTCTTCTGCCCAAATGTGTGCCTTGAAGTTCTCTTTGTCTACAGAATAGAGGAGACTTAGCCAGGTCTGAAAGCTCTGATTAGGTTGTGTCTGTCATGTAATGGAGCACGTTATTTTGGCACCTCAGCAGTCACACTCTTTCACTGGAACTGCCAGCACACTTAAAGTCACATTTCTGTAGGGCTTTACTGAATCACAGTATTTATGAGGACTGTCACTACGTAACTGTCAAACTTTCTATGTGCCTGAAAAATTCCACCCTTTAAATGGATGGGAGTGTGATGTCATCATAATGGCATTTTTATATAAATGCTTGCTATAAAATAATTTTGGATTAAATGATGTGTTCCTTTCATGTTGGCAGAATATAATTTGTCTGAAATGGCAGCAGACTGTTGTATATGTTTTTCTGAAAGTTAAATATTTTGATTCACACTCACAATTTATTGATTTTACATTGTTACCAAATGGCATTCCAAAATCAGCTCAGAATACCGTGGTTCAAAAAGCTGTCATTCAAATGATGAAGTTATTTTCATGAAACCCACTCTGCGAGTGGCAAGGAAAGTGGAAGAACTAAAAAGAAGAGAGGACAAATGTATTTTTAGCAGGTGGTAGGTTTGAAAGCAATCCTAATTTTTATTATCTCTGTATGTTCTAAAGACAGCATTGCTTCTATGCTATTAAACAATAATAAATCCTAAATTGCAGAGTTGTTTGTTATCATCTTGCCCTGAATTTGTTTGGAAATACTAACTTGGAAGAAAAAAATTATCTTGATCCTTATTGTGCAAATATTCCATGTATATAATCCAGACAAGTTCAGTGTAAGCAAGGCTTCTAAGTTTGGGCAGAACACCTTATACAGAATTACTTTCACCAAAGCCAGAGTTGTGCTGGCTTCATGAGGTCACCTCTTCAACAGTCTCTGATTCTGTGCTGCTGACACTTTTGACACTCTTAATTTTCTGCCCTCACATCTGCTGTAGCTAGTGCTGTAAGAGCTTAGTGCAGTCAGAAGAAACCTTTTAGGTCTGCATGTGATAAAAATGAGAGACATGGCTTTCAAAGACAAATTGCTTGTGTGTAAATTCACCAAATCCTCCCAGTAATGCTAGTGTCTACAAAAAAAAAGACTTGAATGTAAAAGACTATCCGATATTCACAGTACCTTGCCATATTTTAAAAGATGCTTTAAAGAATTCCTAGTGTAAAAGTGAGATTAATGTGATATTCTCTATTGACTCTGTCCACTGCTGTCATGTGCATCTTAATACTGAATTTTGAAAGCTTTTAAGTTACAAACAAATGATTGTATCTCCCGTAGCCGTGTGTCTGCAATATAGTAATGTATTTTTCTTATTTCTTCTATTTTGTTTCTCTTTATCCCACAAGTAAATGTTTTGTTCTTCACCAAAGGACTGTATTTAAATAAAAGGACTGCTTACAGTGCATAAGAGCAGAACTGCTTTTGTGCATGTGTACATGCCAACATGCATACACATAATTCAGTCTACCATCCTATTTTCCTGGTGTATGTATTGGTTCAGCCTTGCTCTCTGGCTTGTGGTACAGTGGTACCTTCCTTCTGGCATAAAAAAGACGCTCATTACATTTTGAGCAGCAGAAAATAGTGGCACATCATGAAGCAGTAGCATCTGGTATACTCAATCTCAATAAGTGCATGCCAAGGGAATGCTGCATGCTGCTAATATGTCTGATAGCCTTTAATGTTTAATAGGTTTTCTTAGTACCGTATTGCTGCCTGTCACTTTCTGTGACTGCGCTGCCCAATTATCACATGTCCTTCTATCATAGAATCATCCAGGTTGGAAGAGACCTTTAAGATCATCAAGTCCAATCGTCAACTCAGAACTTCCAGTGTAACCCCTAAACCACATCACCCAGCGCCAGATCCAGACACCTCATAATCACCTGTAGGGATAGTGACTCTACCACCTCCCTGGACAATCTCTTCCAAAGCGTGACCACCCTAACAGTGAAAATTTTTTTTCTCATATCCGACCTGAATTTCCCCCATCTCAGTTTTAGGCCATTTCCTCTAATCCTCTGACTGTAGGCACAGTAAAGAGATCAATCCCCACCTCCCTACAACCTCTTTTTGGGTAGTTTTTCAAAGCCATGAGGTCCCCCCAAGCCTCCTTTTCTCGAGACTGAACAAACCCAGCTCCCCCAGCTGTTCATCGTAAGACATGTTTTTTAGACCTTTCATGAGCCTTGTTGCCCTTTGCTGGACACACTCCAGCAGCTCAATGTCCTTTTCAAAATGAGGGGCCCAGAACTGAATGCAGCACTTGAGGTGTGGTTTCACCAATGCCAAGTACAGGGAGACGATTACTGCCCTGGTCATCCTGGCCACACTATTGCTGTTACAGGCCAAGGTGTCACTGGCCTCCTTGACCACCTGGACACACTGCTGGCACGTATTGAGCTGGCTGTCAACCAGCAACCCTTTCTTTCACTAAGATGGATAGATACATAGTAATTTCATTTTTTCTATGCAACGTAAGTCTTCCAGGTTGTCGGAATATCTGCATATTAACTGCCTCATTCTTTGATCACAGGTATTTTCCTCATAGTTGTTTTAAAGTACCTCAGGGTTTTGAGGGTAAATAGGTTCCCAAAACTCTCTGAAATAGGCTCAGGTGTGTAGGTAGGTATAGAATATCTTCTGAGGAGCCTGTTAACCTTCTTGCTAATGGGAATAGAATTTCCTACTAGTGAAATACAAAGTCTTTTATACCAGTGATACTAGAATACACTTATTCTCCCACTCAAAGGTAATGTTGGCTAACAGTTAATTGTTAGAGCAGGTACGAGTAGTTGGGTTGCGCATTCCTTTGTATCCATCTGTCTGGACAAAAGCAGTGGCAGCTGAAAGAGCCTATGGACTGAGGTTCTAAGGAAGTCACAACTTGCTCTGAATCCCAGTGAGATATAAGAAAACCCGTTTGTTTTAGTGGAATTCATTCCTGTACACAACTGTAGCATGCTGAAGAAGGGTGGTCTGTGGCTTGCCTAGTTGTTATTCAAACTTGGAGAGATGGGTTGCTGTAATTATACTGGTTATAGCAGCAATTGGAATTCCATTAAAATAGAGACAATCTCAATTTAAATACTTTAAGGAGGGGGATTGAATTAGGTTTCTTTAAACTCAAATCTGTTCAGGTCAGATTTTATACATTTTCTCCCTACTTTGTTAATTCCACTGTGTTGATTATATTGCTACGACTTCATTTTGCAAAGCAGTGTTATACTTGGCAAAGAGTTCTCATACACACAACTTATATATGTTTTAATGTCAAACACTTATTTAAATAAAAATATAAATAAAGTCATGGAAGAATGCAAATAAATGGCAGAAGTGATTTTTAGGAAACCCAGAAGACAGAGCTATAGCCTTTGAGATTTCCTGGCCTTTACTTTGCAGGATCTGAAAAGCAAGTTCTCCTATCTGTATCTCAGTACTTTTATGTTGCTTTTCCAAAGAAAAGGGAGTTGGATGCAGGCCTGAGTTAGATCCCATGGGGATAGTGTTCTGTAACTTAAATTACAATCAGATGTATTTTAGTTCGGATGAAGTTTTTAGCCTAAAATTGGTGAGAAGCCTAATTATTTGACCAGGTTACTGTTTACATAGACCACTGTAGAGCAATCTGACATTTATCCACAGCTGGCAACATGTTTCCTTCAAAAGGTTTTTATTTTGCGTTTGGAACAGTTTTTACAGAATCCATTTCTGTTCATTAAATGAAAAACTAAAAGATGGTAGAGATTGCTGTGGAGATAAGATGTTATATAAACTGTTCATTCTAATTCTTCAGAACGTAAAAATACCAAAGAAACTTGGATGTTTACAGGCTTTCACTTGTTCAAGGTACTAGTAACTCCACAACTTGCATAGGATTCTTGTGTCCTTTGAACTTTTATTGTGAAGTAGTGAATTGTGCCCAGATTTTAAAATCAGTTGTATATTTGTTAGACTAGAGAGTGTGGCATAAGGAGAAATAAATAGATATACTCTCAAAGCAGTCTTTAATCTGTAAACTCCTCATTGTATTATTTTTTCCAGTGCGTAGAATGCCTAGGATGATCTAATAACTGAAGTATGCAAGATAAAAATACAGATATTCTGTGATTTGAAGGCATAATCATATGGATAAAAACTGGAAAATGATACTGTTTCAGTGTTACACCTTGTAGAGTGTCTTGGTGGTAGTGTTATAGATAGGACTGAGATGATGTTCTGTTTGTCAGACCTTCCTCAAAGTTGTTTATTACTGTGCCTTAGACATTATCTCTGGCCTTAAATTTAACACTTGCTGCTCATGCTTGAAAATTGCTATCATTCACTGAGTTTTGAGAACAGTTAGTAAAATTACTTGTAGGAATATAGAAACAAAACATACAAAACTTGTTTAATTAGTGCAAAGATTAAGCCTTTGTCTATTTAGTAGACTAATGAAACTGTAGGGGATCTTTACCTGGCTCCTGGAACACATTCCGGGTTGAGGTAACCATCTGCAATGCTAAATTCAAAATGTCAGCCTTGAACTGTTCTTCATGCAGAGTTGAAATCAGCATTCACTGTTTAGTAGACAACTAGTCATTTGTAGTTGAGTTCTTTTTATTATGTTTGACCATTGATACTTACTTGAATGTTGATGTTCTGAGTAAATAAAAATATTTTTGGAAGGGGGGGGCAAATAAAATACATATCTGGAAATGAAAACCCCTAGGTTTTTCCTGCAAAACAGTAACAACTGCTACAAAATCAACATATTCAAGACTTTTATTGTAAATAAGGAAATAATTTTTCGAGCAAGGGATTTCATTAGTTTTCCAGCTGTGTATAGAGCCATCATACTGGACTTCAGAAATAAGCAGCACAGTCTAATTGTCTCCATTACTATAAAGGGGCATTTAGAATTATATCGCATTTTAAAATATGAATGTTAGTCTTAGCTGCTGTGGGAGAGCATACTACATGGAATGCAGAGGCAGGGAGTTATGCTTAGTTTTGGAAGTCTGTAATAGGCATACGCAGATTTTTTTGTCACCTCTTGAATACCTTAATGGAAAAGCAGTATTTCCTAGAAGTTTTTATCTGTGCATGTGTATAAAAATGTGGATTGGGGGAGACCTTTTAAGAACAGCATGCTTGTTGTGGTACCTAATATGAAATTAGTAACATACATTGATTTGTTTGGATGCTTTCAGGGATTCTTCCTGACGGTGTCACCGGAAGCAGTATTAAAAGTGGCTACTCAGGCTTCTGCCAACAACAAGATCTTCAGCTTGAATCTTTCTGCACCATTTATTAGCCAGTTCTACAAAGAGCCTATGATGAAAGTCATGCCTTACGTCGATGTTCTTTTTGGAAATGAAACGGTGAGTCTTAAGAAATTACTTGAAGTATTCATATCTCTTGCACCGAGGTGTTTGTGTCTCACAGCCTGCTTCCCCAGAACATGGGTGTGCCAGGGGAGGTTCAGGCTGGACATCAGGAAGAATTTATTCACTGAAAGGCTTGTCAGGCATTGGAACGAACTACCCAGGGAAGTCACCATCCTTGGAAGTATTCAAGAAACAATGGACATGGCACGTAGTGCTACAGTCTAGTTGATGGGGTGGTGATCAGTCAAAGGTTGGACTCGGTGATCTTGGAGGTCTTTTCCAGCCTTGATGATTTTATGATTCTGTGATTCCTGCTCCTTTTCTTATAGAGGGAATCTGACCATCTGAGGTGTCACTGCAAAAGCAAATCTATGGTCACTGGACTGAGATATTTCAATAGATGTCAAAGATGTCGCTTGACCTGTTAGAGGTTTACAAACTGCTTATTTTCATAGGAAATATCCAACACATTGGCTGCTTTGAAATAACCGCCCAGGTGCATGATGTACTCATCCTGAAGTTAAGTCTGCTGGAAGGAAACATATGAAGGGCTACTACTGAGCTTCTTTAACTTGATTCCATACCCATACTACTGCTATTAATAGCAATTTCTGTGATGAAGACAACTCTTTGGGGAGAAGTGGAAGGAGAAAACTAAGAAATAGATAATTGGTTTAAAAGGTTCTCAATGATTTTATGGTAGATAGACTGTCAGTCCATCAAAGGAGGGCTTATCTTTGCTATGCAAGTTGGCAAACAGATTGCATGAAATTCTGCCTGGAAGTCCATGTTAACAGACAAAATTAATTCAGATTTCACTCATCTTAGTGCTATCACTTTTTGATTTTTTTTCCACTTTAGAAAGTGTTCTTAAATATTTATTAGTTTGCTCAGCAGGAAAAGGTTGAAAAAAGCCTTGGAAAGTGTGACAAACCTAAATGAAATGTGGGTTTGTCGCTCAAGATAACTACATGAGTACAGGAAAATTATGGAAAAGCGACTTACTCCTCTCAGTGGTTATTCCTGATTGTGACAACAGGGACTTGCGCCAACACAAGTCAGTCTTTAGACTATTGTCCACATGTCCACATTAGGGACTAGCACTGTTACAGTTATAGGACTTAAAAAATTTAAAAATAAGTATTTTTAAAACAAAGCAAATTGCAGTTTTTAAATGCAGTGGGATGAGCAAAATCTTTTTATCTATAGTTAACTACACAGAAAAAGTATTTTCCAGACATACTGCTGCTATTCCCAACTGTTACCTTTATACATCTTTCATGATACTGTCCTCACAAAGATGGTGCTGAATATTTTGATTTAATAACAGTGTAATATCAACACAAAAAGTCTTATCAGATTTCACGAATTATGTAATACTAAGTCCAGCCAATTTGGGGGTAGATGGGCTTTGTAGAAACTTCTGGGATTAAACCTTGCTGGTCTTTAATATAAATTCTGCTGCATTGACCTAGTAGGGTAATTCAGATCACAGATCACATTAGGTGCTATTTTTCATAGGTTGTTACATTTGTATATTTGTGTTATTTAAAGGCAATAGTCCACTATAAGGTGACATTCCAATTTTAGAAATTATATTCAGTCTACATAAACTTTCTATGTTGTTTCAGTTTGTTATGGTATTATTCCCCTGCTGTCATAAAATATTGGATAGGACTGTTGAGTTAAAGTTGAAAGACTCCCTGTATTTTCTGTGTATAATTTCTGAAGCATTTTGATGTCTTTCAGGATAATAGATGAGATTTAAATTTAAGTGAACATCCTTAAACTTGGCAGTACAATATATATAAATGCTTCAGAGTACCACCCTCTTTGCTACTTATACTAATCATGAAACTCTTGTCATTTTTTGGTCTCTGCTTCCTGCCATATAAGCTGGCTATTGCTGCTTTTGAGTTGTTGAAATGCTATTTGCAGTGGCTTATTCTCTTGTCTTTCTGTGTGACTTGAAACCACAGTCTTGGCATGAGGTACTTCTACTTTGGAGTAGCTGCTGTGTTTTCCGATTGTCAGTATTTCTGCTCTCTGCATATGGTTGTTGGTAAAAAGTAGTTGCAATTCTCAAGAGAAAGCTCATTCCGACATGTTGTGTCTTCTAGTAGCCTCCTGCTTTGTTAATTTCAGCTACAAGTACATTTAGGAATTTTTTTGTGTCTGTGCATGTCCTGGTGGGCAATGAACCACTTCAGCTAGGCAACACCAAATTTTTGCCCATTTAGTGTGATTTCCTTTTCCTTTTTGTTAAAATTTCCATCAGTATAAGCATGTAAGTTAACATATAAGCAAGGCATACCAAGTGTTGTGGTTGTTACTTTATTAGTACAAACAATACTCTTAGACATAATTTTTATTCTTCCCTATATTTGTCTTCACTCCACATTATAGACCAATACAATTCTGTTGTTAAGCACTGAGCTGTTTATTTTTTGAGTAATACAAAAACATTCAAGTGCAGCAAAATTCCAAATTGCTGCCATTCCTAAACTAAAAACAATTGGCAAAGTGATTTTAAATTACATCTTCTACTTAAAAATTTACATCTGAATGGAGATTGGTTGTTTCAAGTTTCAGCCAGATGGTAATTAAAATGGGCAAGTTATAAACCTCTCAGAATAAATGTTCTAGTTTAGAATGTAAATGCCAGCATACCCTTTACTGCAGTGGAGTCATGGAATGCTGTGGTAGCAACTCAGAACATGTATCAGTTTCATCATTAACTCAGTGACCACTGGTGTTTTGATAATTTAAATCCCTTTTATAACTACCTAAACATCTTGTATTGGATTTTTGGTATTTATTAACTTACTTCATATAATAAATTTAGTACAGAACATTTAGAAAAGGAATAATTATATGGTCATTGCTGCTAACCAATTAGGGTCATTCTGCAGTCATTATGTAGCAATACATGACTGGAGAACTTGATTATTGTCATTGCTTTTAATTTTTATTAAATTAAGGTTTTTTTAATAGCTTCATTTTGTAAATGGTTCTTAGCAGTAATACCTTCCAAGCTACTATAATCACTGGATAATTAACCTGCCAGGATTAAGCACACTCTACTTTGCCTTAGGATGCTTAACTCTCAAATAAGGTCAATTATCTCCTGATGATAACTGCTTTGTCACAAGTTGCTGCTTAATTCAGCTGTAAAAACTCACCTTTTATGTATGTAATATGTAAAATGCATATTTTACAACTCAAAGTAACTTTCAGTGACAGAACGGTCAAAGGAGTGAAAGCTTTGAAAGTGACATGATTACACAGAGTTATGGAATGTTTCCTTCACAGAAGTTATACTAGGCAAGTAAAGGAGACTAAATTTGTATATATTTCTTTCCCAGACCTCTTTCCACTTTCCCAGTTAGGGCTAAAGCTTGATGTGTCTGATATACTTGACCCATCAAACTCAATAATGGGCACAGGAATCTGAATTCAATTTCCAGTCTCCCCAAAAGATGCGAGTTACGATGGCATCTCCTCAGGAAAGGAACTACTTTGGAGGGGAAACAGGATGTGTATTTTTGGATGTGCAACTGGATAGCAGTTTCTTCAGAATTCAAGGGACACTGCAAGGCTTTCACATGACTCATCCCTGCATATGGCACCAATTCATGACTCAGAAGAATATTTGTTCATTTTGATGTGGTAAAGATCTTCTGGGTTCTCTTGCTATGTGTGGGCAGGGCATCACTGAAAAATTTTAGAGTTTAGAAACTTTAGAATTACAGACATGCTGAGCAGCTCATTTAGGGCTTTACAACAAAAACCAAAAGCCAACAATGCAACTTATGGTATCCAGTATAGAGCCATCAATAGAAGTTGAGGAGGTTATGTAGAACAGAAATTGTGAATTTTTCTAAAATACAAATATAATAAAGAAAAATAAGATAACAATTATTCTTGGAAATTAGATCCTCATCCTCTGTACTGGAAAGAGCTGTTACTTCTAAACACCCAGTTTCTGAACTAATTACAGGACTGTAAGCTGAAGTTGTGCAAAGACAGATTTATCTGGGAGCTTGTTGGGAAATTGTTGCTGGTGTGACAGCAAATGTGCTGAAAAGAGAGCAGGTTGTGTGCAAGACTTGTACATTTTAAGAAGCAATAACGATAGCTTTAGTGGTAGTTAGGAAGTTAGAAATCCTGGGCTTTAAGGAAATGGGTGTCTTTGCACGGAATAAGAGATCAAACAGGTCTTGTCATCATTTCCTCTTCACAATTGTACTCAAATAGTACATTGAGCCTCCTTTATTTAAAATATTTTCGAGTGAGGTATCCAATACTAACAGAAAGATCCCTACAAATATGGGTGGTTTGGACACAGCCTTTAAGATCCTTTGTAAGCCTTTGTAAGGGCAAGTCTCTTTAGTGACATGGAAAATTCTCTTTAGTGGCAAGGAAAAACAGTAAATATAAAACTGAGTTTTTGGTGAGGTAACGTGCTTCTGATTTTAAGCTTGGAATCAGTCTGTAGTTTTCTTCTTATTTTAACCAGGGGAATGAATGGAAATGCTGCTAAATTTTCTAGCATGAACTATGTTCAGCACACTAGGATTTACACCTAAATAACAGTTTCCAAACGAGTTGGTCTATTCCCTTGCTGTAAACAACTTACACTCCACATACTTTGATATATTACATTAAGATATGACACTGCGGACAACCTTCAGTCCCACCTGCAGATTTCCTCTGCTGCATTATCACCTGGGACCAGACTGATACCTGCAGGCTTAGGAATCTGCCCACAGCCCACAAGAATCTTGAATGAGACATAATCACTTTGGTAAGATAAATAAGCCTCATGATGATTCTTTTCAAACTAGTGTGCATTCATAATGGCATAAGTGAATTGATTTGAATTTACACCGTGCAATTGTTACTGTTTCTAGATCTAGCATATAGCTTTCCACAACCACCTGAATGTCCTTTTCACATTGGTGAGTTTTCTGATTCTGATGACAGTAGTAAAAAGTAAGAGTAAGGAAAAAATCAGGTGTCAGATATAATTTGGTATGTGGAAGAAAGGAAATACAGTTTGACTTTCAATAATGAAAGAGACCAACATTTCAGTCTGTTCTTCTGTATCACATGGGACCCAGAAGTAACAAACATAGCAAAGGATGGCTGGTCATGCCATAAATATCACCAAATTGATGTTTTTGTTTGAAGTATTTACAAGTAAGCATTTACGATTATTTTTAAATATTTAAAGTTATTAGTAGAAGGCAAATACTAGATCACATTTGAAACTGAGTATCTTGAAGAGGCTCATTTTACTGTACTGCTAAAGTGCATGTATGTTACATAAGGAGCCCTTAAAAAGCATTTTTTTTTAGCTTACTGGACTTGGTCCATATTGAGCAGTTATTTTCAGTCAGTGGTTGTTTGTAAACTGTCATCCTTAGGAGTTAAACCTTTACCTTCAACTCCTACATCTTTATTCATTTGGAATTAAGTTTTCAGAAACCTTAATCATCTTAAATGAAATTAAGTTGGGTGTCAGAGTTTTGCATTTCAGTTTATATGTGAGTATTTTCTTTTCCCTTCTGCTTTCAGAAGCTCTCAGAAACCTGCCCCACAGGTGAGGGTAATTATCTTCAGTTCGTAGGCTGGGTGAGAGACTGAGGTTTGCACAGTTCCCTACAGGGAGTCTGCAGTTCAGCTAAAAATTGTAGTCAGATATTCTGACCCAGTTTATTAAATACACATGGGAAAAAATTTTGTAAGGAGACATCTCATCTTTCCTTCCATTTTAACAGG
Source organism: Cephalopterus ornatus (assembly GCA_013396775.1). NCBI lineage: Eukaryota > Metazoa > Chordata > Aves > Passeriformes > Cotingidae > Cephalopterus > Cephalopterus ornatus. The sequence goes on from VZRE01011795.1 coordinate 199,812, forward strand.
TAGAGGTTTTTAAGGTCAGCTGCTGCTGGTGTTTGCTTTTCTAAACTGCAGTAAACAGATAGTATTTTTCTTTTATAAATCCTACATTTAGGATTTCTGCAGTCTTTAGAGGGAGCCTGGGAATTAAAAAGCATAATTCTGAATGGAGGAAAGATAAATATTATTTTTCTTTGATGTCTTTGTACAATTTGGATGCCTATTTCCTGGTGCAGGTGTTGTGTTTTCAATTATAGGACAGCTATAGCATTCTAATATTGCTCCTTAATTCATAGAATTAACTTTCTCAGTTTTGGAATATCTAATAAACTGTGGCCATCTGAAAAATGAGAGCATCTCTAGCGCAAGGGAGGTGGATAATGTCAATGGCGTGTTGCAAAGATGTGCTGTGGGAAGGATGCTGAAACAGCCCAAGGCTATTTCAGCTGCAGACACTGAACCTGCTTCTCCTTCTCTCCTCGCTCTCTTTTTTTTTTTTCCTCTTTTTTTCTCTCCCATATGAACTGCAGTGGCTCTCAAAGATAAAATGCTTTTAAATCATTTCCCAACCTTGCAGCCGTTTCTGATAAAAGCCCTGTTATCTGAAATGATATGAATCACTGTGGAGTTAATCATACCTTATACAACAACATATTTTGTTGTGATTCATTCTGTCTCAATTAATCATCTTATTTATCTACATTGTCTCAGCTGCTGCACTGAAATTCATGAGTAATAAGCAAGTAATTATTTTAGTACAGTTTACATAGTACATTATGAATGAAAGGAAAATTGAGAGCCAAGTATTTAAATTTATATATAGCGCTACTTTCAGCTAATGTCTAGATATTTAAGCAGTTTAGGAATTCTGTCTCAAAAAATGGCTTTCCTGTTACAGAGAACAAGCAGGTATTTAGAAACAGAGCTTATACTTTCCAACAGACTTCAATTCTTAAAACTAAAAATATTTCCTGATAGTCTCTCAGAATGCTTAGGGATATTTATCCTTCCTTCTACTATGCAGTGTTGAGATACTTTTAAGATAGTGAATACTGGAGAGCTTGCAGCACAAGACAGAACATGTCCTGTGAGAAAGGAAGGCAGATTCCACTGTATTTCAGCAGCTTGTGTTTTACTAACAATGATTGATAACCCTTTTCACTTTGTAGCACTTCCCAGAGCGTCTCATAACACTTCATAAACATTAGAGCTCAGAATAAACCAATAAGGTGGGTGTGTAGTCTTGTCTGGTTTACAGGTGGACAATTGAAAGGTTGTTTGCTGAAGGTCACCCAGCGAGAGCGGAGCCAGGAACAAGCAAAATTGAGTTCTAACTTTTTTCTTCAGTTGAGTGTCCTGAGATGTTGTCAGCTGCTGGCTACATTTTGGACAAAACTCACATGTCTGCAGGAAAAGAGATGTAGAACTTGGCTTTCAGTTTTCAATGTAATATTAATATATGTCTCTGACAACCTTTAGAAGGTCAACTGCATATGCCTTTTCAATAATCAGATCACTAGGGCAAAAAATGCGTAATATGTAATATCTAATATAGTTTAAGAAACACCACAAATAAGAGAATGAATAAAATTGAGTTACGCAGTTGATAAGAACTAGAAGAACGGAGTCAGAAATGTTCACAAAAACTTCTTTAAATCAGTGTAAATTCAGAACAATGCAATTTCCCAGATATTTGCAGATAACAATGCAGGTGAAATACATAAGTTATAATAAAGTTACAATCCAGGTAAGGTTAATTCAATGCCTCCACATTTCAAGCTCTGTTTAGGGCAGATGTAGCCAGTTTCTGATTCAGAGTATTGTTAGGACATGCTAAAGCCTTTTATACCAACATGTACTGGGGATTCTCCCCTTGTTACAGACAGTCCTTGCAGCGGACTGTCCATTCATTGCCATGTTATCCCCCTGGAAAGCATCTAAGGTGATCTCTCACCTGTCCTTACCACGTGATGTCGTCTGCCCCCTTTACTCAGATTCAGCAGTTTTATGTCCATGACAAGAGTGAATTCAGTGGGCTGAACTACTGTTGAATCACTGAGCTGGTCCAGCTCTCCCAGGCAACATGATCACTAGGTCTAACTAGATGAGAGGTATTACATGGTGGTACAAAGGACTTTGCAAGGGAAAGCCTGATATTTTCTCTGTTTCATCAGATCTATCCAGGCAATACTGTTAGGGTCTCCCAAGCAATACAGCAAAGAAACATAGTTGGGGTCATTGACTGACTTAAATCCATAGTATTTACAGCAATATTGTTTTTTATTCTGACATGTTATATATGCAGCCAGTCTAGCCAGTTTTGTCTGCAGGTATTTAGTTCAATGTTACTATGCATGAATAAGTTCAGATGTTAGCTGTAAATGTTCTTGGACAGCATTGTTTTATATAAAAGAGACATTTTTTACCAAAAGAGTGCGTATTGATGCTTGCTTTGTTTATAAATTTGAGTCTGAACAAAGTATTCTTGAAAGGGGAGAAGAGGGAAGGATAGTCAAGGAGCCAGTAATAAGTCTATGATGATGTTCAAAATCTTGGAAACCTACTTTAAGGGTTTTGGAATAGAATTGGCAATATCTTTATTATGTTAACCTATTTTCCTATAATATTACATGGCACTATTTTTTCAAAACTACAGTTTCAACCTTGGTTTTTTTATCATGTTATCTTTCTCTGTCAACACCTCCCTTCACTCTGTCTATATAGCTCATATAATATTTTTATTCCATCCAGACTGTTTCACATCTGATTACAGATCTATTAACTAATTTCATTTTTCTGACTTTCTTCAGCAAAGAAGAGCAAAACTAGGCATTGGAACCTCTCTTCTTTCTAATTAGTTATATAAACTGTCACTGGGGTTCTTACTGTAGATTTTATAAGAATAAATGTAACCCACTGATGTTTCCTTAAGGCTACTGAAAAGTTGCTATGTATAAGTAAATTAACGCAAAAAGATTTTTTCCTTCATGCATTGACATATATGTTGAAGGTATTTAGAACTGACTTATGCTAAACCGTTACTGATTAAAATCTGTATTTTAATTTTTAATAAGAATTTAGAGTAAAGACATCAGAGTTTACAATATGGGACATTTTCATTGATTAAATTTACTAATTATACAATTAAAACATAATTTATCCCTCTTGTAAATGACATTAAATGGAAAGCTAAATGTACTAAAATAAAATAAGCTAAATATTAGGAAGCATATGCAATGGGTCATAAATGTATGTAAGAGTTACAAAAATATTTTACTAATTTCTAAACTTTTTTCAAAGAGTTTTTATAAAGGCAGGAAATAAACTTGTAAAAGAATTAGAAAAAATACAATTGCAGGTACCTAACATATCTGAAAGATACATAAAAGCATCCATGGTTTTCCCAAAGGCATTAATTGATATCTAAAACCTTGCCTTATTTATAAACTCAAGCCACCCCATTTACAACAGCCTTTGGGTGATAATTTTGCAGCCACATGAAAGTGTCTGCTTAATTTATATTTTCAGGTTTACTGGTCATGTTCTGACTTACAGTACCATTTGTTTAAGTACTGACCTCCCAGGGAAGCAACGTGGAGAAATTGCTTTGCTCTATAGGTTTTTGTTCTAAGCTAACGGAACTTATCCCTCCTAGTCATTACATTTTAATTTTTTTAATTCTCCACAGAAATGATCCATGAAATCTTTACTTTAATGAAACTACTGCTAATCCATGTCTGATAAGTAACATTAAATCAACCTTCCTTTGACTCCTCATATTCTGTGTCAAAACCAACAACGTATGCAATCACATGAGAGAAACATGCATACATGAGTCACTCTGCTTTCCATGCTGAAGTGGTTTCCAGGTGAAGAAGCTTTTCCTCTGAAGGAGAGAATTGTAGCAGTCTAATGGTTGGGACAGTTGAAATTTTGTAATACATAAAACTGTTTGTTGGTTAGTTTTCTAGCTGTATAGAGGGGGACTCCCTACTCTGAACTTGAAATTCAGCAAACAGCTGGGTTCCTCATTTTCAGTTCATTTCACTTGGAGGCCATAGTTCCACAAGTAGAATGTTTCTTTCTTCCACCACAGCTAAGGAGAAGGACTTCCCCTCTATCCTTACGAAGGAAATGGCCTTCAGCATCTGCTTCTGGTCTGAGCTTCAGAGCCAGCTGGTTTTCCCTGCTCCATAACGACATGGGCTGTCCTTGTCAATAAGCAAAAACCTTTAGCATTTGAAAAGAGACCCACTTGAAAGCAATGGGAAAGTGGTAGACATTCCAGTGGAAGACCCTTAGGATACCCAGTTAACCTGTCCTTTGTGATACTTCTCAAGCTGTTCTTCTGTTATCAAGATACAGCCTTGGTAGGCTGTTTGAAGATATCCCAAATATCTCTGGAATTAGGAGTTTTATTTTAATTTTTTCTGATGCTAAAGATTGATATCTTGATTCAAGGGAAACTCATTATTTTTATTGAGAAATTGAGAAATTCTTCATCCTGATATTATTGTCCTTTGAGTCTAAGCCAGTCTGCAGGTCAAGAGCTTGTTCATTTATCTGTCCCTGTGACTGTCCTTCTGAAGGATTCTATTTTTTAAAATCTGAGAGACCAAGCTATGGACAGTATCTTTGATCCCTGGCAGGTAGGAGACTTCGCAGAATTAGATTCTCTTTAGGGTCTCTTTTAGTGCAGTGTGGTTCTCCTCTGGAATTCCTCTGAGAGACCAGGGTATTTTTGTCTTGTCTATCAGACTCTTGACCTCTCCAGGTTGTGCAAGATTCTTTCTTAAAAGAACTGGAATTTTCATAAGAAATGAAGTTGTAGCCATAAAATGTGTTATTGGGGCAGTCCTTATTGCTCTGTAAGGAGGACTTTCCTGCAACTGGAAAAATATCTGAAATTTCATGTAATTGCAGGATCTTTTACTATTAGTTAACCTGTTTTCCCCTAATTTTTTTTTAATCATGTATGACCTATGTGGATGGATAGTCAGATGATCTTAACCCACAGTATTTGATATACATGTTATTTTGGAGCAGCTATGATTAACGTGTCTTTTTGCTCTTGTCGGAATTTCTACTAGAGCAGGAAATACATCTGTGAGTGGTCTTGGACACATACCAGTTTCAGATAAATGGATCAGTCAATTTAAATTCTGCATATATAGTTGCCAAACACTATGCATTTGATTTGAACATCAAAGTAAATGCCAGATTTGGATGGAGCTGCATCTTGGTATATGTGAATTACGATAATGAGTCAAACTACTGAATCTCACTGCTCTCAAAAAAGAACACTCATCATCTGGAACCAAATATCTTTCTTCTAGAATCTAAACTCATGAAAAGAACTGAAGAAGTACACAGCCTTATGCTGGCCAGTTGTAACCCATCTCTGAACATGCGTTATCTGAAAGGTGGGTGAACACACTTAGGAGTGTTCTGAGTGTAGAATGGTGGCAGGTGGACCCGTTATTTAGAGTACACCATGGAAACCACGAGTTTCAGGAGTCCGTATTAACTCTACTTGCAGATGTATTTCTTTCTTATTTCAAACAAGAACTCTGTGTCTCAGGATGAGTGTTGCATGTATGTATTTCAGGTAGAGCAAGCTAAAATCAAGATCAAAGTGTTTAATGTGTTACAGATATGTTCTTGGGATAATTTTTAAGTTGGCATGGAAATGACAGTGTCACTCATTCCAAAGTTATGTTTTCATTTATGGTAAAGATATCAAGTATTTTAGGGGCGAGTCTTCATTTTAACAGACTTTATTCAAATAATACCTAGTCATTTTGCACATCTTCCATTGGAGTTGCTTATTTTAGGAAGCTAAATGGCAATTAGCACTTTTTAACCAACCTTCACCTCTACCATTCTTAAACAACAGTTTATTTTTATTTGGAATATAAAAATACACTGTGTAAAATACTGCAACATAAATTAGCAAAAGTGAGTTACTTTGGAGGGCATTTGCATAGATTTAGAGTGAGAGAAGAGTAAGTACTAGGTTAATGAGCAATGTTTCTAGAGCAGGAAAATGCTTATTTCAGGAGAAAGCTTTGCAGACATTCTGTCTTGTGGACGTTGTTCAAGGTAACAACTTTTGAAACAGTGTCTCATGTAACAGAACACAAAGCAAATCCCTGATTTTTCTGTTTCAAAATCTTATATATGTCTAATGATACAGTAATGATTTTGTTAGTGTATGGAGAGAATTGGGTAATTTATACAATATGTGGAAAGTTTTCTAATGGATTTTTTTAATTAGAATTGAAAAAATGGTTTCAGTGCTACTGTTTTGTTCATCTGTTAATAAGATCTCTTGTAATTAATCCTTGTTCAGGATTATGAGTAAGAAAAATTATAATTCATGTAGATAAAATTCACAAAAGTAGATTTGAAATATATCCAACTCATCCTGCAAACTGTTTGAAATGTAACTAATTTTGTCTATGTTAAGCTGCTCCAACAGTGTTACTAATTTAAATCAACATCCAAGTAAGTTATGATGCTTAACCTTTTCATAACATTTCCTTAACTACTTTTTTTTTCCTTATATATTTCTTGCATTTCATTTTTCTGGAATCAAACACATCACACCCAGCCACAGCCAGGGGTGCAAATTTGGTGTAACTCTGCAATGTTTTCCTATCTTAATTCCACATTTTCAAACACTTCTATGGATCTTATGTTGCCCGTCACAGCTATGTGGAAAGTATAACAGGGTCTTCAACAGTACTTACAACTGAGCTCTCTTTCAACAGCCAGCTTCTGTGCTCTCACCTGCCCCAACCAGACATCTTTCTGTGATAAACCAACCTGTGAAAACCATTTCCACGTTCCTGCTCCCAGTAATCTCTCTGCAAATATGAAATGCCTCCTTCATATTGTACTGGCTAGAGACATAAGGCATGCAATGCTCAGCCTGCATCAGTATCTTTGGTCCCTGAATGGCTGTAAATGGAAGACTGACAATGTTGTACAGGGGAGATCCCCAGCTTGCCAGCAAGCCACACACAGCTTCCTGCCTACCCATGAAGACCTCCAGGATATTAAGCCTTGCATATGTGTTTACCATTTATCAGTAAACTGTTAGGGTTTAGAAGGTTTCTAAAACATTTTCCCCTGAGCCTCATACAACTTCCTGACCTTGCAGACAAAGGCGTATGAAAAATCGTATCAATAAAATTTTTAAATTCTCTAAACCAGTTTTTCTCTGAAACGTATCATATACAGAATATGTGATGGTTTGGCATGTTAAAATGGTTCTGTGGAACCTTTTCTAAGGCATCTTGTTTTCAAATTGACTATTTGAATAATGTGTCCATCCCAAGACAGCTTTTCTAAGAAATTGTGTTCTTTTTTTCTTCCCGATCTTCTACCTTTAATATTACAGCAGTTAACTTTATAGATCATGTTTGGAGTTCTATACACTGTACAAAACAGAGTAAGAGGCATGTCCTGTCTGGAGAAATTTAACATTTTAAACAGAGATATCAAACAAAAGACTGGAGAAGTAATGAGCAGAGAGAGGTGAAATGTCATAATAATGATGATACGCTTGTTCGACTACATTACACAATGTAGCTAAGGTTTTTGCTCTGTAGTCTCATATAACAATTTTTAAAAGAAATGCAATGAATGGAAAAGAAGAAAAAGTAATGATGGTCTATGCTAAGGCTTGATATACGAGTCCCTTCACTACAGATTTTTTTGTTTACTTTCTTAAATACTATAGTCTTAAATATCATGCAGAATTAAAGCAGTTCATGATCAGTTAAAATTTCAAATATTTAAGACAGCAGTATTTAAGATCAACTGTTTTCCATTTACTGACTGTTACTTGGAACCAGAAGAATCTTATATTTTTGTAAGCATAGTAAGCTACACTGTTTTTCTTTAAACTTTAGAGTATGAATTATATTCCTATAATGACAGCTGCAGGGTGGAATGTTTTAACACACTGGAGTGAGATATATCTTGGACACATTCTTGGTATCTTAAGTTCAACATGCTCCATATGGTGCCACTGAGCCAGTGATTTTGAAGAAAACAGTTAAAGACTGCTGAAACAGCGTAAAATACAAATTAGTCTTTGCTGTATAAGTAAAAAAAAATCACTGTCAATCTTTTCAGCTTTCTGCATGAATAGTTTCAGCAACTTTTAATAGTAGTCTCCATGTTTTAAAACAACTGTTGAATTCTAGCAGAACAGAGTGAAAGATTGTGGGGTAAGAATACATTGATTGTATTATGCCTAAGTCTTAGGCAGGAGAGCAAAGGGAGAGGAGGTTGGGCTTCCCTGTATTGCCACATTAATCTTTAATGTGGCAGCAGGGATTGTGTGATGCAAGATTTGTGAAAGGTTGGTTGCTCTTTGTTAACTTGGTCCTCTGTCAGCACAAGAGCACCATGAAAGAGCTGTGTGTCAGGGAGGTGACTCTGTCCTACTGTTGAGAATAGTAATGATGGAGTATCCTGTAGTAAAACCATATAATAACTATTGTTATTACTTAAATACTTTACTGTTCGGGGTACTGAATTATCTAGGAATTATGTTTTCAGAACATTGCACTTTTTTCATGTATGTTTTCATTTGCAGTATCAAGACAGGTAGGAGTTAATGTATGAGTAACTTACTTGTCTATCTTTTAATGTAATTGGATTTTTTCAATATAAACCCCAAATTAACCCTGGCTTTTCTTGCGGTTCTTGAAACTGAGGTTATTGGGTCCTACCCTGATTTTTGGTGTATATTGTTTTGATGTGATTTTTTCCATTATTATTAGTAATAATACATTGCTATATATTATATAATAATCGTGTATAATTGTAGTTATAGAATGTATTAATAATAATAATTTATATATTATACCATAATAATATTATTATAATCAACATTATGGCTTTTTAAAAGCACCATACATGGACTCCAAACAAAAAGCCCAAAGATTAAATAGCAATGCCAAAATTCTACCTCTTTCAACCTTAAATCATTTTGTATGGATGTTGGCTCATACGAACAGGTTTTCAAATATAACAGAGCATAAGACAAACAGCCGCAGTACACCAACCTGTTAACCTACACCTGTGTACCTTTTCTATCAGCAGAATAGCATAATGAAGTGAGAGCATTACTGATGAATGAAGCCTCTGAGGAGGTGATTTGCAGAGTTATATTAATGTGAAATTGCACATTACAGCCTGAGTTGATCTAGGAATTCACTGCTGGAGGAAGATGGAGATCTTGCTCCCTATTGGCCCCATTTTCAGACTTGTAGCTTCTGTCTCCATTCCTTCTGTACACTGTAGCTAAGGCAGCAGAGATAGGGGGTATATTTTAAAGTAAAGGCCCAAGAGGGTGTGGCCACATGATTTTTTTGAGCAGGGATGTAATTTGAGATAGTCCATCTGAAAAAAAGAAACCAAAACACAGTCCTGGAGCTTCTTTTTTCAGAGGGAAATTATTACAGTCTATATAATCATGAGGCAAGGACTGACAGATAACTAGCATTTTAGTGGTCCCATATTAGAGCTACCTGCACTGCTGTAGTCCCTCTAAATATAATAAGATCAATCACAAATAGTTTGTGTAAATTTCCAGCTTTAAATGTAGCCCAAATGTCAAATTTCAAACAATAATTGCTTATGACATTTGTTAAACCTTTTGGGGTACAGCCAGCGTGTATCTGTGGTAAAGGACCTAGCTGCCAATGGATTCATAAATAAAGTTCTTGTACACTTTTAGAAAGTACATTCGAAACATGTAAGGTTTTGACACAGTATTTTTCATAGTAAACAGAGGTCAAATTTTTGCTTTCAGTGAAAAACAGAACTTCATATTGGCATTAGAGTCATGACCAGAACATCAATGATACATTGAGGTGGATGCTTTCTCATCACACATAAAATTAGCACCTTTTCTCTTTTTATCTTGCAGCAGCTGGATTCTCTAGTTTAAAAAGTGTCTCTTGTTGATCCAGTCACTGGGCATACATCAGTATATGTTCTATTATTCAGGTGTACCTCCCTCATCACTGTGCAAGCCTTCCAGTCTCCATGGCCATCCTAATCCATTTGATATGATGATGTAATGCAGCTGTCGTAGAACAGTATCCCCTTTATTTCAGAAACACAAGACTTCCAAACCACATACATAATCTAACCCAAGGAAATGATCCTAAGGGATCCACTTGACCCATGCTGCCTTCATTCTGTGCCATGGGTAGACCAGTCCCTTTGGTTCTCTGCTCAACAGGATTACAGTCCTGGTCTATACTGGAAGACAACTGCTTCTCTTCTCTGCGTATCAGTTCATTGTCACTATGTGTGAGAAGCCTATGTTAAGCTATGTGTTAAGGTTGCATTTCACTGTTCCAAACGAGTTTGTGTATGAAAGACGTAACAGTGGTGGGACAAAAGGAGGACATCCTTAGGCCAAACATTCTTTATGCTGAAGAACAGAGCATGAAAGGAGATCAAAACCTTTTTCTGCCCATTACTGCTATTTGCTGAAGGAGTTCTTTTTTAAGTGTACACCTCAGCCATTGGTGGATTATTTGAGGAGAAGAGGAGACAAAGAATAAGGGGAAGACTTGAGAACATCCATTGGAGCTCTCTTGCTGAAATTGGCTCTGTATTTCCCAGCGATGGAGAAATTTTCTTAGCATTTCGAACCTTCCAGAGCAGCTCAACCGTGCCTGTGTGCAAACCTGGGAGTGATTTTCTTTATCCAGGCCAGAAGCCTGTTCATAGTTTGCTACTTACAGGCCAATAAATTACTTTTTCAAAAGGTTCCTGTTTTGATAAATTGATGTGCATGTGTGTTTGCACTGTATTATGTAAGAGGAGCCTTGTCATCTTATTGAAATAATAAGACATTGAGAGATACCAAGTATTTATGGCTAGATTTAACGATTTTAAAGGAAGGAAATTATTGCAGCCCCAGGGCAACAGTAACTTACATAGTGACAACTTATACATGTTTTATGTACCTATTTACTTCAATGTTCACTACAAAAGTATAGTTACCATAGCAATGACCATGTCACCAGATTGCTTTGCTAGTTCTGAAATACAAAATACCCAAATGCCACCTGAACTGTGATTATTTTCTGCACAAGTACTAAAAGTAGAAGTTGAGAGTATCACACACTTTTCTAAACAAACAGTTACACACTGATTTACAGAAGGCTTTATGTTGCAAATGTGTCTCAGGTTGTTAGCATCCCTAATATTGTAAATCCTTTGCCAACAAGCTGAAGGAAAGCCTCACTGGCTTCTAACAGCAGAGCCTCCATTAGTATATACTTAACCTCTAGGCTTCTGTGAACTATTGGTAGTTACCTGCAATATTTCAAGAAAATAATGCGGGGTATTCAGGAAGACATTTTATCTGATTTTAAGGGTGAACTCATAAACAAATCTATCTTTTGGATGATCACAGGTTGTTAGTGTTAGATAGAACAGCATCACAGAAAGTGGTGTGATTTTTACCGCCTGCTTCTTTGACTTTAGAAATGGCAAATTTATGAAGCATTTAGGTAGTAACTTCTATACCTTGGTGTGCAGCTCATTAACACCAGTAGAACTGAGAAGCCAAGTACTAGATTTTCCAAATCATCATTAACCACAGTGGTGAGTTACCTCAATATGACTTGTGACCATGGGCAAGTGAAAGGTGAAAAGCATTTTATCACAGATCTAGACTGCTGCTTCTTATAATTGAGTTATGTTTTCTCATTTGTCAGATGTGAGCTAACATATAATAACATTTACATATAATAATTGTGAATACGAATATTTGAAGAAAAGCGGTTTGTAGGACTGCAGATTTAATCCACCATTTCAGTCATTTTCCTTTAATAAAGACTTGTCTACACAGAAAAATTAATCTGAACTGAGATAGTGCATTATTTTAAGCACGACAGCTTTAACTCAGATTTGTATTGTGTCCATTTGTGGACAATCTTATGCTAGAACAGGAGTGGTTTGTTCCTGTTTAACTTAGTTTGAAAATGTGTTTAAGTAAAGAGGAATGGGGCACATGAGTTATTGAACAAACATGTCAACACTTGGAGCCGGCCATTAGCAATTCCATGGGAAGATGCAAAAGTAAAATTGATCTACATTCATGTAATGGTTGATCTCATCTTCCTTGCATTGTGTAGTGTCAGAATTCTTCCCATGAAGAAGGAATCTGACTTTGCTGGGTAGGGAAGTGGACATGGTGCTGTTAGGTTTTCTGTTTATCTGTAGGAGTCATTGTGAAGAGCTAGAAAACTACTTTAACTGGGAAGTTTGATCCAAGCTGCTTAAGTCCTTGAACTGCAGGTGGAGACCCAGTGGTTCAGATTCCAGCTCTATTTAGCAGTGCTGCTGTTTAGACTCTTTCAGTGTGATCAGAGACTCCCAGAGGAAAATGAAGTCTTAAATTAGAAAGAAGGATGTCGCGGTCGGGGTTGGTCAAAACACGACACGTCTTCTTCAGAAAGCTGGACCTGGGACCTTTATTGCAAACGCTGCCGTGACTTATATACACTTTATTATCTACACATGTCCATGCATCATTGGTTTTCAGTAACATAAATAATTCTCAATTGGACACATACACTGCGCATGTCAGACAACTATGATTCAGCAAGACAGGCAGGAAATCCATTCTGTGTCACAGCCTTCCCTTCCGTGTCTGCCACCTTGCCAGGGTGCAGAGGTTCCATCTTTAGTTCCTACTGTTTCCAGAGACCCCAGACCAGCTGGGGCCCCCCACAGAAGGACACTTTTTGACACAGCTTCAGTGTTGACTGAAAAGTGTGTAGATTTTTTTTTTTAAAAATCCTCTTTCATTGTGTTATAATTCTTAACCATTAATAAGTAATTCTAGCTACTTCAATTTTTATTTGGATTCTCTCTGTTCTCCTCTATTTCTTTCTCATAAAAAAACCCCGTGGTATTTTTATGTTTATCTAGGAAGCAAGTGGAATTTATGAATATTCGTCTGAGTGCATAGGTGTACTCTTCAACAAAAGACATTTGAACTGACCCAGGACAGGCAACCTGCAAAACTAGATGATACAATTTGCTGGTGCTTCAAGAGTACCTTAAGCTGTGTGATTCTGCGTGAATTACCATCGCAGGCTGGTAGCTCAGGTAACTCTGAGACCTCTGTGACACTCCACTGCCTTCTATAAACATGCCCAAAGACTTGTAAGGTCTCTGACCCTTGCACAGATGTACAGCCACTAGCCCCTATATAATTTACCAGACAGCCTTCAGCAGTGACCAGTCCATGGGGAGGGTAAGCTCCAGCTAGTCAATGGAGTATGACCATCCAGCTTCATCCTGATGGGCAGGTGTGGTGGGAAACTTTGTCCAGAAAGCCCCTTGTCCCTGCAGCTGATGGGCTTTGTGACAGATTAAGTCACTCTGTCTATGTCTCACCTCTTTTACCACATACTGCTTTCATAGTCAAAGGTGTGTTTGTTCTAGCTGTGATGTTAAAAAGTGTACCTCCGTTTACACCTACAGGGATGGTCTGGCCGGAGCATTATTTATCATTACTGACAAATACACTCAGTACAGAAGGAAGCACAGGCATCTTGTGTATGGTTAAAGGTGTAATGTGCATTCACATTTGTTGGCGCTGCAACAGCCTTAGGAATAAATCTGCCTTGATTTCTGCATGAAGGCTGTCTTTCTCCTGCTAAAATCTGTCATCCAGCTCTTGTTCTGTAGCTGCTCGAGTATTGCATTTCTTCTCTGTTCTCTTGCTGGTGCAGCCACCCGGTGTGGGGTGGATTCCATGTGTGTGATGCTCACACACATGCTGCTCTGCTGCCAGAAGCAGAGGACCTAATTTTTTGTGACATGAAAAGAAACTTGCTGGTACGGTACATTACTAAATGCTAGAGACTGACTTCATGAAATGGGAACACCGCAGGGGAATCTGGCAAGGAAGATGTGTTTATGTAACTGAATTGAATGTTGCAAGTTCCCTTGGCTGCAGTGAGCAAGTTGTGAGAGAAAAACAATCCAAACAGAGATCTTCAGATGCTGAGAGCAGCTCTAATTCCATACAAATAATTAATAAAGATGAAATGCAATATTATTACAAATACCATTAATTTTTATACATGATCATTTGTACCGAGCTCGGTGATAGGAACAGAAACACTCAGGCTTTTGCACTTTTATTTAAAGTGCGTATTGTTTGAGTGTCTTCAGCACATTCTGATATCCCAGGGAGATTCATGACACAAGAGTAATTGCATATAACGTAAACAAGATCTGCATTAGTTGGCTCTTTTACTCAGAATCCTTTTCCAAGTCCAGATGTGTGATGTGTAAATGTTAGTAGAACAGAGTCCTTATGAAGTAGCTTTATCAAATGCAGCTAGTATTCCAGCAAAATGGAGAAAATATAAATTAACACTCAAGGCCTTGGTCAAATCTGGTGCATAAAATTTTATGGTTATATTTATGTTCCATATGTGCTTTGGACAAGTGCCATGTTTGTAAAGAACTGCTTCAATATTATTTTTAAAAGTGACACTTTTAGCACAGTATCCTCTGCAAACTGTTCACCACTTGCCATGTAAGCCAGCCAGGCTCCAAATAAACTGTTCATTTTCATGATCTAAACCTAAGATCAAAATGCATTTTAGAACATGGTGATTTTCAAAACATGGCAAGGTAGATGTCGTATGTGACTTTTTGAAGCATTATTCAGAAGAGTTGATTAACCTGAGTAAAACAGGAACATGCATGATATAAATATCTGACAAGAGATAAGGAATTAGGAAGATTTATGCATGTCTGCTAGTGCCGAATATCTGTTCTGGCTTGTTTATAACATAATTAGATTTTACTATATTATATGAGCACCACATTCCTTGTAGCTCTTTTAGGAAAAAAAAATAAACTTCAAACCCAAGAAGATTTAACAAATTTGTGCCACTTTTCAGAGGTCACAGGCTATTCTTTCTTCGTTTCCCTAAATCCCTAAATAGCTGTCTTTTAAAATAAAACTTCCAATGCAGCATCTGGTGTGCTGTTATTGCCACTACTTTTGCTCTGAAAGCATAGCGCTACTGTTTTAGAATGTTCCCATTCATTTGTTATCTGGTTTTTGGCCAAAAAAATTATTACTAATATAAGAGAAGGAAGTAAATTTTCAAGAGCCCAAATTGGAATGCAATCTGAACAAAAGAACAGCACTGCTTTGACCCCACAGCTCTTTTCAAATTTTGCATAAAATGGAAGAGACACAGCATCTTGGAAGAAATCACAGGAATTCTTTGTGTTGGAAAGTGTGAGGCAAACTAAATAGATTGAAATAACTTCTGTTATATTTAAACACAAATGTAATACTACAGGCAGAGTGGGGAAAAAAGATTATTTATACTTCTGAACACTTAGGAGGTGTGAGAAATCTGCGGTGAAGGACTTGAGCAAGTACTTAGCTAAAAATAACCTATCCAAAACTGAATTACTATTACTATGACTACTAATTTCAGCTTCAGAATAATATGTAGTCTTACATTTGTCATGTAATAAAATAAGAAATATATCAGGTGCAATTTCAGGTTCATTTGCAATATGCTAAGATATATTAAACATATAGTAATGGTTAACAAATATGTAAATGTATAGTAAAATATAATGTCAATCTGTTATCTCAGTAATTAAAAAATAGTTGTGAGACAAATCCTAAAATAAATGTAGCATTTTAAAGACACAGGAGTAGAGGTTAAATGGTAACTGTTCTGAAGTATAGCTGAGCATTAATAAAATGTTCTCTGAGTCTGGGAGTATGTGGAGAATGTGCATATGGTGGAATCAGAGATGGTAATTTTTTTGTATGCTTATGTACCAAGTTTTTTAAACATTATTGCTTGAAAACTATGATAGATTTTTAAAATCCTTTGGAAAATACCACTGGTGCCACTAGGAGAGTGTCCTTGTTTAGCAGAGATTTAGAGAACAGCTCTTGTAAAAAGAGCAGACTTGAAACTCAGAATTTTCTTTCATTCAAATCTTTGATTTCTCTCTGTGTAGACTGAGTCCAAATTTTACTTTTCAGCTTGGATTTAAAAATTATTATCTGTGAGTTATGAACTGAACTAAAATAGTACATAGCAAACTGTGCAGCAACCTCAGTTATTATACTGAAAGAAAAATCTATTTATACTTCAGTATTTTGTAACTAATGAATATGATATTTTTAAGAGAGAATAGACGAGTCATTGCAATTACACTAACAAGGCAAAATAACTTCATAGTAACAAAAAGATCCATCAATACTATTTGACATGAATGGGGATGTAACTAGTATATCTCAAACTGGAGCTATAGGTCTTTATAACCTTTAAGTGCTCAGGAAACTTGAAAGTGCTGATAAGTTGTGGTATTTTGGTGGCTGTGATTCCATTTTAGGCACCTTTTTGTTTTCCCTAGTTAGGGGTCTATTAATAGAAATGCTTCTAAAAACCATTGATTTAACCTGGAAGGGTTTGGAGAATGAGGGCATACAGAAAACTGAAACACAGAAGGTTTCAGAGAGGGAGATCATGTTTGTTTTGTCATGATCTGTATGTACATTTGCGAAAGTTGTGTATGTGTTTGTACATAAAGTTGATTTAACAGGGAAGACAAATGTCTGACAGACAAAACCACTATGAATTCATCTTATCAGTATTACTGCTACATATCCAGTGCATCTTAGAGCAGATGATCACATTGAAAGAAAGGGGGTTGTGTAGTTATCCATGTAATAATGCATTGCTAAACAGTGCACTTTCAACAAATAAGTTGTTGTCATAATTATGCTGTTATGTATTAGGTGAAAGATTAGTGATCTTTGCTGCAGGAATGTAGTTTACTATAATTACATGATCTAATTTCAGGGGTTTTTTTCTATAGGAATTAATGCATATTCATACTTTTTTCTTTTTTTACATCTTACATTCTATAATTTTTTAATTTTTTTTGTTTCAAGCATGGTGTTTTAGAAGTAAAAAAGAGCGCTGAGAATGCTTATAGTTTCATTTCTGTCATAGAAATTCTGTATCCCACTTCTTAAAAAACATTACTTTCATGTTTGAAAGCATAGTAACAAACCCAACAAAAGAATAGTCATGATCTTTTTATCTAAGCCAGATTTTAAAGGAAAAAGCAATTATAATGAAATGAGAGTGATTTGAATGCATGAAGCAATTGGTTATGGATAATTTGAATGTCTGCTGCCAAGCATTTTCTAACCCACGTGAACACATTAATGGACTTCCGTGTTTCCTTATCTTTGGTGTTCTGTATTGCTGCTAGCAGTCCTTTGGCCCGCAGAAGCTGAATGGAGGATTTTTCCAAGTCTCTGAGAGATACTGCTTATTTGTCAGTGCAGCTTGGTCTGGTTCATGACTATCCTCACCTGCTCCATGGCTGTGGTTAATTGCTTTGTTTCTTCAGCTGTTTCTTTTCCATCCTAACTTTTCTGTGTATATCACTAAGTCTTTGATAAAGTCTCCCTGTCTACCTAGCCGTAGCATGAATTTTATCCCATGGTTGCAATCAGTAGCTACTATGTCAACACAAAGGATAATACCAGATTTCCAAAGACCTTGACAGCATGGAGAAATGTGCTGACGGGAATCTCCTGAAGTTCAGCAAGTGAAAATGAAACATACTCTTATCTGGGGAGGAATGTTGGTCCCAGGACAGGCTGGGAACCAGTTGGGTGGAAAGCAGCTTGGCAAAAGGGAACCTCAGAATCCCAGTGGAAAAAAAATGGATTTGAGCCAGCATTATTCTTTCACAATGAAGAAGAAAGACCACAGCATCCTGGGCTGCATTAGGAAGAGCACTGCCAGCAGGTGCGGGGCAGTGATCCCTCTCCTGGTAAGATGCATCTGCAGTGCTGGGTCCAGTTCTGAGAAATAAGCATGAGAAAGAAGAACATAGACTTACTGGAGTGATACCACCAAAGGGCCACAAAGATGATTGAGGGTTTGGAGTGTCTGTTGTTTGAGGAGAGGAGACTTAGACCCTCAAGAAGAGGAGGGTCAGGGAGATACTATCAATGCATACTAATGAGAGGTAGTAAATAAGATGGAGACAGGCTCTTCACAGTGGTGTCCAGTAACAGGACAGGAGGCAACAGGCACGAATTAAACTACAGGAAATTCCACTTAAGCATAAGGAAAAAACTGTACTGTGATGGTTGCTGAATGCTGGAACAGATTCTCCAGGAAGGGTGTGGAGATCCTTGGAGATATTCAAAATCCAATGGTCCTGGACCACCTGCTTTAGCTGACCCTGCTTGAGGAGCGGGGTTGGATTAGATGATGTTCTGAGACCCCTTCCAAACTCAACCACTCTGTATTGTAATACCACTAAAATACATTGGAATCATGTACCTCTAATTCCATTATTTGATTCTTCTTTCAGTCTTTAGTCTGTTTTAGCTGGTCTCACGTGCAGAATGGCTTCTTGTAGAAAAAGAACAAACATACCAAAAAAAACCACTCATCCTTAAACACAATGGTCAGAAGCAGTTAAATTCTAACTTTTATGGATTTTTTTAAAATTTGGTGCAAGAAATTAGCAACTTGTCCAGTATGATAAATAGTGCTTTAGTCACATCTGGAATTAGAGCTCATATTCTACAGTCAAGACAACAGTGATTTAACTGTGGTCAGATTGAAATTTTGTTTTTCCATGCAATGACCATGTTGTGAGAGAGCACTGCTAGTACAGACTGAGAACTAGATTTTTCTTTCCAAAAAGTAGCTACAGAAAATTTCAGGAAAAAAAATTTATCTTGAGTATTCATATCTTGAACACAGATAAATGCATAATTGAATTAGCGTTAAACAGCACAAGAAACTCCAGTAAGAATCTTAAAGTCAGCTGGCTTCAAAATTCATTGAAAGGGTAAAATACATATTTTGAAGATCAGTTAAAAGTTAGCATTATTGCAAGAGATTGCAGTGAGCAACTTTATTTTCTTCCTAGAGTTGAGCAGAGCCAGCCCAGCACAAGAAGTGTTACGTGATGATTGCTTTTTACGGGGTTCCCAGTACCAGTGCCTTAGTTATAATTCTAAATGGCTGTGCATGACATCACACTGAACAAAGTATATAAAACAACTCAGTTTCACTGCTAAAAATGTGTTACCCCTTTAGCTGAACTAGAGGCAAGTCCTGCTGGCTCCCAGCACTTTTAGCACAGTATCTGATTATTCTCTTCGTCTGAAATTGCTAGATGAGAATATCTTGTCTGATTTCAGGCTAGTTTGAGTGGTTGCAATCATAAAAGGCCTTGTTGAAAATGATGCAGTCTTTTATTTCCTTTTGTCACCCTCCAGCCAGAAAGTTAGTACTGGGAGCATCCAATAAACACTTCAAAAGACCACCATATCTTTTATTTTTATATGCATATAAAACTCTTATCTTCTAGCTATTAGTTTTAAGATATTTGTTTTCATTTTTATTATGTTTTCCCGATTCAATGATATTTAAGGAAGGCGTGGATTTTTTTTCCTTCTCCCTCTCTTCTGATCATGATGCATTTATTTTTAAGGTAGGGACAGACATATTTGTATGGACAAACAGTGTAAGTATTGTTCACTCATTTGATGCATGTAATATGTGAGGAGAGACACACATGCAGAGTCATAGGTAGTTAAGTTCTTAAGGTAAGGATGTAAGGTAGATACAAGCAATAGCACTTTATCCATCATAAAATTTCAAAATGGCTCAGAGGCATATCCCTGCTGCAGCTGTTGCAGACCCTGTAATGGCATTAAGCTCTGACTCAGGGTGATTCTTTCCATAGAAGATTCTAGCAGGAACTATAGTTAACCTGAATAGGAAAATAAGTATCTTGAATAATAATGAATTGTACATGATACAGACACTCCGGGGTGAACCCAAGCAGGACAGGAAATATGTTTCTTTTTCAATTCTTTTCAAACTAGGCTTTTTCAGACAAAACCATCTGGTGCTCTGCCAGAATCCCTCTGAACATTAGAATTTTAACCCCATATGGTATTTATATTTGTTCTGATTATTCACTTGAACTGATTATAATTATTTTATATTTTCACCTACTGGGTGAAGGCAGTGTACATATATTTAGGAGTGTCTTTAGTGTTGCTGGAACAAGCTGGAATAATATTTTAGGATATTATACATATATATTGCTATCTGTCCTTTATGAGAAAAGCAATTTTGGGGTCTGGCACTGCTTATGGGAAAAAGAAAGAGGGGAAGAAACACCTCAGTGTTCCTTTATGGTAATCTGCCCATCCAATTGATGCCAGCTGTGCTTTCTTCAGTAACAACCAGTGGAGGGTAGGTACTTGCTGATTCTCAGTGTTGGTTCTCAAGCTGTGTGTGGAGTCTGTCCATTCTGTGACCACTTTTATTGATCTTCTCTGAAGTGTGAACAGGTGTACACTACTGACTGAATCAAGGATTAGTCCTCTGTGCTTGTCAAACAACAGTTGAAGTATTACATTCATGTACCACATCCCCAAGTATAGCACAAATTTGCTCAGTTGTAGCAGAATTTCACCATTTGTTTCAGAAAATATGCTGTGTGGTTCTTTGGTCTTCTGTTTCTCAAACTCTTTATGACCCATATTAAAACAACTGTCTTTGGGGAAAAGAAAAGAAAAAAGAAAAAAGCATAAAATGACATTTGCCTCTTGAGCCCTTAATGCCTTTGTAAATGGCCATTTTTTAATAAAGGCATATGAGCTGGTATTGCCTTTGCACGGTGCAGTGTAGTAATAGTTGACCTTAAGGTAATGCCTGTCTAAATCAGACTGCAATGACATAAAAGGCTGGATAGGGTTTTGAGTAACTGTTGATAACTATTTAGCACTGAATGAAGAGGAACATACGTATCTTACCACTAACCACAATAAATGTACTGTTGGCACTAAAGGTTAGTGATCCAGCTGGAACTGTGTCCTGTAGACTTCCCATCTATTAGTTTTAAATAATAGCAGCCATTTGTTAAAGTCATATTTTCAACTGATCATCAGAGGGTCTTCAGCAGAATCTGCCTGTGATTGCTGAGGTAGGTCAGGATCATCATTACCACACCTTTGACATCACCCCTGTTTGCATCCCATGAAAGTACTTGCAGTTCTTGTATGCTGCTAATTCATCACATTAAGAACTGTGGATTTGCTCTGATACCTATGTGTGTGTGTATCTGTGTATGTATTATTTTCTTAAAATTGGGATAGGAAACAAAGTCAGATATAACGTAGTTTGGCCTTGTGCATCATATACAGGAAAGAGTGGTATAAAGACAGATCATAGTGTTGCACATTTACCGGCTTCCTTAAATACCTGGATTTGATAAAAGAGCACCCCACCAACTGTGTCATGAAGTTAGTGGGTGTATTTATGACATCTTTGTTATAATTCAAAGGCAGCAATTAAAAATCGATTGTCCTGT
Source organism: Cephalopterus ornatus (assembly GCA_013396775.1). Lineage (NCBI taxonomy): Eukaryota > Metazoa > Chordata > Aves > Passeriformes > Cotingidae > Cephalopterus > Cephalopterus ornatus. The sequence goes on from VZRE01011795.1 coordinate 221,265, forward strand.
CTGTGCCTTAAGCCTTGTTTCCAGGGTCATATTTAGCATAAACTGGCTTGAAGCTGGAAGAGTGGAAAACATGGACTGGCACAACTTACTATCCCTTTAAAAACTAGCTTAGCTCCTGCACTGTGACCAATGTTTTATGAAGAAAGTACCAAAAGAAGGGCAAATGGTGATCTTGAAAATTCATTCTTCGTGACTCATCTTCCAACAAAAAAAGGATATCAGGTTTTTTAACCCATATTCAGAATTACTGGGCACAACAGATACTGTTGAAATCTGAGATTTCCAGTACCTATGAAGTATAGGTAGCATAGCTCTGAAAGCGCAGAATTTTATGAGAAAGCTCCTCGTTAGGGACAGGGAAAGGTGATAGAAGGGATGAAGAGAAACAAAAGACAAATGTGCCTGCTTAAGGAAAGGTAAACTATGAGTGTTATTAATTATAATAAAGGAAAAGACTTTTGTGTCTCTATAGTGCAATGAGACAAATAATACATTACGGGGGGAGGGGATTGTTTGGTTTTGGTTTTTGTTGTACAAGTCTACTCTCCTTTAGGAAATAATGAAAAAAAATGTTTCAGAAATATAAATCTTCATCACCTACCTCTATATTCCCGTATGTTTATTTCAGTTGTCACCTATTTAGATAACAAGGGTTTACTGTTGGAGATTTGTGAAACTAACTTTGTTGCCACAAACAACACAATCTGTAGAAAAGTAAGGGAGGATGCAAAGAACACAAAGTTATACCGGGATTGGAGCTGAACTCGTGAGTGGGATGGATAGTAGTAAATGATTATACTGAAGAAAAAGGGAATTATCTGAGGGAGATTATCGTAGCCTTAAGTGTGTTCAGGGAAACTATGTAAATGGAAGAAAACTAACAATCCATACTTCTGAAATGTAGGAAAGGAAAGAAATGTTTAAGATTTATTTATAGAAGATTTTAGCAGTTTAGAAAGATTTGTAAGGTACAGTGTTGGAAGTACTATTCAAATTCTAGTTAAGCGTGGTTGGTACCAGTAGGAATGATCCCATCAAATGCAGACATGAAGTCTATGGTCCTCACAGTCATTTACTATTTCTCATTGAGAGAGTCTACTCAAGTTTGCTTTTCTATTTCTTTTTGTGGTTATGCACTCTGCTCTGCGCTGTACTGCAGGGATCTTCCTCTGCAGTTACACATGCTCTGTGTGTGTGTGCTGGCTTGAAATTACATTGATTCATGGGCTGGTCTGAACCTACTGAGTCACAGATTTATTATGCAGAGAAAGAGGATGATATTCCTGAATAGGGTATATTTTGGGTACGTCAGGAAGTTTACAGTTAATGCAGTAGGAATTCCCTCAAAACCTGTCAGTAATCTCCCAATTAAATTAAAAACAGTAAATCAAATCCAGGGGGTAGTGCTGTAATATGTGAGTTGAGGTTATTCTGTGAGATGTTTTCTCTACCAAGAAGGATGACAAGGGGGGGATTAGCTTCAGTGTCCCCTGCATTTGCTTTCATTTGTAATTATGGGAAATGCATTCAGTGTACAAGGGTATCATTGCTGTCCTGCTGTTTTATCATTTCTTTATGAGATAATGTTGATTTCGGCAATGAAATGCAAATGTAGTTTACAGTGCTCCATTTTTTCCATATAAAGGTTAAAATGTGTATTGTAGATAATAATGTTGGTGGTGCCTTTGAAACATCCTTTTTCAGTTAATTTTGGCAATCCATGGTTTTAAATGCTCTTCAATGCAACTGCATGAGTTTTATGTTGGCCTATGTGAATTAATTTTAACCCAACATGCATTTGTGTTACCATTTTGGCTTTAATTTGATCAAGTAATCATAAAAGCTTGGTCCTCACAAAAAAAAATCTGGACATGTCAAGAATATTTAATACATGGCATCCCTTCTGTGTCTTATGGCAAACCAAACATGAGAAGTTGAAATTGAGCCATCTTAACTCTATAATCATAAAAGTCTCTTAGCACAGGGGGCTAACAAATACTCCTAGGAATGCAGATGCTGATGAATTTTGTCTTTGGAGGATATGTTTCTGTTTACTTATAAGCAAATAGTTTGTATTGCTGGTGATAAAAGGGCTCCGAATTTTAACAAGTCCTGTTAAAATTAGCCTGTGTGTAGATTACAAACAGCTCCTTTTACTAAATGCTGGGACTCCAACCACAATAAAATACATGCAAGAATGGAAATAGTTTTCAGCTGGGATTTCAACAGCAGTAAAATACATGCAAGAATGGAAATAGTTTTCAGCTAGGAAGCAAATTCAACACAACAGCAAGGCCACCACTAACGGAAGTTGTCTTTTTTGTTGTTATCTCTTTAATTTGTCTCACTTTCCTGTGTAAATTGCTCACTATTATGCAAAGAGAGGATGTGTGTTAACTTTGGTGACATTGTGTTACTCCCATTAAGTAAAGTTGCACACAGGTTCTTTCAGCATGACTGTACTTAGTTTTTTTTCTCAAATGACATTGCACAACTAAAGCCAAATCCCATTTCTGCTTTAGGTGGTGCAACAATAAATTTGCTGTCATGGTTAGTAAAAAGATTATATAGAAAAAGGAGTGTGAGTTTTTAATATATTTAGTATGAAAGAGTGAAAAGATAGGGAGAGGGTTTTATGAAATGATATATTCAGTTGTAGACAATAACAGAAAATAGCTCTGAAAATGCTGAGTTTGAGTAATGAATGAATAATGTTTAAAGTTTATCAAAACTGAAAGAACTCCTGATGTGAAATGAAGCCTCCCAAGAAAATTCTGTTCTGTCGCTGTTTTGCTTTGCTGTTGTCGCATGTCACACATGAATGAAAATGCTGCATTCTCTGGGGAGCAGTAAAGCTTCTGTGTAGGTTGTTTATTTCCTTAATCCCTCCTTCTTCATGATTTTCGATGTCAGATATAAAATGGAAAGCCTGTAAATATAATGATTATCATACTGATTATCACCTGCATCAGGGAACGCCCCGGCTGGCCGCTGTAACCCGAGCAGTCTCCACATGTTACAGCCACTTAGATTTTAACCTGACTACTTTATTAAAGACGTGAAGCTCAGTATGAGGTGCCCTAGGGCTGCACAGATGGGTTCTGCTTGTTTCCTGTTCTCACTGTTATTGTGAATAGATACTAAAAGGTTCTCATCGCTTTTATCTGGTTAATTTACTTTGAACTGTCCCTGGCATTCAGAGCCTGCCTCACATTTCTCAGCGTTTTGCAAACACCAAACTGTAGAATCCAAATGTGTGTTTTAAGCTTTATTAGCTTTTTTTTTACTGGAAGGGCCTTAATTCTTAAAGGGGTCTTCTTAAAGAGGCTGATTTTTAAGGGGCCGCAGGCACTATCCTTACTGAAATAAGCTGCTCAGGAGTTGTTCTGAGGTTCAGTTGATGGGAGAGAAGAAAATTAAGATTGCTATTGTTCTTTGGCGTGTTCAGACACCCTGAGATTAAAGGTCAACTGCAGGAAAATCTATGATTGTGTGCTAGATGCCATTATTCATGTAGCCAGGCAGCAGACCAGGCTAAAAGATGACGCTCTAACAGGAGAATCTGAAGACGAGATACATTTTAACGAATGTGCAATCATTTATCCTTTCTTGTGGAAGGGCCAGGTCTTTCTAATTTTTAGGCAGTTTTCTTATTCTCTTCCCCCTTATCACTCCTTTATTTCTCTTTTTTTTTTTCCCCCTGTGTCACAATCCCATTTGAGGCTTTCTTGATTGTGTTGCAGTTCATTGTAAGTGCATCACTTCAGAGTGGAAGCTTGCAGGCTCCTTTTTTCATAGGAGCATAGGCTTTGTTAATCACATGCTGGTTTAGGAAAACACTGCATGATATCTTTGAACCCTACACTCCTTCTTGACAGCCAGGCTAGCAAATGTCATTGCCTGTGTGATGTACAAGAAGGGATTCAATTGTAAGTAAATTGTCAAAGTGGCTAACCTTGCCCGCACCCAATTGTCAGGACCATGATTCAGTTTTTCTGTCAACATCAGCTAAGGCTAACCCGGTCAGCCTTATGTTTCTGCAGTGAAGCAGCCTGAGGAGTTGTGCTTTTCAGCTTATCACATTTTATTAACCTCAACTTACTCTTGTTATAATCAATTGCACACACATCAAATTCTTCTATTGCCCCCAAATTGACAGATAATATAAGTCCACAAGTATGTATTTCTGCAGAACTAAAACCTCTTGTAGGGACACTGGACTGGTTTGGTATGGTGGTTATTTTTGTTTAGCTGGATCAAATCACCATTTTGGCTCGAGATTATCTCTCGGTTAATATCAGTTGGCAAAGATAATCTGGAAGAATGCGAGTTAAAACATAGAGACTTTGAGGGTTTTCAGCAATATTTCCGATGTTAAGGTAGAAAGTGAGTAAGGGAAAAACATTGCTCTTGTCTTCCATCCCCTTACTTTTATTTCAAAACAGATTTTAATTGCTCCAATTAATATAAATAAGACATGAGGACATTCTGATACCCTGATGTTTCCTCTGTTCTTTCAGGAAAAGAACATAGCTAAATTGCCTAAAGCAGTGATTAAGACATCAAGAGTATTTTAAAATGTTCATCTGATTCTACCACAAGGGTTTGAGGACATTTTGTGATCCTGGTTTTTTAATGCACTGTAGATGACAAATGATTTTTTTTTTAATGGCTTGATAACATGTGTGCCATACATAAATAGAAAGATACGATGCAATTTCAATTAAAAATATGTCTGAAGGGTATTTGTCTGAATTTGAAGTAGTGGTTTCCTAGTCAAAGTCCTATCTCCAGAAGTAACTTTACTCGCTTGGAAAAAAAATATTGTACCTTCTTTATTTGAACTTGTGAAATGTGTTGACATTGTACTGTTGTTGGGCTTGAGGGAAGGAGGGGGAAGCTTTTGGTGCAACTGTCAGAATCGAACAACTGTATGTGGCTATATTGAGATAATCGTGTTAAAGGAAAACTGGCTGAATGAGTTTCAAAATGTGTTATTTCTTCATTATCTAGCACTTTATAATTAACTGTTCTTTTTTTATTATTTCAGGAAGCTGCCACTTTTGCTAGAGAGCAAGGCTTTGAGGTGAGTTAACCCACAATTGCACACTAAACAGATCCTAAAGGTTTTTTTCTTGCTGATAATGAAGTTCTTTTGGACAATGATTGATGTGCTATTATACTCTCCAAGCCTCGCAGCGGTTGCCATGGAAACTTGGCAGTCGTCATGGTTTCTTTGTTCTGCCAGCTCAGTGTTATGACGCACTCTGCTAGGTCTGCACCCAACATCGCCTACAGATGTTATTTATTGAATTTTGAAAAGCCTCTTGGGAAGCCGAGAGGTTGGGCACGGTTTCAAGCTGCCTCTGCAGATATGGGACCTGTCAGTTTGTTCAGTTAAAAAGCTACCTCATTAGCTGCATTACGCTCCAGAAGGATTCACTGCTAAAGCAGTGGTGAAGCAAGACTAAATAGTGAAATATACCACTGCTTAAATAACTTAAACCCTGCCATATGCGGATTATCATTATGCAAATGAATTTTAGAAAGGTTGTATATAAAATTGTTAGGTACTGATTAATGTAAACCATGCTTCTACAAAGAGCTTCTTTTAGAAAGGGTAGTGTGGAATTTGTGTTTCAAAACATATTCTGGTTGGTGTTTTCCATCTGTGCTCTAAAAATGTCTGATCCTCTACTTTCTTGAAGTAAACACTGTTGATTTTACAGTGATTTTTAGAGCTTTTGATTTCATCTTCTCAAGGTATTTATTTGACTAGTACCACCCATTGGCTACATTCAGATAGCTTAATCTGGAGAGCCCTCAGCTATTGGTCTCTCATGCTGAATTCAAATAGGCAGGTTTTAAATACTATAATTAATGTGACAAGGCTTGTGCTAATTTTGCAGATAGTAAGTGATCTTACTGAAATCTAAATTGCAGAACTGAACACACATAAATCCTTTAACATGTTTTTTTCACTGGAATAAGACCCACCTTAATTGATTTGTTTGCAGTGTAAGAGAACAGATAGGAGTTTGACTGCTCAACACCCTTTTTGCATAAATAATAGGAGCCGCGCAATTCAAACGGCATCCCTTTAAGAATGTGCCACTTCTGTGTGTGGATGGTTGCATAGAAAAAAAAAGAGGGAAAGACTGACAGCTTTTGTTCTACAATTTAGATTTCTTTAGAACCATACACCAGCAGGTACATCAATGCCATCACTGTTTTAGATATTAAACTGTGGGCTGTCCCATTTCATTTTATGTTTCCCAAATTCATGTGGCTGCTTTGTAGAAATCAAGACTTTTTATCACTGTCAATTTTCGTTTGTATAATCTGTATTCTTAAGCATAAAAATACACTTCCAGTTTATACTAGCAAATGAATGAATTTCACAGATGCCTCCAAAATATGAAGCATAAGAAATTATTGGTACCCTCTGGTAGCTAGACAATAAAAAGAAAGGAAGTAGTGTATTAAGTCTGCCCATTCTATATTTTTATTGCCCCCTTGAGCTAAAGACTTTGAATGTGCCTGGTTTAAATTCAGCTCTAGTGACAAACTGCTTTTTCTGGTGTCTGCTAACTACCATCATATTAACCTTTCCATTAGTGCTTGCTTAGAGATTTTAGCACAGTTCCTCCTTAACATCCTAAATCTGCCACATTTGATTACAGCATATCAGTAAAGTGCACAATGATTATGATCTTATCTCTTATTGCCCCCTTGCTTGGCAACGACTCACATGTCAAGTTTGCTGACAGAGATGTGTAAAACTTGATAAGCATCCACAGTTGTGTTTTCCCATTGTGCTGTGGAGGCAAAAAAAAAAATCACACTTAAATAAAGTATCCTACAAAAAACTCAAAAGAGCTTATATTAGCCTTTCAATTAAAACCAAGAAAAGTTCCCAGCAACTCTCAAAATCTTGAAACATTGATTCTGTGATTTATATTGAGAATAGAAAACTGGTAAAACATGGCAAAGTAAAGGAAAGGACTTGATTGACCAGGGCAAAAAACAAGAGGATGTTTATCATAGAAGTGATGAAAAGTTGCTAGTGGCTGCAATTGAATTGCCACCTGGAAAGACTTTTATTTTTTAATCAGAAATATTTTAGCATACAGAATCAGTTGTTCTACCTCACAGTAGTTTCAACAGTTTTGTGTACTAAATGCATCTCTTAAACATGGATTGAGTTAAGTGTATCTGAAACCGTTTTTGAAAAGAAAAAAAAAGTTACAATCAAGAAAACTTCAGGAAAATATACACCTTTTCTGAAGAAATAAAATGTTGTCGTAGACAGGAGAAAACACTTCAGTGACAGAAATCTGATTTTTTTCTTTGTAAAGGAAAGTCCACTGAAAGAAATTTTTATGTTTCACCTTACCAACAGTTAGTTTTCCATTGTACTTTGCTGAAATACAAGGTATTTTTTAAAATCAATCGCTATATTTGAAGACCACTATTTCCTTCACTTTACCTTCTGACCAACACTTATCTGTAATAATCAGAAGTAGAACATTACTTCTGATGTAGTCTCTTCCTGGAGAGCATCAGTGTGAGGATGAGGGTTTTTTGAGAATTTCACGTTCTATGACATTTTAAAACTATTAAATAATGTCTGCAAAGACAGTGCTTCATCCTAATTGTATGTTGCAGTCATCTCAGTAATCCATTATAACAGTCACAGTTTTTATCCCAGGGAAGCTCTCAGACTTGGTTTCCATTGAAGTGGCAGAATGGTCAGTATATTTTAACTGGATGTTTCTAATATGTTTCAGATAACAAAGGTTTATGAGGTTTTGTTTTTACAAAAGGATAACTTGCTGTTTCTTCTGTGTGGGAATTAGGAAAGCAAAATCCTACTTTAAACATAATACTTAGGGTTCAATTCTGTCTGTCAACCAAAGAAGAAAAACAAAGTGAATGGAACAGTAGGTGTCTAAGGGGTTGGTAGAAGCTGCCATGCAAAATTACTTCTCTTGTTAGAGGTAGAGATCTCCTCCTAAGTACATATTGGCTGGGGAACAAAATCAGAGTTTTGGTACCCTTAACCAGATTTAGGTCTTCAAGTTAACAAGGTACACTGCACAGATCCATGTTTTCAGTGGTTTTAATTGCCTGTTTGGGTCAGGGCTGTGGTAGTCCCAGCTGTTGGGTATCTGTTCAGAGACAGAAATCAGAAGGCATGATTTGTCTAGCGTAGCTTTTCACATTTTTGTCTGATCCTGGGATATCTGATGTGCTTTCTTCACATGCACATACTCCACTTACTTGCTGGAACGAATGCCACGTGAGTTTTTTCAGTTGCAGCATCAATAGACAAATCATGCCTTAGTGAGATTTGTTAAATCAGATTCAAGTATATAATTGGATATGTTTGAGTGTCCTGTGAATTTGGGGCACATTATTGAGGCTTTAGGACCACAAACCAGTACAGTCCTATCAGCCATGTCTGTAGACACAGGATGTCTCAATAAGTGGGCAGATATGAATCAGGGCAAAATAAATATTATACATATATATGTAAATATTATATTATTTGAAAATATTATATATATTCTGAACAGAAATAGCAGATGACAACATTTGATGATGTTTGTCTGACAATGAAAAAAGTGGCATAGTACTTCTGCAGTCTTAAGTTGTAATTATTCACATATCGTATAAGGTCACAGTTGTACCTTCAAAATACAAGAGATATATTGTGCATAAGTTGAAGTCTTCTCAACACTGACATTGAAGCTCTTCCACTATATAAGCTCTATTTTATTCTCTTTGTTTGAAAAAAATTAGTATAGAAAGTGATTTTTTCTTAAAATGGTCAAGTTATTTTTCACAGTAAATGCTATTCAAGTACTTTTAAAGTTTGCACAGTCAGACACAAATCTCAAAATCGATCTGTCTGGAAATTTCTGCCTTTTTCTTTAAATTACCTTTTCCTCCTAAATACTTTCCTTGTACTTATGCTTTACATCCTTATTATATGTTTACTTCTTCCTGAAGACATTTGTGCTTTTTACTTTCTATCACTGTCTACCTTATTTCATCCTTTACCATCATTCTTCACTAATCTTTTTCCTCAGGGTCCTCTCTTCATGTAAGTTAATCTTTATTCTTCCTTAAGCTGAAGAAATCATCTTCTGATCGTGCCATTTTCTCCTATTATAACTTCATCATCTTCCTTTCAAAATTCAACGTGCATGTAAATACATTGCACAAATATCTTCAAGCTCTTTGATTTCTGTTCCTGTTTTACTCCACTGTAAATGTGCCTAATAAAGTCACCAGTAGCCACTTCCAACTTAGCAAAAACTAAACACCTCTCTCCTGTTTCCTTTGATCTTCATGATGATTTATTGCAATTTCTAGTTTGTGGATCTCTTAATTATCAAGGCCTGAAATATTTCAGGATTTAGGTTAACCTTCAGAAACCAACATATTACCAAGCTGGAGGGCTGTATTCTCCATTCATCCACTGTTCAACAGCCTTGTGCCACCAGCTGATACCTGCTGTTCTTAAACCTCTTAAAAAGACATTTCAAAACAGAGGAGCAGCAATTTCAATGCTTTTCTCTGACATCTTTAAGGAACTCATCACCTTCTGAGAATTAGGGGTAAGATGGCCCCTTTTTACTGTCCTTCGTTCACACAGAGGGGGTTCAAGGTTCTTCTCTTCTCTAGTGGAAGACATTGCCTTCGGAAAGCTTTGTTTTAACTGTCTAAGCAGGAGGAAGAAAGAAAGAACACAAGTGAGAGCATTGCATATGGAAATTAAAAGTATGAGAGAATTTTAAGAGATAAAGAGGCCAATAAGTAATGGGAAACTATTTTCAGGGCTCTCTGACTACCAAAGTTGGTGAAGAAATTAAGGGGAGGCTAAGAGTGTTGCAGAAGAGATATGTAATTTTCACATCAATGGTTGTTGGTAAATATAGAGCCAGGCATATTCTCTGTCCATAGGAAAGATGAAGTGCTGGAAGAACAAAATAGAGGAGGGGGGAAAAAAAAAAAAAAAAAAAAAAAAGGTAACCAGGACAGAGTGATCTGTAGATTATAGTTCCTGAAGCGTTTAACTGACCTTCTGATGAAAAATAATCAGTCTCTTGTCAAAAGGGTACATGCTGTACCTGGGTTTCAAAATAACACTGTATGCTGATTTTGAAAGATACAAATTAATTTAATAATAATATAAAATAATTGTAAAAACTCTGGTAAATGACTGGAAACCCCTCTGGACGGCTTTATAAATGAACTCTATTCAATATGTAATGGTGTTAAAAAATGAGTTCGGATTCATAACAAAGAGTACACAAAGCAATGAGAAAGTATTGTTATGTTTTCATATGTTCGATGCTGGGCCTTCACCATGTTTCACTACAGTTCCTTGTGCACAAGAGCAAACTGGGAAAATAGTGTGGTGTTGTTTAACATAGACATCAATAAAGTGGGACACGGTAAGTAGCACAGAGAATAATGTGGAAATAAAGAAGAAAAAAAAAAGGAAAAATACATAAATTATGGAAAGAAATAGATTACATATACCTAAGTTAATTTGTAGGACTTACTGACTGGAGATAAATCTGCCAAAAAAAGCTTCCCATATATCATTATAATGGGTTTGATGGTAATACAAGTAAATATAGAAATACCTATATTTAGATTAGATTGAAAAGTAAGTCAATTAGACATTGAAATTCTTGTGTTTCAGATCATAGGGCAACAGTGATAATATAAAGTATAACACTCTAATGACAAGTTGTGTTGTTAGAGTTTCATGCCTCAGTTCTAACATTCCAGGCTTGTTGCTGTCAAAGACCCTGAATGGACGAGAGGTTTGGTTCAGTATGCCAATTTCTCTGTTCCTACCCACATGCACAGGGAAGTACAACATCCTTTTAAAGTGAAGATTTCTGAAATTTTTGCACCCTAGCCTTATTTCAGAAAATTAGTGGTGTTCTGTGCCCCACTGAATATACTTTTTGGCCTTTGCGTCCCTGCATCTCAATTATGCAACCAGTGGGCACCTGGGCTGCACACCCTCTCAGATGCTGCAGTGCACAGTCTACTTGATGAGACCAGTTATTGTAGGGAAGTTAGAGAAACAGTATTTGTAATCCTGCTGAAATCAGAGGGATTATAGTAGCATAAAACCTGGCTAAATTGGATGAAAATCAGGCTCAGAGTTTATCCAAAGTATTCTCTTACCAATTTTATTTTTAATTTTATGATAGGTACAGTTAGAATCCCGTCAGCAGCAAGGAAACCCACTAATTGCTCATTAAGAAATGCTCTTTAATTCCTTTGTTAGCTTTGCAGTTTTGCAGCAATTGGAATAGCTGAACTATCATTATGAAGATTAAAAACAGTGGTCTCAGAGTACTCCATAAACCCTTCAGAGAATGAAGTATTCCTCCTTTTAAAAATCTTCCTCTACTGACAATAAAGTCTATTTTATATCTAGCTGTAAGAAAATAAATCTTTGATCTGCTAATAAAGTTCTAATCTCTCACCACTCTAGTATGCTGGTAACAAGAATTTTCTTTCTCTCCTTGAACAGACTGAAGACATTAAAGAGATAGCCCGAAAGACACAAGCCCTGCCGAAGGTGAACACTAAAAGGCAGCGAATCGTGGTCTTTACCCAGGGGAAAGATGACACTGTAATGGCTACAGGTATATTTTTCAACTCTCTTTTGTCACTTACAGTAAATATTTCAGTTAAAGAATTACAAGTTGTGGTTTTACAAATTTTAACTGTTAAATGGTGGTCAGAGCATTTGCCTTTTGATGTTAGTCCATATTTCTCGTCTTTTATGCTTTTAATTGTTTTAAGATTCTGAATTTAAAAGTTAGTATTTCACAATGCCTAAGAATTTAGTTCTGAACATCATAAGTTCTTTTTTATAACATAGATCTAAAATATTGACCCAGTTGGTTTTACTCAGATTTTTATGACTTGAGATTTTATCTGTGTAGCCATCTTTGCTGCAAACAAGAATACACTATGCCTGCTGAGAACAGCTGTGCAACAGTGTAGTATATTTAAACATTTGTGAAGAGGAGGAAGTGAAATCCAGTACTAAGTGAATTTCCAGGCTTTTTTGCTTTGAGCAGAAAGTCTCACTTTAGCTTTTCTCAGCCGTCTGCACTTGAATTCTCAAAGGAGTACGTGGGGAAAAGGTGTTCTAGCAGGGATACAAGTAGTTTCTGCTGTCTAAATTGATGATGTACGGTGCACAGATTTAAGCATCATAAACGTGACTGCCTACCTTTTGACAGTCTCTTTAATTCCGTCCACCTATGCTTCTAGACTAAATAAAGCTATTAAAAACATGAGCTGTGGCAAGCCATTTTAGTAGTTCATTCCTTCACAAGTTAAGTTATTAGTCAGGGCTGAATTCCTCCTTTGAAAATCAAGTGGAGTTGAGGAAGCTTTGCACCTCAGGGACTGGTGCTTACTCATACAATATTTGCCTCGAAATCAGAATTGGCTTCAGACTGTGGCTGCAGGGCTAGGCACTAAGTAGGTATGTCACTGCTATATAGATCATTCCTAGCAGCAGTTTGAATGATTTCTCCAATAGTTTGCTGCTTCCCCTATTTTGTTAGCTACAAACTGTTTTAAAGGAAATAGAAACCAGTCACTGAGAGTTGGGTACATGTATCTCACTGAATGATGATGGAAGTGTTCCTCCCAGAAAGTTACTGCATAACATGAATGGCCCGTATGGAGACACTCCCCTCCAGTATTGTACAGTTGGCTGAGAAATAGCAGTATAGAAATATTTTTATACATGAGCTAGTAATAATGTAGTAAACCTAAATCTTGTATGTAACCCTCCTGTGCTCTTATTTAATTTTAACTGAGTACTTTTTTATTCTTCTAACTGGAGTTGTTAACAAATCCATTAATCCCTTCTTTGATATTTTTACAACTGGGAGCTTATTTGAGGACTGACACTTGCTAATCTTAGCTGTTTGTTCACTATGAAATGAACTTACATTAGAGAATGCACTTTATATGCATGATAAATGCAAGATGGATAGAGAGTGTATGCAATGGTGTCAGCTACAAAAGCAAACATGATAAATGTTAAGGCAGTTTTGAGCCGTGGGATAAGCTATTCAGTGCACAAGCATAGCTGAATCTCTTTGCTATGTTGTTATTCATGGCAGCCAAATAAATGTCAATAATAAAAGAGAATTAAAGATTTTCATTTCCCAGAGGCAGTCCTCTAATACAGCTTGATCTTTCATTTCATTTGTAATTCATTCTCATGTCAGGATGCAATCATTCGCCAGGCTCTGTGTGTCATGTTAAGTCATTTAATAATGATTAAGAACATAAAAATGTTTGGCCTGTGGGGCAATTCTCAAAAGAGATACCAATTTGTTATTGTTTTCCCCCTTTTCTCTTCCTTTGGTGTGGACCATCTTTTTCCCACCTACTCACATTAAAATATAATGACAGAAGGAAAATGCGTCCCTTTATTTAGCATATGATAATAGCGTACAATGACATAGAGTGCTGCTAACACACTTATTCAGAACTAACTAAGTCTAGGTTTCAAACCTGCAGTGGAAAGTGTAAAAGTTTCTAAATGATCTTTTGAAGAATTACTGCGTTTAGGAGTTACCAATATAAAATAATTCCTTTTTTCTAATCTACAGGAGTATGTTTTTTGAAAAAGCAGACCGTGTGTAGTTGTTTATTCTGCCTTTTTGAGGAAACAGTAAAGTCTCATAGAGTTTGTGCCTAGATTAAAATAGTGTTTGCAAAGTCAGCTATGGATTTGAGTGTGCTTGTTCAAACCTTCTGCTTTATATTTTGTCCAGGTTAATAATAATAAGAAGAACATGCCTATTATGTTGAATGACATATTTATGCAGAGAGACTGTGACAAATTGCAGAGACTCTGACAAATTAGAGATGGACAGTCACCAACTGTATGAAGTTTAACAAGGGAAAATGCTGGATTCTGCACCTGGGAAAGGGCAACCCTGGTTGTGTGTATAGACTGGGGAACGAGAGGCTGGAGAGAAGCCCTCAGGAAAGGGACCTGGGGGTCCTGACAGCAAGTTGAATATGAGTCAGCAGTGCCCTGGCAGCCAGCAGGGCCAGCCATGTCCTGGGGGGCATCAGGCAAAGCATCACTAGCCAGTCGAGAAAGAGGATTGTCCTACTCTGCTCTGCACTGAGGCAGCCTCACCTTGAATATTGTGGCAGCTTTGGGTGCTGCAATATAAGAAGGATATTAAGCTCTTATAGTGTGTCCAGAGGAGGGTAACAAGGATGGCAAAGGGTCTGGAGGGGAAGCCGTATGAGGAGCAGCTGAGATCACTTGGTCTGTTCAGCCTGGAGAAGAGGAAACTGAGGGGAGACCTCATTGTGGTCTTCTACATCCTCCCGAGGCGAAGCAGAGGTTTTGATCTCTTCACTCACGTGACCAGTGACAGGACTTGGGGAAATAGCCTGAAGCTGAGTCATGGGAGGTTTAGGTTGGATATCAGGAAAAGATTTTTCACCCGGAGGGTGGTTGAGCACTGGAGCGGGCTCCCTAGGGGAGAGGTCTGGGACAAAGCAGCCTTGGGGCTGGGTTACGAGAGAAGGATGCACCTCTTCAGTGAGATAGATATATGTAGGTTGCATGGGGATCAGGTAATGGAAATAATGAGAAGATACACTTGGTTAAAGCCCTGGGTGGAAGGAGAGGAAATAGGATGGATAAAAGGCATTGTTGCAGGTTGCCAGGTCATTCATTCAGATCAGAATTATATATACTGGAAATCTAACATGGACTTTCTTTGGGAGCAGAGGGAGTGTATATGATATAAAGAAGGCCAGATACAGCTAGTCACTACAGGTGGAGAGAATTATGACAACAGTTGTTCCTGGATGTTCCAAAGAATGAAAGTATCAACAGGTATTTGAGGAGCAGAGCAGAGGGCAGAAAGGCACAGTTTATTACCAAAAGGAAAGACTGACCAAACAGTTCTGACTGGTGGCTCACCTCAAACAGACCATGAGCTGTAGGCACTCAGGAATGGATTGACTGGCAACTTAGAGGTCCATGCAGCTGGGTCACATCATGGAAACAGTGAGAAGCAGTAACTGCATCGGTAGCCTCAGTCTAAGCCATTCCCATCTGTCAGTCCACTTTCTTTGTCTGTCTGAATTATTTGTGTTTTCAGAGGAAAAATTTTTCTGTCTTTATAAGGGAGTGCATTGGGTCTTTCTGCTGTCTGTTCGTATCTGCTCCGTCACAGCACTCCAGCCCCAAGGCCCCTTTTCTC
Organism: Cephalopterus ornatus; assembly: GCA_013396775.1. Lineage (NCBI taxonomy): Eukaryota > Metazoa > Chordata > Aves > Passeriformes > Cotingidae > Cephalopterus > Cephalopterus ornatus. Next base: position 236,570 of record VZRE01011795.1, read on the forward strand.
TCCCCTTTCTTCCTGTTCTCTGTCAGTAGGAATAATTGCAAGGAAGAGGCAAGCTCAAATTCAAGCTGAGTGTGATCAGTGTGTTTTAGAGGCAAGGAAAGGAGTGTTTAGGATTGGCACACAGGAACTGATGCAGATGAACTGAGGCCTGAATTAACTGTCAGTTTCTGATAAGACTCTACAGAGCACAAGCAAATGATCATGGTCTCCTCTTCATGTGATAGAATCATAGAATGGTTTGTGTTGGAAGCAACCTTTAAAGGTCATCTAGTCCAACCCCCTCACAATGAGCAGGGACATCTTCAACACGAGCAGGTTGCTCAAAGCCCCATCCAGCCTGACCTTGAATGTTTTCAGGGATGGGAATATCTGCAGCTTCTCTGGGAAACTGGAGGTGCGTTTTTCAGTAATGTCAAATTTTATCTTTTTACTGAAAAACTTGAAGGCATTGGAGTTTCTCAATGACCTTCAAAGTGAGCACTGAGAAAAACATTTTAATTTTTTCTAGCATTGGTCCCCAACATGACTGAATTTTGATAAAATTTTCTTGGAAAAAAACAGCCTGTGAGAGATATCCGTGATGAAACCCTTCAGTACAGAGGATTATGCTTTGGTAAAGGGACTGGTAACTGAAAACGGGATCTATGGACTCGCTTCTCAGATAATTTTATTTGAGGAACGGTACTGGGTTAATTCCTTGTGCGGATGCTCTTCATCCGTACTAGGAATTACTTGGCTATCAAGACTCTGGTCCCAGTACCACAGCCTTCTTCCATCATATCCCTCTTCCCAGGCCAAAGTTTCTGGATTTGACTGAGGTTTGAGATTTGACTAAGCTTATGGGATACATTTCATGTTTCAATACTTTTTTCTGTAGCCACAAAAAATACGTAAGTGGAGAGTGCAGGGGGAGTTAATGAACACGTGCAATCTCCTGTTTTCAGCAGCTGGAGCTTTTAAAAAGTGCACCAAAATTCACAAGCTCTGGCAGGAACATATATGTCATATCTATATGTGTGCTATAACGTTTGTCAGAATCAAATGCTGTGAAAGGTATCCCTTTTACAGAGTTGCTCATAACTTTAAGCAAATTACTTTTAGTCCAATACATTTTATGACTGGTCTTGGCCCAAAGGGAAATCTTCAGAAAGTCTGAGCAAAATCAGTTCAGCAATGGAAAAACATACTTTTATATTGAAATATTTGCATAATTCAAGAACAGCTGAAGCTACAAACTTTAAACTTGGCTCGTTTTATAGCTTTAATAGAGGAAAGAAAAACAACCCGAATTTGAAGAAAATCATTTCAGCATTTTTCAAGTTATGAATGATGAAATCTGGCATGTTCACGGGTGAACACAGGATTTTCCATTCTTCCCCCCCGCCCCAACCCTCAGTGTTTGCACGACCACCTCTATTTAAGGTCATGTTTGTAATAACCTCGTTTGTTAGAATATGGCAGTAAAAATGGATTTTTCTGAGGAGTCAAGCTTTAAAGCAAGCTCAGGTAGGACTTACTAACCACTTATATCTTCATTTTTCGGGACACATTACTTGAGATATTTCAGGGAACCTATTAGCAGTGCTGGCAAATCTGGTAAAAAGACAGAGGTTCATCTTAAAAATTTATTAGTGCACCTACCACATAGTACATACAAAAAGAGTTTTGTGAATTTCTGTGTGTCATTATTGTGATTTTATCTATTCCATAAATTAAACAACATGTGCAGTGTAGGCAAGTTAATATGTCGCAATAAAACTTGCAACATTACCAACTTTTAGAGTCTGCCTACCAAGCTTTTGAGATTGGAGTGATACCAGGCATTTGCCTCTAGATGTTATTCTGAAACAGAATACTGAGCTAAATAAATGTTGGTGTCACCCAGTACAACCATTCTTAAGGTAATATATGCAGGTATGTTCATAAATTAAAAGTTTATATGTTTGGATAGAACTAAAACATAATCTAAATTAAAATATTGACAAATGATAGTATGTCTTTACAAATGATGAAGCCTCTTTTACTTTGTAAGGATATGTTAGATTTTAAATATTTTAGGAGATTTTTTTAAAGCATTTGTTTGAGAATGGTTGTCATAATTACAGAAATGAGAGATGTTAAGGGCCATTCTTACATCATAATAGCGTGATGCTGTATGCTTTTTGGGGGAATGAAAAGGACTGATATTCAAGCATAGAACTTGGTCCATACAGAGGTCAGTAGGTTTTCTTTGACAGGTTGTGGGGCAATCACAGAGCAGCATGTTACCTTGTAAGCCTATCTATAAAACATAGAAGTATTTATTAGTATTGACACTGTTGACATTTTATGGTGGGGTCTATTTGCAGCTCCTCTTTCTGTAAGTTCCTGAGTATTGTATTTTCTTCTCTAAGAAGCAGGAAAAGGTGTTATTTTTTTTCCTTGCTTACAGCTTTCATGCTTAGCCTTCCAGATAGAAAAACCTTGACTAGCTGTTTTTTTATCAACTAGGCTTCATGTGCATTTACACAAACAAGATTAGTGCCTTGGACCTGGGGAAACAGTAGTCAAATTATATTACTATATACTCCCTTTTTCACACAATTACACACGTTCACTCTTCCCTATCTATTTATATTCACAAATGGAAAGAAAAGTTTCAAAACCAAAAGTGGACTTAAAAAAAGGAAATTTTAGTCCCCTAATGGTATAACAAATGAGCCAGAAAGCCCAGAAGAATTAGTTTATTTGTGTCTTAGGAAACCACAAAATCTCAATTAATAATGAATGTTAGTTTATAGGGATTAATGAATAGCAAAGCTGGTAATAAGTTTTTGTAACTGAGACCATTCACACTTTCATGCTGTGTGAGAGTAGAAGACTGAGCATTTTATTGGACAGCTGAAACACATTATTAAAACCTAAATTCCTTGATACAGGTATCTTGACTGGACTTCAAAGTGTATCAACTGTTGCATCTCAAAGAACGCATATGCACATGTATAAATAGATATGTGTGTGTTTTTTAGTAATTTCATATTGATTTCAGAAAAGAATGTCTTTTCTAGTCTACTGTTTTAACACACTAGTTTAGCCCAGAAACTGAGAGTGAAACTGGGAAATCCCCTTTTCACGTACAGTCTCTAGTAGTAAGGAATATTCAAGGCAAAACTGTGCCTCTTATTAAACTTAGTTCAAATTTCAGGTACTGCAATGAATTTACATTCTGGCATTCTGAGGAAAAATTACCCCTTTAAGCTGTGGAAAAATGCATGTTTGTTCAAGGACAATAAATATGGGCCTCTACACCGTTCCTTAGGATGGGGCGATATTTATTCTTACACAGATAATTTCTCTGTTTGTTTCTCAGATACAGATACATTGATTTAGGGCATCAGTTTTTATACTGGAATTCTAAAAATTGGAGACATAACTGCTAATAGACAAATCCGTTATTTAGATAGTAGAAATTATATGATGTTGGAGTAGCAATATAGAGCGAAAGAGTTGGGAGGAGGACTGAGGCAGACCAAAGGTCTGTATAATCTGATGTTTGCAACAGTGTAAAGCAGTGGGTGCTTGTAAAAAAGGATAAAACCAGAGCAAATCTATAATAATAGTTCATGTTACACTCTCCTAGCTTCCAGCAAAATGTACCTTGGGAATTTGAGAACTGGAGATATTTTCCTTGTGCTTAATAGGCCAAAATAGGATTTTGTCATTCATAATGTCTTGTGATAATGAATGTCACGGACTGTGTTATGTAAAGAAATACATTCCCCTGTTTGTTTCGATTCAGGCACTTAAGAATGTTCCTGGCTATCTCCAGCTGCTTGTATTGCACAGCCCATCCACAATCATTCCATATACAATGTCTTTTTACTTTTGATTTTGCAGATGTTTTGCTTATGTACCCTGCACGTTTTCCAGACTCTTTTTCTATTCTGTTTACTTGTTCTCTGTTTGATCCATAATTCTGACACCCTGAGCCACCCTTCACTGCACTTTTTTTCAGGTCTGCTTACTCTTTGTGAATGGGGCACCAGAATGTTCAATCTGCAAGTGCCTGAGAAATTGACAAAGTGGTTTAATTTTGTTATTTCCTTTGTTCTGTATTTCTTTCTTAATAATTCCTAACATTTTGTTTGCTTTTCTGGCTGCCACTGATGATTGATCTGACATTTTCATAGAATTATCTGTTGTAACTTCAAAATTTTCTTTATAGTGCGGTAATACATGGTTTAGAGCCCAGCATTGTGTATTTAAAGCTAGAATTGTTTTTCAAGTGGGCACCTTTTTTTACACTGATTGACAAAGAATTCTGTAGCCCAGTAAAGTTAGACACTTTTGCCATTCTTCACACTCAACTTTTGTTTTTACTATTGCGAATGAATCTAAATGTCTCACATGAAGATGGCACATGATGCACTGGAGAGCTCCCCTCAGAAATGGTATCTATAGCCTGGAGGTGCTACCCTGTAGCATGTGCACACAGTTAACATTGAAAATGGACTTAGACAGGGGGATTTTGGTCAGGCCACCTCTTAAACCACTCGAGGCCTGTCTTGCTTGACTCTGGAGAGCAAAACTGAATTAAATTTACAGTAAGATACTGATTCAGGTGCCACTAAATCCCAAATGGACAGTCTTGTTCAGGAAAGAAAGTACCTAGGTGCACTGTAGCTTTCTTAATTTGGCTTGTGGGTTTTGTTTGGGTTTTTTTGGTTGGTTGGTTGGTTTGGGTTTGGGGTTTTTTGTAGAAATTAGGCTTTCCCTGTGATATTATTACTCAGTTAAAGCATCCACACAGAATTAATTCATCATAAATTTCTGGTGTTTCCTGTATACAGGGCTGTAATACTTTAAAACTGGTATCATTTTACTGGTGACCTGAGTGAGTTGTGAGGTATTTGCACAGAAGACATTACATCAGTACGTTATTACTCTGTTTGCTCAACCTATGAAGCAACAGAACTACCTACCACAAATCTTGAGAAGAGAGAATGGTAGTAGTTAAGCCTTGTGGTTACCAAGGAAGGCCCCTACTGTTCTGGGCAGCCATGGAAGGAATGAGGGTTCACCTTACCCATTCTATGACTGTGTAGTTCTCAGAGCACAAGATACTGAGACTGGGGTCCCTGCAATTTTAAATTGATAGAAAAATCCAAAATAAATGCTCCTCCTAGGAATACACATATTTCCATCTTCTACTTTTCCCATACCCTGCCAGCACTTCTCCACCCACATGGGGCAGTCCAGCAGTCTGCCCAGACTGGCAGAAAGCTGCCCTGGTGAGGTGTGGAGCACTCTGGACCAGCTCCTGGCAGGGTCTGGATGCTGGTGCCAGCATGGGAGGAGAGCATGTGGCATTTGCCTTAGAGGGAGACAAGGATGAGGCTCCGGTGTCTGCAAGCTGTAGTGACTGAAGTTGCTTTGAGTCATAACACATGGTGTTTTGTTTTGAACTTCCATCTAGCAACAAAAGGCTGTAGTTCCAAAGCTGCAACACAGGTTGCTTCAGCACCACCTGATAATACTGTAGAATGATGTCTGCAAAGCAAATACAAAGAATAAGGGGACAGAGCCATGGATATGCTATCAGAAGGGAAACAACTCTCTAACATTTCACGTGCTGAAAACCACCAATGTTATTTCCATTACAAGAATAGTGAGACAGCAGAATTGTTCATTCAGTAATTGGGAAGCACTGGAACTAATGACAGCCTTCCAAATTTAATTTATGCTTTTCACATATACATGTAATTAATGCAACTTTGTCAAGGTTACCCCTGTTTTCTGAAAATGACACCTGCCCCTCTCCATGTACACCAAACAGGGAATTCTGGTGACCTTCAATTTTTCAGAGACTGTTTATAGAGCTACAGTATTCTGTCAGTCTAAATATATCTTTCTGACTTTTTGAAAAAACTGAAGAAAATCAAAAACTACAGTATTCTGCTTCATAGAAAAGAATAATTGTAGAAACTTTTAATTAAATTTATGCTTAAAGTCCAGCATTATACTTTTCTGTGTGTTCATTTTATTTTGCTGTAATATTTAGCAATGGACATTTCTCCTTAAAAGCATATGCTTTAATGAGTTGAAATCTGAAACTCGTGCTTTAAAGGTTTACAGTGCATAGGCTTCTCACCTCCCAACACTTAGGGTCAAATCATACTAACAGGGTGGCTATTTTTTGAAATTAATCATACGGTCTTTTTTTACCAGTAATTTTTTAGAAATAGATTTTCTCTGTATCCTAATTTGGTGTGATTATTTTTTTCATTGTAAGAAATTAAATGTATGGCTTGTTCAGCAGGTTTCATAAGAGATCAATAATTTGTTGGCTTAACTTTTTTTTTCCTGTGGAGATGTGGGAAGATCAATGTCTGTAGTGCCCTAGGTCATGATCAATACTTTTAATAAAACTTCCTTTTTTTTTTCTTTTGCCTTTTTTTTTCTTTTTGCCTTTGTACCTTTATACGGTTTTGCTTTTATTAATGAGCTTTTCCTTTAGTTTCAGACCATTAATGGTTTTCAGATAATGTCATACTGCCCAAGGTCAAGGCCAGTTTGAACTTAAAACTCTACCTATCAGTGTTTAAATCTATTGGATGGTCTTAGATGTGTTAGAAGACATAAGAGTTTTAGTCACTGCTTTCCAGAGGCCCAAAGTTAAAACAAAACAAAATGTTAACCTTCTGGGAGGATGACATATTCAGGGGGTTTTGCATTGCCTTCTTAAATAAATAACAGTTGTCTTATTTATGGATCTCATGCCGGCATTAACAACACAGGTAACTACTGTGGCCTTGACTGCTCTTCAGTTAAAGATGCTAAATGCTTCATGTGGACCTCTATAATGGTATACTGCTCATTTCGCAAAACCAGTTTGAAATAAGATAGTATCCCTTTTGTTTATTCCTGAAATTCTGAATGGGAAGGTAGCAAATTATCAAAGTGTGTGTTATCAGCTGGAGTGCTTGAGAGAATTCAATGTTATTGTCTCTGAGGCTCACCCCAGTGTCTTTTGAAATCAATGGAAAGATCTCATTATCTTCATTGGATATCGATTATGGTCATGGAGAACTTAAAACATTCATGAATATTAATGGATTATACTGATCCATGTGTCTTTTTGTGTGTTGTACTTTGTCTGGAATCTGTGATTCAATTTTTGGAGTCTACCTAGAGGTTATAGAAAAAGTGAACTTTATGTATGCTGAAAGATTTGGTAACACATTTTATCTGGAGGTGTCTTCTATGTTGTATGGCACAAATAAGGGGCATAAAGAACTCCACCTTTTGACCACCGGCACCCAGGCACATTATCTTCTATAGGAGATCTCTTTTTCCCATTATTTTGGCAGAGTTAGCCTGTTTTTTACTAGGCAGCAGTTCACTTCATAACAAATCATCACAGAGGAGTTTGAACAGCAGAATCTGTGCTCAGAAGGTGCCCTACAGACTCTGGTAGCCTATCATCTTTAATATAGAGGTTTTATTTCCCATCTTGTGATTACAGTTGAATGAACGTTGTAGAAAAGTTTAAATTGTAGCTATCCATGTCATGCTTTTGCCATAAATGATGGAACTTACATTTTCAAGCCTCTAATCTTCACCTGCTCAAATAGTCCCTATAAAATAATTGCACAGAATGGAGGGAGAGTAAAATGTGGGTATGTATGGTGTCCCTGGATGAAAATTAACTGCAGGAACTGACCCTTTGATTAGAAGTTTCTCTGCTGTAGCGTCCAATTGCAGGCAATGAAAGTTGTGGGAAATAGATGGCTGAATGGAAGACAAATCCTTAGCTCCGGGAGGGACAGAGCAGAGATCCTGGCTAGTGGAAAAAGCAGACAAAGAGGGAGATTTGAATAGGTCCTGCTTTGCTTGAATTTGTGGATTTAGGATTTATTTTGTGTAAGATGATAAAACATCTAGAATTAACATTTAAGGCATGGAAGGTTGATTGGAGTGCTTGGAAATGGTTAATTTTCTAAAAGTGAAATTGTGAGATTTTATGATTGGTTTGGCTTAGTGATTTCCACAGTAGGTTTTAGAGATGATGCAAAGTGGAAATTGTTTAAATGTCATATCTGAAAAGTGGGCTGTGCATGTCAGACTGGTACCGATGACCTGGCCTTGACACACCTGAGGATAATATAGAATATGAAGTGGCAGTTAAGATACAAACTTTTGGATACCACAAAAATAATGTTTATGTAGCTGGTCCCATTTGAATGAAAGTAGGCTCTGGCTTATTTTCACCATAGCTGTTTTCTTTGTTATGAATAATAAAGTCAGTAAAGTAAGGAGACCTGGCATAGAGTATATACAGACAGTGGATTTAATGAATAGAATAAACATGGACTAATTTTATATTGTTACGTTTTGGCTATACCTAGTGAATTATATAATACTAATGTTTTTTCAAAAAGAATACATAGAGTTCTCTGAAACCAGATTTAAAGTTTGGGAGACTGCTTATGTCGATTTTGTTTACTCTAGTCCACTACCCTGTGCCCCCCACTGCTCTCCTAATCCATCCTGATTCTTCTGCCTGCCCCAGTGATTAGCAGTCAAAACTAAATCAGAGAAGAGTCTATGGAACCAAATATTTATGCCCCTTGTAATGAGACCCTATGATATTGTACTGTGAACCTGAAAAGATGCCAGGCCATGCGTTGTGGCTGATAGCAGTTGATCACAAATGGAACCGTAGAACTCTACTCCGAATTGTTGGCTTTATAAATTTGATAATAAGTACATTTTCTGATAGAATATAAAAGTGCAATAAACTGTGCATGCCCTCTCTTCCCTCTGCACCTGTCCAATTGCAGAATGCTGTTTGTACAGTACGTTGTCGTCGCTGACAACTGAATAAGAATTTTTTAGGAGCAGTTGGCTATCAAGTGATGGCAAATTTAAAGGTTATGCAAATTGTGCCAGTACAGCCCAGCTTGTTTCAGACCTCTTTTCGCTATTATCATATCAATTGAGTCAGCTCATAGTAGACAAAGCAAGGTTATGGGAACCACCTAGAGCATCATGCACCATTAAACATCAATGCAGCATACATGAACATCTGCAACAAAGATCTTATTAACAGAGGGTATAACTGAAGGCAATAAACAGCTTTCTTATTCACCTAATTGTAAAAAATTTAATAACCTAATACTTGCAGTATTTATCAACAGCAAGTTGGTCAAAATTTATGTAAGTGTGGTGGATTAGATTACAATACCTATTACCCCCTGTAAATTACTACAAAAATGTGAAAATCCATTTGTGAGCGGTTAAACACTTTAGTTAGTAGAGTGCTCAAAATGCAATTTTCTTTTAATCTCTGGTGCATCATGCAATGTGAGTATCTGCTTTTTGTACTGACATTTTTATGTTTGGTTAAAACCAAATATAAAAAAACCTAAGGATTGATTTTGGATTTTCATTTAAAAAATGAAGATGCTGTTGTTTCGTTGTGAAAAATAGAGTACAGAAAACATAAAATGGGGTTTTGTATGTGCAATCAAAACATGTTTGGAGGAACAAAGTAGATCATGTTAAATATCTGTACTGGATATGTATTGTGTGTTGGCTTCTGGAGGAGTCACAGCACTGGTCTAGAAGACGAGAGCCTGTGAAGCTGTGGTCTCAAATGGCTTAGGGAAATCAATACAGAAATGAAAATATGTTAAAAGTCAATAACAAAGAGAAACAAGGTTTGGTTCTACAAGGCCCAGCCAAACTTCTAGAGATAGGCTAGGGTTGAAGCACTCCACTTGCTGGAATCAGATACCTTGGTGGGGAATGCCAGCCCCCTCTTCTCCATGGAGGTGGGAGCACTGGTGGATTCTCTGGGTAAACAGGGAACCGGAGGCCTGCTCATGAAAGGTTAGAACTACAAGAGGAGAGCACTGGTGTTCCCATTTTACCCTGAATGTGCAAATGTACAGGCATTTAAAATAAAACCAGAAAAAAAGAAATAGGAGACTGGATGAATAAACCAATACAGGCTAAAGGTCGAGTTTGACAAGTGCATTCAGCAGAAAAACCTGCTCCAAATGTTAGTCTGCTCCCAAGCAGCCTTGTTCCTTCCTGGCATCGTCTGCTCCTGACTCTGTTGCCACTGAGTAGTGACGATCAGATAAAATTTGTATTTATATGGAAAAAAATGAAGCCTTCTAAGTTTTTGTTGGCATAAAAATCCGAATTTACTAGCTACGATCAGCCTCTGTGTCACCAGTAGACACTTCATTGCTTTAATCATCAAGAATCAACAGGCAGTGGAGAAGGATGGGCTGAAAAAGAGAGAGTGCTTTCACAGTAACCAGCAGAAATGAATAGAAGCTTGGTACAAGTATGGATTTGGCAAGTTGAGAGTTACAGAAGTTAATTTTCTTTCCCTAAAAAAAGGAAAGTTTTTCTTCAAGAATGTTAAGTTGAAAGCCTTTTTTTTTTCTTTTTTTTTTAATCTGGGTTTATTTCTGCTAGGAAAAAATGACCAAGAAAACAGTCAAACTGTCTAAATAGCCAGTATATGTTTTCTACTGAAATGGTTCTCAAAGGAACAAGTAACAAACATTTTTCCATATTTTTTTTCCCACATTTTTAGGTTGCAGTTTAAATTATTTCACTCTGTAGGCTAACCAGAGTTTTTTCCTGCATATCTGTCTGGTTTTTAAAGCATATCTGTTTCTTGCCTTTCTTCATAACTTTTCATAACTTAATTATATCAGCAGAGTGTCCGCATTTCATTTACACATATCTATTTACTTGCTTACCAGTCTTGCTTTTCAGAGCAGGAATTATTTTTTTTTTTCTAATACATACCTTGGTGGTCACCTTGGTGATACAGGAATACACATTAGGTTTAAAAGATCTTGAGTTGAACTTGCCTGGATGCGCCAACTAAAGTTTGATTCATTTTAAAATGTTTTATTGCTTCTAAAAAGATCAGTGTGTTGGTTTGTATATAATTTTGAAATAACTTAAAATTGAATTATTCAGCAACTTAATACTACAAAAATAATACTTTAAAGGAAACAACCAAGAGTGACAGGCAGTGGTAGGAGTTTGACAAGGTTCTGCAGAGATAGAGGCTGAAAATTTTTAATTTTTCTGCGAGGTTAGTTATTTTGGTTTTGTCAAGCAGCTTGATTTTGTATCATTGGGATTTACATTAAATGACAGTCCCTGTAAAAGCCTGTTGTGTTACCTTTACGAGTATACCTATGTACTGCCATGCTTTAAAGGCCTTGGTACACAAACATATGATTGAAGCACTCTTGCCAGAAGCCATTTGTCAAAACTGTTATTACAGTCACTGTATCCAGATGAATTTAGTCCACTGTGTAGTCAATAATTGTATAAATTCAGGGTTGCATAATTTACATTAAAATGTATCTGATTTTATTTTTAAAATGTGGTAGATTTGCCATCCTGTTTTCATCAATGGTTAGGGAATACCTTCAAACTGATAAAATGGTACTACAGAGAGCATAGTTTGGGGTATTTAATTATCTAAGAAACTATCTACAACTAATGTAGGGGATAAATAAACTCCTGCATTTTGGGTCAGATTCTTTTCTTAGACTGTAAGGCATAACCCTTACAGAATTCCATTAAAAACATCGAAGTTGCTCTATTTTAACTGGGTCTTTAAGAGCAGAATACTTTCTCATGGAGATTAGAACAACAATCAGCCTCCACTGCAGTGACATCTTCTAATAGATTTAAAACCTGCTAAAGCCTGAGAAAATTCATTTAGTAAGCATGTTTCATTTTTGAAAAATAAATAAGTAGTCTAGGGAGACCTTAACTAAAGCCCACATGGAATTTACAAATACTGAATGAGAAGAAAAATGTAATTGTAAAAGTTCTAGAGCTTAGCTCTGAGTTAAAAGGATGAAAAATTGGAAATTCCACATGTAATTTGAGTTTTTAAAGGCAGTGCGGTAGAACTTCTATGGTATAGCTACCTCTAAAATTACCAACTAGTAACAAATTAATTTTGTTTTAAGGAGAAATAGATATACATTAACTTATTTTTAGTAATATTTCTAGGGAAGGCTGTCTCTTTCATTCCAATGGACCGATTTTATTTATGAAACTAAATATAAATTCTCCCAGAAGAAAAAGCTCCTTCAGAGCTGCTCTGTAGTGACCTAATACTCACTCCTTCTCTTTTCAGTCTTACTGATGCTCAAGTGAAATAGAAGTGCCTTGGGCCCATTTCTGCCTCCACTGACATCCCATGCTTCTCAGATTATCATGTAGCATAAAAAAAGCTGTCATGTAACATGGCATTTATTTAAATGATGTGATTTCTGTGTTCACCACTCTGAAACTGAGGTAAAGCTAAGAAAGCTTGCAAGTTTTGACAGGTGTGTTTACCCCGCTAGGGCGATATGCTTAATGTATGAAAAATGTGAGGCAGAATACAGTTTTTGTCCTACTCAAAACCAAATTATAATGTGTTTTTTTCTCTCTCTGTTTTGTTTTGTTTGTTTTTAGCCAATGCCCTGATAAGTTTTTGGGTAGGAGTTGCTTTGACCTGATTTATAGGTTGATACTTGTCAGAAAATTCTCCCATAGGAGGAGAGTGTTTTGATGGCCCAGCTATGCAGTGGTATCAAATATGTCTGTAGGATACCATGAAATGGAGTACAAGCATACCTGCTTTCCTGATGGTGTGTGGGTCAGTGCAAACAGTAAGTGAAGTTCGCAGTCTGATTTCTGAGCTGAAAGGTGCTTCATTATTGCCATAGCCAGGTTTCAGAAAGCTGAAGAGCATGGGTGATCTAGAATGTATGTGCTGGTGTAATTTGGACACACATATGTGATGTTTTCCTTATCTTGGACGCTGACATTCCAGCCGTCATCTGTTTCTGTGTGCTTTCAATTCTTTCTACAGATAGATTTGTTTGTATTTCCAATGCCCATATACAGCTCAAAAAATAATTGGGAGGGGATGTTACTTGTTTTTTACATGTGAGGATCAGATAAGTTGTACAGTGGTCAAACCGATACATGTAGGATTTACAGTGCAGAACAAGATGCTTTATATTTGTTAATATCCAAGGCCAGATCTGGTTTTGTGTCACCCTGTGCTCACTGGTGTGACTCAGCTCACTGCGGTAGAGCTTGCTCTCGATAGAGACTGGGATCATACAATTCATGGGTTTTATTTATTGTAACCCATCTCTCCTGTCTGCAGGACTGATTTTGATCTGAGCTCTTCATAGCACTCCCCAGACAGTCATTGTTTTGTATTCATGAAGTATCTGCAGAAGCTTTTCTTAATTTTGGTGCCTATGGCTTCACACCCTTTTCCTTTTCTGAGTCCTCAACCCCTTTCTCAGTCCGGACAGGAATCACAGGAAGAGGATTTAGCTCTGAACACTACCTTATGTCTCCAGCAGCCATGCTGAGCTAGAGGAGTGTGTTTGCTGGCAGTTCAGTAGGCGCAGTTTCAGCTCCCTCTGAAATCTGTGCCTGGCGGGCAAATGGCAATACTCTTGTGTGCTTGTAAGGCTTTTTCAACAGAGTTCATTGCCATTCTAAACCTTAAACATTGTGACACATGCCAGAAAAATTCAGCAGCTTGTTCTTTAGGGCAGTTTTTCCATATATGTATGCACACATATATATTTTTAAAATGTTATATTAGCAACAAACTGAAGCAGAACTAGTATTTTCTGTTGACCTCTTGCTTCTCCATCTTTTACACAAAGCGTTTTGTTTACTTGTTCTAGGAATTATTTAATATTAATTTATTATAAGATATTTAATTTGAGAGATTCAACTCATGGCACTGGCAAGTGATGATATATAGAAAAATGATTTAAGTGTGTCTCACACCTTCAATGAAGTAAAACAAAATACATTTGGGCCTATAGCCACTGACGAGTCATTAGTTGATGCTGTTACATTTGTTACAATTGTAACTAGAAACAGAGTTCTGAGTCCAATCTCGTGCTGGTATAAATCAAGAGTTATTTCAAAGGAGTGATGTTGAATTAACAGGAGTGCAGACAGGATCAGATGTAGATTCAGAGGATATATGCTGTGTGCAAAAATAGTGTTAAATTTTACATCATTGATATTATTTGATATGTATGAGTGTACAAGTTCCTTTGGATGAACCTTTGTCCCCCTGTTAACGCTAATCCTATGAATCACACTTCGGTGAGATGCTATGAATATATCTTCTGAATAAAAATGCTCTTGACCAGATAGTGGGACAATGTCTATGTCTGAGGAGAGCTATAAAGGGAAGACAGTCTCATTTACCTCGTAGGAGAGAGGGAAAATGGGGTCTGCACACTGTCATTCCTCCTAAAGATAGGCACAGGACCATATCTACTCTGTGAGTAGAGCCACAGAAGATTCAAAGTCTTTGGCATCATATTCTTTTTCAGTTTCTACTGAAAATGAACTAATTGTCTCTGAGGGACAGCACTTTGCATCCTGACCAACACTTCTGCTTAGCAAGCTACAAAGAGAATTTTAGTCCTGTTGCTACAGGGACCCATTACTTGGGTCCTTTGTTATGGAAATCTATTTATACTTGTATCAATTGTATCATACCATAGACATTAAAGCATTGTAAATGACAGCTGCTCTGTAACTTGTTTAGGGTAACATTTTTTATTATAGCGATAAAGAATGAACCACCTCTACATTACTAGTTATAAATATTTCTTGGATACTTGTTGAATTCATTAGAGTAACGCATCGTTTGTTGTACATTATTAAAATACTTGATAGAAAATCCCAAAGCATGCAGCTGACTTGCATCTTGTTGATTATGCTACTTAACTCTGTTGACTTGCAGAAATAAATTCTTTCTTTTTCTGACAAGCCCTACATAGCTACAGCACCAGGCCAACAGTGCGCAGGCCTAAATGGAAGAGATGTTGGCAAGCAAAACAAGGCAAACTTAACATGCACACAAAAAGGGCCAGGAGGGCCAGAGTGTCCATCTAGTGCCACTGTCTCAAAGTCCTAGCCTGAAAATGCAGGGTCTCCATCTGTTTGCTCAGAAGTGGCAGGTTGAATCAGCTCTGCCAGGTTTGAAGTACATCATCAGTGTAAATCCTGAGGATTTCTGATGGGGACTCAGTATGCAGTGCCCTGCCCCACGTTGCCTGATAGCTTTGGCCAGTGCTGTGTTGAGATGGTGGGGGAGCTGTGGTATCTGTTTGACGTACATTATCCAGTGTGGTATTGTTGTGTGAAGAACAGGAACAGCAGCAATGTTTTACTGTAGAACAAAACAAGACAAAGTGTTGTTATACTAAGATTTTTAAGGATGTATTGATGTGCTGGAGAAGGTACAGAGACTTAGAGCCTATAGGCTTCTGGGGTTTACCTTCTGGAGAGAGGTGAGAGCTAAGAATCATCCGAACAGACATGGACTAGTTTCAAATACTTTTCTCATTACTTCTTACCTTACAGCTGCCCAGAGACATTTATAGGCTTTGAGTTCAGGTTTCTATGTTCTGTTAAGTTCTTCCTGTCTCATTTTTTTCTTTCTTTTTATCTGTTTTTTGGCCCCTGATCTAAAGAAAATTAGAGAGGATTGAGGTGGGGAGGAGCTGGGACAGAATTCTGTTTCACAGTTGTTCCTATTTTTACAAGTTAAGGCTCACAAAAGAAACATGACTGTGACTCCATCTTGTAAGCATCTGTACTACCACTACCAGCCCAAAACCAAAAGATTATTTGAGGAAATAGCTAGACCTTTTTTTTGTATATATTTTGGGTCTCCCTTCTTCCTTTTATTTTATTTTAAAACAAAATTAAGGACACTCCAACATGTTGCCCATAAGAGTTCTGTTACAGGTAATTAAATGTAAGTTTACACATTTAATCTACTTCTAAGAGCAAGAGAGACTGGTAAATGACCCAGTTAAGGAAAGTACTCAGCCTAATTGGATGTAATGATTGCTTGCTGGTGTTTATTACTGTACTAAGAGTAGACATGTAGTCTGTGATTCTAATTTGGTTTAAAGACAGACCTGTAGTATTTGCAGCTATCATCAGAGTTCGATTGTTTTTGTTAACAACGTGAAATAGCCTTGTATTCATTTGGAAGCTTAAATGTATTAGAATGGAAGGAGCAATGTTTTTTTCAGTTAATATTGCTCTCCAATTATTATCTCTCCAGACTGTTTTACCTACAAAAATGTTTTAAACTAGATATGCTAGCACATATTTTTGCCTGAGGAAAATAAATATAGATTTCACATGTTTATATACATAATGTGAGAGATTAGCAATAACTGAATTCACCAATGACCTGAATCCTTCTGATTCATCTGTGAATATTGTCTTCAGCCTATGGAATTACCACATAAATGTTTGGGTAGGATTATTTCTATATCATTCTGAAAGAGTTGGCTTCCTGACTAATGTAAAGTCATTGAGAATTGAATCAAAGTCCCAAAATTTTAGATTTCATTAATGCTTGTTACTAAAATTTCCCTAGTTATAGTCACCATGTTGCAATTTGCACTCACAATTCTGGGCTTCCAGGAAATGATATCCAAGTGGAATGTGTTGTATCATAGAAGATATTTGTTGCTTAAAAATAGAACACTGAATTTTATGCCCAGAGGAGCGGCACTTGGACTTCAAAACACTTACGTAATTATTCTTTATTTCATAAGCTCTCAGAATGATGAATGAAATCAGAACTGACTTTGAAAAGCAAGGCCACTGACAACCAGTGCACTTAGCCAAGGTGTCTCAATGTTCACTATGATGGATTTGGGAGTTTTATAGCATAATAGATCAAAAGTGAAGTTAAAGCAAAATTAAAGTCACAAAAGCAAGGATATTCAGAATGGAGACTTCTGCTTCATCGTAATTCACCCTGTGGTGCCTGGTTGTTACAAAACACAGATCAGTAAGAGGAGTTAGCTATTTAGGTGCTAATACACAGACAAAGCAGTGTAATTTAATGGCAGCTTTAATTCTGACTGACTTCATTTATTGTGAAAGAAAGGAAAAAAAACCCCTAAAACTCAGCATTCTTTTGTTGATGTTTCAGTATAAATTATTGTCAGCTATAGTATAGTAAACTCTGCTCTGCTAGAAGAAGTTCTCCTAAGGTTAAAGAAAGATAACTTGCCTGTTGGATATGTGCATATAGTAAGATCTTTGTAATGTGGTATGTGCTTCTTCTGAAACTTCAGTACTTCAAAATATGAGATTATTGCTCCTTTTGAAAATATATACAAAGATATAGAGAAAATGTAAGACCCAGAGATGGAAAACTGTAATTAGAAAAAAACTTAAAAAAACTGTTCATCAGACAAATTTCTTGATGGTTTTAGACTAATTCAGTTACAAACAATTATATCTACTGCAGAAAGAATAGAATAAGAGCTCATAGTGCAATACTTACCTGCTCGTACTAGAGGGAGCTGAGGGAAGGAATCAAGACAGAGGAGGAAAAGAAAGGAGAAAGATGATGGTGAGAACTTTCATTTGTGCTAGTTTGCTTGAATAGAATCTTATTTGATGCCAAGTCCCATTTACAGCATTCAAAATACAATGTCTGTGCATTATTCACTCTCTGTGCCCAAACACAGACATTTGTATGCATATGCAATTGTCTGCTGTGCATTTAACGTAGAACATCTGTGTGTGCCTGTGCACACTTGGGAAGGAAGCAGGTTAGTTTATTACAATGTGGCTTCAACAGACTTATCACATTGTTCATTGTTTTAGTATTATCTAGAGCAAATCAATATACCTTCTTGTGAAATGGATGAATACACTCTGCTCGTCTGGCAGAGTTTAATGTAAGACCTCTCTGTCTTGATTTCCAATTCAAATGAATCCTGTTAAAATTACTAAAGAACATTGCTCTTGAAGACTATCTTAAGAGCACAAAACAGCACTGAAGCACGTTTCTAAATAGCTTTCTTAACAGGATAGAGAGTAGGATGCACTGAGAACTGACTGAAACCTGTTCTTTAATTGGAATATTCATCTTATATTTTTCATTACCCTTTTTCCTTTGCCTCTCATGGATGGTTGTTGCTAATGCTCCCCTCCCCTCCCCTCCCCTCCTGGTGGGCCAGCCAACAGTTCCCTCTGGAGGCAGCATCATTATATCTGCCTGGTTCACTTAGTAGCAGATGGTGAAGAGCAGTAGAGCTGATACACTGCATTTCACAGAAACCAGGATCCTTCTGGTACCTCTGCAGCATACACAGACTTGCCTGATTTGAGACTGTGAATTCTTTATATGCCTTCCAAACTAGGTTTCCTTGTTTGCTAGTGTGTACATCAGTGTAAGAGCAATTTTTATGATCAGCTCTGTTGCTGGACAGTGAAGAAACTACTCATCTGCAGGTTTCAGCGACTGGAAGATCTATTTTCCATTTTATTTCTATTTTTACCAAAAATTAAAAGAAAACAGCTCTGATGGTTTTCATTTTCACTGGTTGACAGGCTTTTCTTCCCGCCCCCCCCTCGCTTTTTGTAATTCCTACTGTCTGCCAAAGGACAATCTGTTTGCTCTGAGACAGTTTAATGCATACTGACTACCAGAGGCAGAACTTCCATTGGCTCCGTTACAGGGGTAATTTACACTTTAACAAGGTATTGTGACAAGGTGGTAATTATATTTTTATCACGTCATTATGACATTACCACCTGGAAAGCCATGGCTGATTAATTAGTGGCATATATTAAATTTATAACCCTAGAACTCTAAAGTTATCATACCTAAGTGGTGTAATTATGTTGAACTGTGGTGTGGCAGCGAATCGAAGGTGAAGATATTGAGTATCCACCTATTGTGATAGATTTAAGGAGTGCCAGTAGAGGGCAGGGAGCTGAAGGAAATAGTCGGGGTTTTTAAATAAATACCAGGGAAGGGGGTGAAGTGACTGAAATCTTGAAACCAAACCTAGTCAGATGGCAAGTTGTGAGGCTTCTTACATATATGGGGTTTTTTTAAAGATGTAATTTGAGAGCACTTCGATTTACAATTGTTTCTGCATTTTATTTCACAGCTTTATTTTAGTTAATTCACATGTATTTTGATTTTCACAGTGCTGCAATTTCTGTTGATCTTTTGGAGGCTTGTACTGGCCATTCTGGAGGCTACATTACCTCTCTGCAACCAATAGGAAGCACTGGTTTTGACAGGACAGATTTTTCTTAGTCTTGTCCGTATGCCCAGGTTTTTGTTGTTCCTTCTGATTTACTTTTTTTCTCTTGTCCTTAACATTAGGAGGTAGAGAAAATAAATGAGGCTGGAAGTAAATAATGAAAATGCCCACAACAAATATCTTGAGTCAATGTGTTTCCATATCCCTATGCAGTAAATACAGACAGAATTATAAACCAAATCTATTTTTATCCAAATTGCCATGCTGAAGGTCAGAGCTCCAGTTTTGAATTGTTTTGATTTTCACTGTTTGTTGTGCTTTTCAAAGTTGTATTTCCAAGTAACTCATGTTTTATTCTTCTCTTCCTCTACAGAAAATGAAGTGACTACTTTCCCTGTGTTGGTGAGTGATCAGAGTGAAATTGTGGATACCAATGGAGCTGGAGATGCGTTTGTTGGAGGTATTTCTTACTTCTTTCTCTCGTTTGGAGATTATCCTGTTAATCTCTCTGTATGAAATCTACTGGTTTTTCATTCCGCTGTCCTTCAGAACGAGCTTCATTCTCTTACAGCTTTTCTCTGCGTGCTGAAGTTATATGATTTAATTGAGTTCTGATTTCCAAAGGGAAAGTGTGTTCTATTACTTCAAAAATAATAAGCCGTTATGCTGTACTCTGGTCGTTTTCATGAGATTAATTGTTTCTGTCAGACTGTTGCATAAACAAGCTGCATCAAGTACTATATAGTGTACAGAAATCCCTCCTGGCTTAAATGTTAACACATTGTTGTTCTTTAAAACAGGTTGTAGTGAATATTAAACAGTATGTTAATAAGTGAGCATAATGTCTCTGATCATGTCAATTTTGGTAGAACATCTGCTTCCAATACAATTATTTGGACATCAGAAAAGAATGCAAAGGGTTAATTTGTTAAAACAAACCCAGAAAATATCTGGCATTGCTTAATATACATTTGCAAACTTACTATTTCTTTTGGCACAAGCTCTAAGGAAAAAAGAGGATGTTATGTCTATGCCTTTTTTTAAAAATTATTCAATATAAGCCAAAAAAAAATCTAATCCAAGATTTCTGTCATTCATTGTAACCTTCATCCATGTAGTTCTGTGATGCACTATTGCATCCTGAAGGCTCTAATATCCAGTACGTGGTAGCTGTAAGGAGCTCCATTAGTCACTAATTTACTGGAAACATTACCAAAGAGACTTTATAAATAGAATTGCAGGGCTCAGTCTTATAGCTATGAAAGGGATAACAAGCAATGTGTTACCAAATTAAAGCTTCAGAGTTGTGTCCCACTTCAATGAAGTATTCAACATAAGCTTAATCTTAAGCATGTGAGTAATTCCATCCTTACTTAATACAGCACTTAAACCAATGATAAATTTTCAGTATATGCTTAAATCTGGCTGAAGATAGGAATGTTTTCACTCATTAGTTCAGTGCTTTCATGAATCAAAAAGGACAGAAATAGAGGGAAACACATTAGGCGTATTATTCATACACCTTTTAGGGCATGCTTGTCACTCTCTATTGTTCCTAAATCACAAACAAGACTAAATTTGAAGCAGTAGGTAATAGTGACTATAACATAAATAAGACCATTTTCAAGTGTTTGTCCTTGTATGCATTTGCTCTGTGTGTCAGCTGCACCGGTAAGCTGCTGTTCTTGTGGGGGAAAAAAAAAGAAAGGGAAGATCTTGCCTATTTTGTTTTCTTTGGCAGTCATGTAAATATTGGCTATATTTATTATACATTATATAAATACATGGCTGTATTTATTCTCAGTTCTTCAGATTTTAGACATTTCAAAATCAAGACTTTTTTTTTTGAATAATCCTACTTTTGTTCTTTCCTAGTTTACCTGCAGGAAGACTATTGCAGTTAAATAATCAGAGCCTTAAGAACTGCCTGATCTCTAAAAAAACCTTCCTCTTTAAATGACATGCCTTTTCTGTAGAAGGGCTAAAACTTTGACTTTGGTAGTTATTCAGAATATCCTGAATGAAAAGGCTGATATAAGCCACATCAGTCTCTATTCCAAACTACTGCCTTTCACCAGCAGTGTAAGATCAGGCACATCCTGTCAGGCTGGTTTTGGATCAACTGTGAGATTCCTTTCTCAAAGGGAAAAAATTATGTGGACAGTGTTAAACTCAGGGAGACAGGGAGGGAAGCAAGGAGGGAGATCTAAAGGATCAACTCTCCTTTATCAATCTAAGCGTTGAGATAATGTATCTGGATACAGCAAGCTTCTGTATATTTGGGGTAATCTTAACAAAGGTCCTATATCACTGTTTATGGATGTATATTATTTTCCTCAGTTGCCCCACAAATAACGCTGAGGCATCAGATGCTTTTCCTATGGAGTACAAGTGCAATGCAGTCCAGTGCATTGTGCAGTTCTCCTTCACTGCCAGGGAAAGAAAGGACCACAGCTGGTTTTCACTCTGCAATGGAAGTTACCTCAGCAGTTGCAAATCTGTCTGAACTCCCCTTGTGGTCAGACACTTACCTGACTATTGGTGTGTGAACTTAGGCTCTTGTTGCACGATATTTCTCTCTCCTGTGACACAAAGCAACATAAGCTTTAGAATATCTGTAGTTCTTCCTTTTGCTTCTGTGATATCTTAGTTCTCCTCTGTCACTCCATAAATAATAAATTGATAATTTATTCTCCTCAGAGAATACATTTTCCTGAGTTTAGTCCAGATGGGAGAATTGGGAGTCATAACAGTTTAGATACACAGCTGATTCTAGTCTTATATACTTTGGTTCCTTCTTCATGGAGTCATTTAATTTTCCTTCCCATATGTGGGAAATAGGATACTGGACTGGATGGGCTTTGATTTGGTCCGTGTTTCATTTGAGGGAAATGTCTGTATTTTATCTGTATCACAGTTTTCATGTGTTTTCAAAGGATGTATTTGCAACAGGAAAAGTTCTTTATTGTCTCCTTACCAGCAAGTCCTATTCAGTAATGTTGGCAATGCTGCTCAACATACATATCTTCTATTGGTTCTAGCATCGAGCCAGCTGCAGTTTTATTGTCCTGACAGAATTTTTATAACAGAATGGTTATACTTTCTTCAGAAAGAAGCTTTTCTAACTTCTTTCTTTGACTGAGGATTGTATCAGTAGTTACTACCTAGGCAACAGTACATGTAATGTTTTGATTTTAGCGTCCTTGTAGTAAAATGTTTCAAAATTAATCCCTTAACTAAAAATTTTCTCAGTGTGATAATATACTCTCCTGGAAACACAGTTCCTTTATTCAAACAACAGAGAACAAGATTCCCATGGCAAAGTTCCCCATACTTCTCTGTAACCAGTATATTAACATGACTGAACAGTGGTTTTGTTGAAGCAAGTGTTTTGACTGAGTGGGAAATGTGGGTTATAATGAGAACTAACCCCATCAAGCAGGATTTATTTTACATTGGAAACTTTGTGAGACTCTATCATATTTTGAAAGGTCTTTCACAGAGGCATTCTCTTCCAGAGGTATAGCTTACAGATTGTAAGGAAATTCCTTCTCAATAATTATGCCAGCTTGGCAAATCACCCCTCATGTGTTTCTCTATGTAAAAGTAGAAAATAAGAAATCTGATGGGGTTTTTTTACTAGAACCAGTCTAGTTACTGGAGGTCTTTAAACCTTAAAGTCATGAACAAGTTTAAAGACACAAAGTTTCTGGGCACTTGTAACTCTGTGAGTTGATTCATGAGTTCAGCATTTGTGAACATGAAGCCGCCGGCCTCCAAGGAGAACTAGCTCACCTCAACAGCTAGCAGCGAGAAATAAACTGCATTCTTCAGTTGAAATGTGTTTTTATTAAGTTGGCACCAGGAATATCTCTGAATTTCTTGCCTCTTACTCTAGACATCAAGTCATCTGCCACTCAGGCTGGTGCAATGCATGAATGTGAAACTGGGTCTTAAAACTGCTGCAGGTATCTTTATGCTAAAAACACTTCTCTAAACAATACTATCACATTTCTCCCTTTATTGCTTTCTAGCTACACTGCTACCTTTTAGAAGATTAAGCAATAATGATCTACTTTGTAGCATTTCAGCACCTCTTGTGGTTTTCAGGGGTACCACAGATTTTTGGTTATAAATCCTTGAAATACCCATAAATTAAAGTTGCGATTCTACCTCCAGGTTCTTACGACATTGACAAATCACTTGAGCTTTGCTGACGTAGTATGTCAGAGGAGTCCTCTTAATAGAATTACAGCCTTAGTTTGTAGCATTTGGGGACCATTCTGTTGCTCGTTAAATTAACATTTATTTATTACTAGTCAGCCCCAGTTTAAACCGTTGCAATAATGATAATCAAAGCATATTTAATGACGATAAATAGATTGAAAAATGGACAGTTTTACTATCTTATGCTTTCCTTTATGCCATCCTGCTCTCTTTAGCCAGAGTAGGTCTGCCTTCTGTTTGAACTCCCCTTTGTCATTGACACCGTAACTAATGAAACAATAAGCATCTGTTCTGATAGTTGCTGCCATTGTTCCCTGCAAAATCTTTCCCCTAGAATCTGTCTACTCAGTGGAACTGGGTAGAAAGTTCATAACAAATGAATAGGAGAAGGTGTAAAATCAATGTTTCTCCAGGTTCCATCAATATAAATATATTGACTTAGTAATCCGCTATGATTTAATCATATACTACATGAAAAGTACTAGAGTATGAAATGGAGCCACAAATCATTTTAAAGTAGTGTGATGAAGCAGTGACAGAATGATCACAGCAAATGTATGTTACTTATCACCATGCTATAAAGATGTTACACCGTTCTCAAGGAAAAGAAATCCCAAGGTAGAAAGAGCTCTTCATTAAGCATGGTACTGTGCCAAATACGAGCTGATAGCAATTTGCCTCTGTCAGTATCAAAATGGAGGTCAATGGCTCAAACCACCTGTCAATTTAAAAATCTCATTGGCAGCTTTCATGTAGTGAGGAATCTCATAAAGCTTCTGTCTGTAGTTTGAAAGCTACATTCATTTTCGGTGCACATACCTACAGAATAAGCAGTTCTCTCTTTTTCTTGTGAAGCCCAGCATGAGCTTTAAGAGATGGCCAACAACTGCCTCAAGTATCAGAGAACTACTCTGATAGAGACAGGGAGAGCAGCAAAAGAGGAATTGTTCTCTTTTATGTGTCCTTATGTGAGGATCTTATGGCATCCTTACCTCCTCTTTAGAGACCACAGGACTTAGTGAAGATACTTCCCTTCTTTTGTTTCTGTTTGAGCCAAACTGGCTCTATAAAGCCATTCCCTCATCTTTAATATAGACATTAATTCCAAACATCATTTTTCGATCTTAATCTAAATGTCTCTACGAATTAGATAAAGACCTTGGACTTTTAGGAGTTTGCCTAAAGGTCCTCACATTGTTCAAATTTGCCTGTTTCCATGAGGTAAATGGAAATGATTTTCTATAGACTGACATCCAGCTTTGATTTCAGAGCTAAGTAATATTTGGCATACTTCTATATTATCAAAATTTTAAAATATTATCCTTAGTGTGTAACATTCTTTGACTATATTATACATGTACGTATACATGTATATATATTTGTAAAACCACAGCACAAGCAATAAAAATATAGGTTTGCAAAGAATACATAGTGCACAGAACAGTTGTTCAACAGTGCTCCTCTACTATTTCAAATTTGATTGATTCAGAAAGTGCTTTGAAAAAAGGTCTGATTCTGTTTTGTCAACACACTAGGATAACTCTGGAATAGCTTGACTGAAGCCAGTGGATTTAAACAAGTATACTATTGGTAAGAATGGAAATGTAATTAAGACCAGTATAATAATTGTTATGCTGTTATTCTTCAGAATCCATCATTTATGGAACAACAACTTTTAAAATAAAAAGTCATCTCGGGGGGATTTAACATCATCTGAGTTGGCCTTGCCTGAAGCCAGGATCTCAAGCAAGTGACCTCCAGAGGTCCCTTCCAACCTAAATTGTCCTATGAATTTAATCCTATAGGTGTTATGTTCCCAGGTGCCAGTTCTTGCTCCTCTGGAAATCCAGCCTCAACCATCTTCAGAGGGCAATGTTGGTGACTAAAGAGTAGGAGCTGACTGAATTAAAAAATGAAGTTCATGGAATGGGAATTCCATCTTCTTGCGGTAAATCTGATCTAGGGCAAAGAGAGACTGTAGTCATGACTTTGTCTAATAAGTCCCTTGTGTATTTCACGTGAAGCAGTTGTGTGGATGGAAGCATGTGCACATGTGAGAAATTAAATAAGCACTTATGAATAGTTGCTATATGGCTGTTCCAGGAGTGCTAAACATGCAGAAAGATCTGATAATGCCTTCAGCAGAGGCAGAGTTGAATGGTTTGTCAGAAAACTAAATTAATAATAAGCTTGTGACTATATTAAGAAGAAAGTTACTTACTGGATTTCTAGGGCCCTTGAAGATTGTGGAAGAATTTGTTTTCACCAAAAACAAATATTCCTCTCATTTGTTGTCTTTTCCTCTCTGTATAAATCTTTGTTGTAAGAGCTGCTCTCCCTCCAATACTCATCCCCCCAAAATGTTCTAGATTTGTTGAAATAAGAGTTCAAGGAGCTAGGAACAGTTCTTTACTGAACAGTAGAAGCATGATATCAGAAGCTATTTCATCCACTTACAGAGGTCTTTAATTTTTATAAGGTTTTATACTTGTTTAAGACACCTTGGGAAGTTTTCATCATTTTTTAATCATGTTTGATAGAGAGAAATACAGTGGATAAAATATCACTGTTGTGAAGTACTCCCTTCTGATAACACCAGAGCTCAGAGCTGCATTTTATTTGGCAGCTGTGAGTGAAGGGTAGTTTTTTGGTGATATCAATTAAGTATGTATGTGCGTGTAACTGGTAATGGCTGATTTTCGCTACAACATTTATCTTCACCAGCAAAGAGAGAGGGGATACTACTTTGAATTGTTCTGCCTTTTCTTTGAAGTAAAGATAACAGTTATAACAGAAAGCAGCACTCTCTTGGTTCTCATTTATACAACATGGCTAATTGCCTCTGAGCAATCCTGTTGTTACTGAGATCATGGCAGATGAGATATGAAGCTTTGAAATAAAAATACTTTCTTAGTGTCATCAGCATTTTGACTGGCAGCCCGCTTTGCCTGTCTAATACTCCTGGTTTATAAACAGGATACATGAGTATAATAGCTGAGCTGCAGATAGGGCATCAGTCTTTGCTTGCTAAGGGATAACTTGTCAACATGTTCATGATGGCATTTGTAACTCTCTCAGATAAACATCACACGTAAACCCAGGCTATTAGATGACCATGTTATCTCTGTAACTGACCTTCTATGAACTAGAAAATTACTAGATTATATGTTCCTAGTTGATTTTTCTCAGTCTCAGCTAGAGGCGCATCATTATTCTGATCAATAGTGTAGCCAGTCGCTAGTAATTCCAACGTTAGTATTGGCTCAGTTTAGAAATTTGCCACAGTTTGAATTGTCTCTACTTAAACAAAACCATAAAAATAGATATAACTCAGAAAAAAACATGGAATATTTCTGTTTTCTTTTTTAATTCCCTACTTCTCTTTTTACCAATTTGCCATCCTAAATTAATTCTTTGGAAAGAATACACTCTTCTGCGCTGACATTATACTTAAAACCGGTTGCAAGTGTTGTCCAAGTATAATTGTGATCCAGTCTGGTTTAACTGTTTTGTTTTAATTGCTACCCTTCTCTTGGTTTCTAACTGTTCCTCTTAATTTTATTACATATGTATTCTTTATCATAATGTAGTAACTTAAACATGGTAATTCACATTTTCACCTATTCATTGTAAAGGCAATCCAGACATAGACATAGTAGAATTAATGTAAGGCAAAACATTAGTATACTTGCTGTCATTTTTTAAATAACATGTAGAAGTGAGAGATCCACTTAAAAGGATCAGTGTATGGAATTTAAAACCTTCAGAAGTTTCTAATTAGACTGAAGCAGGACCTGATCCTTTTAGCCTCTGTGTCTCTCTTCCTGTCAGTGACACCGTCAGTGTTAAGGGAGCCTCAGTGCATAGCAAGAGGATTAATATTTTGCAAAATTGGGTTTTAAAAGGTGTCATTTACCTCACCATAAATTCAGTGACATTCTGGACAGGCTTTGTAAGAAATAAACGTCAAATAGGTTGCATACATTTTAAAAAAACAAACCTACTATGTTAAAAATAGATTTTCAAAACCAATTATAAAGTTCCAATTTTTGTTGTAATAGCTATGGGACAACTACAAATCGACTTAACACCTCAAAGTAAATCATCACTGTTTAAAATACTTTGTCATGCCTACTATCCCTTCCCTCATAACATTTCATTTTATGTTAATGTGTCGTGTTAGAAAATCATGTAACGATAAAGAAAATGTTCATGTGGAAGGTTAGAAATTACTTTAATGAGTTATTATTACCTCGCTTGCAGACTATTGGCAATATTTTTGTGTTATTTTAATGTATTCTGAGTAGAGACAGAGGCACTCGTCAGATGGGATCATCAAGAACATTCCCCTGGGAATCAGGGCAGGATATAGTCCCCTAAGAAATTATGTGTCAGATTAGGCTGATGCTATATTCGCAGGAGATAAAACACCACACCAGGAAATATAGAAATACTCTGAAATATGTTGTCTGTTTCACAACTAATGTGCCTCAGTGGGGTGGTTTGGAGATTGACACGGTGGCCGTAAAGGTGCTTCTCAGGCTTGGTATTTGCTAGCTGGGTCCTTGCTTGCAGCTGCTCTGTTACATAGCAGGATGGTAACATCTCCCAGAATTTGTTCACTTCCCCCACACTGAAATGGGTTCATACTTGAAGTGGGAAGATGGCAAGATCGCAATAAAAAGGAATTAAAAGAAAAAACATTGTACAAGTTGAAAGCAACTGTAGTAGCAGTGCTTGTAGATTGGTTTGCCACTGATCTCTGACTCAGCAGAAAGGGACATTACTGTTACTGGTGATCAGTAAGTTGTTAGTATCAACCCAGGACTTTAACAGATATTTAAAGAGGCAAAAGATATCAAATGTCACTGTATTAAAATAGGAGCATTATTAATATAATGCTAGGGTAGGCTATTTCAGCCCACAAAAGTAAAAAAATTCATACGCTGCCTAGCTCCTGAATTCCCACTGCATTGGGTGTTGCTTTTTGATTCTCTTTACATAGTGCTGGCTTGGCTGTGTGAAAGCACACCTGCAAATAAAACCTTCTGGAGAGATGGGTTGCTCTGCAAACGCAATTTCAAATCTCCTGGCTTTTGTGCATATGAGTCTCAGCTATGGAGTTACATTCATGTAGCCTTTTTTACACTTGAATATATGTTAAAAACTGAATAAAGGATAGTACATATTATTCCAATTTTTTATCCTTAGCAAGTCATTATTTCTACATTAAATTAGTGCAGTTCTCTTTCTCTTATTCAAAGAGGTAATGGTGTAGTAATCTGCACCATTTAATGTCAATACAACAGATCTGGTTTGAGGCTCAGAAAATTTCCTCAGGTACTATTAAAAGAAAACTTATGACTCTCTGCTGTCTCAGAAATTACTAAGAAGAATTTTAGGTTTTGAAGAACACTTCTCTGAAATGTTTTGAGGAAAAACAAAGAGAAATATCAGCCCGGAAAGTATTTTTTTCAGATAGAGAACATAAATCCAGTGAAAATACCTGTGTTTGGTTTGGCATGTGCAATACCTTGAATACTCCTTGTAAACTTGGAGGGCTTTTTTTAATCAAATGTTTCCCCTGGAGGCTCGTGGAGAGAAGCCTAAAGCAACCAGATTCTGATCCTAAAGGAAATTCTCCAAAGCTCATCAAGTGCACTTAAAAATCAAAAATAGGTCTAAACCATGAGAAGTTACGACTTCGTTATCAGTTTCCTCAATCACATCTTTCTTGGAGCATATTATAGACTGAAATGGTTCTTTTCTTGGACAATTAGATGCTCTAGAGAATTTAATAGAAATTATCTGCAACAGGTTATATATAGAGTCCACTAAGGATGATTTATATGGAAGGGTGTCAGACTATAAAACACTTAAGACTCCCCTCCAGCTTTGAGCTATTCCCTTTCAGAAGGTGGATGGTTCGCAGTCAAGGCAGCGATAGGAAAACTCCCATCAGTCTGAGTAGGCTTCACATGAGGATCTAAGTTTTCTCAATCCAAGGCACAGCCTTCAGGACCAAACCGCTGTGGAGTTACAAACTGATCCTACTTGCACAAAAGCATCCAAGAAAGAAGACTGCTAATTCTCCTTAGAGGAAGCCTCTAACGGCCCCAAGTGTCTATACAGGCCCTGGGAAGTATGATCACACCTTGTTCTACAAGCTGCAGTGAGCTGGTCTGGTAGAACCAAACTGTGGTAATCACATATGCAATGCAATGAAATTATTCAGCCTTGAGTAACTGATTCCTAACGGAATAACAAGGATGTAATGAAGTTTTATTTTGGTTTTTTAATTGTCACATTTCTGCAGGAATCTTTCATTAACATTTTCCACATGTAATGGTTTAAAGCATTGGAGACTGAGTTCTTTTTTTGCTTTGTGTATTCAACACCTCCTCTCCATTCCAGGAAAAGGCTGCTAAACTCAAAACACTCCTTTCACTTATTCATAGTTGTCTAGTAAATGCAAAGTTGTTTTATTTGCGTGTGTCCATAAATGACTGTGTAACCTCAGACTGAGGAAGACGTATACCCATCTCAGTGATCCTTACAGGAATTCAATGCATTCAAAATGTGTCCATAAATAAGAAGAAAACAAGAGGGATAGGGACAGCAATATCAATACTCACTGCTTTTCTTTAAATGTGCTTGGTTTAATATTCATGCTGATGATTAGAAAATAAGAAGTTTCTGTAAGAGGGTTGTACACAGGCAGTGAAATGCATTTAGCACGTGACCATTTTATAAC
Organism: Cephalopterus ornatus; assembly: GCA_013396775.1. Classification (NCBI taxonomy): domain Eukaryota; kingdom Metazoa; phylum Chordata; class Aves; order Passeriformes; family Cotingidae; genus Cephalopterus; species Cephalopterus ornatus. The sequence goes on from VZRE01011795.1 coordinate 266,666, forward strand.
TAAAGTAAATATAGATTTCTGAAACATTTTATTCCTGATCTCATGGTTTTGTCATTCTCTGGAAGCAAAAATATTGACATTTACCAGGCTGTTTGTTCCAGCTTTCTGATCTCCTGCAGTTTATTTATATAACAACCTTATCGATGAGCCTCTTACTCAGCTCTCTAGGTTTAACTGAGTTGAGTCGATTTGTTACCACAGCTTCAAGTAGCTGTTACAGAGCAAGCGAGACATCCTAATAAAGCTGTAAACGTGTTTACTCAAACATGGTATTGATTTTGCTTGGAGAGAGAGAAGCTAGTGCTTAGCATGGTGTCAGGGAGGATGAATTTAACTGCAGTTTTTCATTGTCATCTGTCATGGTTGTGAAACACTAAGTGAAGCCACAAGAGGATAATTAGAATTGCCAGAAATGTAGCCCCTAAAATCAGTTAACCACTTGAGATTTTTGTAGTTTAATTAGTTTTTATTAAAACTTTCCTCCGGTGGTATAGTCAGGAAGGGTTTTCTAATGTTCTCTTTAGTGAGAGATTTCAAGGTTGCCACTTGTTACATATACATCCTAAATTACTGTTTTTACGAAAGGGTTGGTAACCTTTTTTCTCTCAATTTTAATTGATCTGGCACTACAGTTCTGTATAAGCACAGAACCATTTCATTTTAAAGGAGAGAGAAAGACACTTGTTTCTATGCATATACATTTGTAGTTAATAACACACATATATATGTGTATGGAATAATGCTTACAGTAAATTTTGAGAGAGAAAGTGCTATGGTGTGTGAAGGTTGAAAGAAGTATAGTGTATTTGAAGATGCTTACATTTAATTTATCTTATATACTGTAAGTCTGATGTGTCAGACCACAGTGCCAGAAGACATGAAAACAGAAGCCAAATCCCACCCTTAATCAAAAACGTTTCCATTTAGAATAGCCAACATTTGGTTTGATAGCAATGGGCAGGGCCTCTGGCTTACCACAGTTCTTGGCTGTAATATCCACCATCTGCCACAAAATTAAAAAAGGAGAAACCTCAGCATGTTGACGTACAGTCGTTCAGTGACTATTCTGCAGAACCAACTGATGCCAACATCTTTTACAAAATCTAGGCTGGCTGGTTGGCTCTTGGCAGCAGCATTGCCAACCACCTGATTACAACTGACCAGGCTCATGATACCACAACATTAACCCACTCCAGCAGTGCTAAAAGAAATCCAAAAAAGCCCCAGTCATCAGCTACAAGGCTCTACATTGCTTGGGTAATATTTTTTGAAAACTGCATCTTCCCACACTGCTGTCCTGGAAATCTAGTGGGATCACATAAAAATAGATGAGCGTTCAAGCAACTGTGATAAATTCTGTGTACGAACAAGTGTGTGAAAAGGTGCTTGCAACTGTCCCCATGATCCAACACGGAATAACACTGTTTTAAAAAAATGCCGTTCACAAATTAGGCTGTAGAAATTTTAAATACAAAAAAGGGGAGGCAGCTCAGCTGTTCGTGATCTTTTCTGTGGCTGGAGCAATTTTGCTGGTGAATAGCCTGTCTAGCATGGATTATATTAGGTGCTTCAGGATTCAGCTGGATGAAGAGGGTGGTCTTGAAACATCCCATAGCAAAAGGTTTTGAGGGGCTCTGACTCAGGGTCAGCTTGTAAGTGTTATAATTAATGCATTTGATAATTGTTTTTTTCTGCTTTTCTCTCTTGTATTAAAAAACAAACAAACAAACAAAAACACATTGATTTTGCCATGGGCATTTTATAAAGGTTGGAAGTGTGAGAGAAACTGCAGAAAGACGAGTAGTGGGGGAGCTGGGTGATGGAGGCTATAAACGGATTTCCAGCCAGCATTAGTAATTAACAGTCATTAAAATTAATTGTCAAGTGTACAATTTGAAATGAAACATTTGGCTTCAATATGAGCTGTTTTTAAGTGTTGTTAAACCATTACTGAAGCAAACCAGAACTGTTTGAAAATCTCCACTATCGGACTCCCACATTCCTGCTCAACTGCACTAGCACTAGGCATTCATTCAGAATTACCACTGATAAATTAGAAATAAAACTTTTAAAGAAATCACTGACTTTGGTGAAATTGCCTCTGAAATGTCTGTTTTGCTAGAAAATTAACTTGGTTCTCCTTTAATGGTTTTTAAGTGCTGCTGTGCTCTTAGGAGTAGCAAAGTTAAGACAACACCTTTTGTGTCAATCAGTGGACTGTCTTGCTGTTCTTTTCAAAATCATATTGACAGCATCAAAGATATTTGGGCTGGTTTCAGTGAGGGCTTTGAGTTGGGTCTGTATTTAAGGCTCAAGCACTACTTCTGGCACTTGACTTACAGGACTTTCCATTTGGTGATAAGCACAAAAAAGAAAAAAGCAACTTTATTTTTCCGTCCCTCATTCTGTTTGCAGACCTCACAGTTATAAACATTGTCTTTGAGAATATGTAGCAAGCAAGCTAGAGATAATAAAGATTAACTCTCAATTATTTCAGGCACACTTTTCAGAGCAAAGTGATTTCATATTTGCTTTTCTCTACCAAGCAGAAAAGAAATAATTAAGGGCCAAAAATAACTATTGGTGTGTTATAATCACTTCTATCCTCTGGGAATGCAAATACATTTTGTACCACTCTAACATTTCAAGCAACTTTTGAAGCAAAGTTGTCTTTTCTTTATAGGAAGATAAGTGGGATGAATTGGACACAGTTTCAAATAAGTTCATACCATGACTAGGTGCAAGGTGGTTATTTGGCTGTCTGTGCCCATGAGGGACAAAAGGCATCCCATCTACTCTGAAAGCTTTCCAAGATGGCTCATTACAGCAAGGTGTCCTGCTAGACATCCTGCAACTGCCTCTTCTCTTACCCCATTATCAATTACACATGTTGGATGTCAGGGCAGGAGTCAGACAGTGGGAAAGCCTCGAGTCTGGCTCTTGACTTTGTGTTCTAGTGTGAAGAGTGGTACACAATGCATGTAACACCATGCACAGCTTCAGCAGTGCAGAAATGCTAGTACAGAATAGCTGCAGTTAGAAGATGGGAAACAATATTGCCTGAAGTTTTTTAGGGAAGCTATTTGAAGTGAGGCTGTCTTGTGTAGCAAAATGTACTACTGCTTTCTGTACTCCATTCCAGTGATAGCCAGTTCAAGGCCATGCAGAAGTGAAAGTAGATGCTGAGCTACTGCAGTATGTGCTGGGATGATCTAGTTCTGTGATTCCAGGCCTGTGATACAGGATCAGAGTTCAGTTCTGCTGTTATGGTCTATGAAGTTGTAGGAGGAGTGTAAATCCTGTTTGAAGCCATGTTCATTTATCTTCTTGCATTTCCAGTCATGGCACCTTAAAGAGATTACACACTTCAACTGCTTATCATCTTCCCTCCACGGTTCTGCTCACTGGTCAGGCTGTTTGAATACTCACTAACCCACTTCAGTTTAAATCAGCTGGGTTAGCAAAGTTCCACTGTTCAACAGCTAACTGCTTAAACTGATCTGGCTCACTTTGACAGGGTGTCAGGTTATACCAGCAGCAAAGAAGCATAGTGAAAAACAGATGGGGGAGTAACTACTTCAGCTGGAACTCAGAAGTTCTGAATCCATGCCTTGAGAATATGACTCATGGGGTTTGCATCACAGTACCTTATGCACTGGAGGAGGCAAACTCTGAATTATATTCTGACCATGTTGCTTTTTACTGCATTAACTAAAATGAACATTCTGCAGCTAAGGCAGCCAACCTGATAGAGCTCTTTGCTTCTCTGCTCAAACAACAGTGCTTTCTTGGTGTTCCCTTGGGGTCTGCTTTGCCAACTGCCTAGTCTTAATATGTGATACAGTTCTGTGTTTGTGATATGTGTGTTTGTATTGTCATTCGATGCAATATTGTGTCAGATACTGCTATTTCTATTTCATCTATGAAACACAGACCTTTTGAGAGAAACTTAATAGACAAGAGAATGGTTTAAGGGCAAACTCCCCACTGCAGTTTCTATATATCTCATATATGACAGCTGTACTTAATGTCATTTCTCTACCACTCTGAAATCACAGAGATCTCTCATTTCTATCCCCAATTAGAACAGGATGTTTTTTTCACCTGACTCTGCTTTCACTTAGATCAGAATAAATAAGAAGTAGCTTCACTGAAGACAAAAGATACATACTAGCTTGAAACTACAGTGAGCCTGGGAGGTGGTGACAGTGTCAGTCTAGTTGGTATTGAAAAATAATTCATGTTTTATGGTCCTCTGCTCTGTGGATTTTCTCATCTTCATGTATGTTTGATGCCTAGATCATAAACTTATAGAGGACAGTTGTTCTTTCTTGTATAAACCTCTGAATTCATGCTCTGCATAAAACCTAGTGTTTGCCTTTGGAGGCCTGCCCAGTGCATCTTCGATACATTCTGAGTCAGAAATGGACTGTCTTAACAGCCTCATTTTACATATGGTTACAACTTGCTCTCAAGTTTTAACCACCCAGAAGCACACTGGCAAGCTCCTGCCTCCCAGGCAGTTTAAATTTAATGATTGACATTCTCCACGTATCCAAGAAAGTTTCTCCTAAGAATGCATGTTAATGTAGTGGAGAGCAGACCATTTTTATCTCGTTATTCAGAAATGGTCTGATTTCTGCCAGGCATGCTGTTTGAATTTCTCAACTGTTACCCAACTATTGCAGCTGGACCATCCTGCCACAGTTGTGTTGTCTGTCATCCCTGACTACCATCAGTGATAGCACTCACAGCACAATTTCTTCCTGTTTCAGATTCTTATCTTTGTATTATTATATACTGATAACGCCTGTCGTCTTCACCTTTGCTGGTGGACTTAACTTTTGTTGGTGAAGTGTTCATTTTTTTCCCAGCTAGTGTCAGTCAATATCTGTGAAATTCCAGGCAATATGTAGTTCTCTAGAAAAGTATTGATGTCAAAAACATACAAGTTTTCTCCTGGTTGTCAGCTAATCTGCCTACTCTCTATGGCCTCCCTATTCCAGTGAAAAGTATTTGATTTATAGATTTTGTAGTCTCAAACTCTTCTCCCATTCGGTGCAGTTTAAGAAAACTATACATCAACTAGGCTTCTTTCCACTATCAGTCATGACCAAGAAGGCAAGATAGATCTTGGTAAGTCATGAAAACAGGTCTTTTGCTCACCAGTGTTATCCTTCATTAACCTAACCTTATTTTTCATGTTTTACATGATTTTTAATCTCCAAAGAGCAGACATTATTGCATAGGATAAAATATTTTTACTGTCTTCTAAAATTATTCTGTGATGTGCCACGAAAGGAAGTATTTAGGAAAGGAAAACAGGTTAAATGAGAGCTTTGCAATATAATATAGAGTCTTTGTCCCAGCAGGAACCATGATGAACAGAGAAAATATATATGAAAGCAAGCTAGCAAAACATATCAGCTTTGAATCAAAATCTGTAATATGTCAGAAGTTGGTACCTATGAGCTACAATAGTACCTAAGAGAGCCGTGGTTTCAAGATTACATTTGTCCTGTCAAGGCCCAAAGCCTGAACATGACACAGAAACTGGAAATGGTGAATGAAAGCTTTAAAAAGAACATCTTTCAGCTTGCTAGAATTCTGATTTTCTTGGGCAAGACTCAATTTCCTTCTGTGATTGGATGAGGAAGACATACATCTGAAACATATTAAAAACACGATAAAAGTGCATAAAATATTACCTTTAGATTGACAGAATGGAGTTTTAAATTACAAGATACTAAATTCACTTTTCACATCTTGAAAACCTCTTCCAAATTTAAAATACATATTTCACCTCTGCCATAAGTTCTGCCATGCGTTCGATCACAATGGTTTCAGCCAAGACAAAATGTTTCAGAAATGAGGGACTCAATCCATAAAATTTCTGGTGCTGCTCATACTTGACTTTTCCAAGTACCTTTTCAGGACTCTCTGCTTCTAATCATTTAAAGAGGTGCTCAGATTTTCAAAGCACTTGGCTCCCAGTGAATTCTGGCTTTCCAAGCCATGCATGCCAGGGCTGTGTTAGCTGCAGCTGTGAACCACGTGCCCCTGAGAGGCGCTTGGTTCTCTGTGCAGTTTGCTCTTCATGAAGGTATGTGCACATGCTCAGAGGTACCCACTGCTTTTGAAGTCTTAGGTTAAATGTCCCATAATCAAAGGCAACAGATGTCATCTAGCTTTCCTCATCAGGTAAAGATTTTTCCCCTTCTTTGCGCTGCGAGCGCCTGTAACTCTGAATATAGATAATGTTTTTCTATTACATGCCTCTCTCCTTTTTGACGACAAGCTTGCAGACAGTTGTGTGTAGCTGTAGCCAGTAAGAACAGAAGGAGCTCTCTTCAAAGAGACCTCCTTCAAAACTGCTTCTTTGTTTTTAAAATGGCCTTTGAGGAATCAGGGGTTATCTCCAGAAGAGAAGAGAGCAGTAACTCTGGTAAAATCATTTTGAGGACACTAATAATGATCGGTCTTTATAATCTTTAATTTACTTGAAGCCACCAAATGGAGGCTTCAGATAGAAATAGCAGCAGCACCACTCCAGCTCTGCAGGTCACTCAAGCACAATCCTCAATTTAAACTAGCCAGTACATACAGACAGGCAGGTATTTCAGTGCTTTCCCCAGTGAGAAAATGATACACTCAAAAAAACTTATCTAACCATTTTCTTCCTTCACTTTGTTCCATAGGCTTTTTATCCCAGCTCGTCTATGACCGGCCAGTGACCGAGTGCATCCGGGCTGGACATTACGCAGCCAGCGTAATTATCAAGCGTTCAGGTTGCACCTTCCCAGAGAAGCCTGACTTCCACTGATACTGGGGAACTGGAGGGATCAAGAGTAACTTCTGTGTTGCCATGGGATTGCTGCCTAAATTTTTCCTCATTCCCTTTCCTCACCTTTCCAAAACCTGCATCAACGCTTCTGTACTTCTGTTCATTGTATCCTAAACAAAATATATATTTCTATGGTGTTTTCCGTTTCATACATCTACAATGTCTCGGTAGTCTTAACTTTTGGAAACAGTGCTATGTGAAGCTTATTATCTCATCCATCAGGAAAAAATGTTCTATTTACACAGTTTACAAGGAAGTACCATTTAAATGACACTGCTGATTAACACCATTAAAGTACTTCTGTTGAATTATCTAGTTTGTATCCAGCTGTGGCCAAATCCTATTCAACTTACATGAAATCAACAAACCTGACTTTATTTGTCACTTAACATTATAAACCAGGAGTTGTTCTTTCTATATAGTGGAGTCAGACCAGTGTAAAGAGCAGTTGTAAATGTCTCAAGAATTCCCATATGTATTGGAGTGTACAAGATCTAGCCATCAGATCCAGCCCAGCTTCCGTGAAAGTGCATCACTATTAAGGACCTGATCCACAGTTGATATCATGCATTCAGTTGCCTGGCACTGATGGCAATAACTTTGGGTCTGGCCCTATGTGAGAGCAGGTTCTGGCCACTTTTATCTGTCAGTACATCTATAGGTCTATAAGTACAGTCACTTTTATCTGTCAGGTGAGCTAGCAGTTAGGTACTTTCAGTGATTTCAGGGCAGATGCATGAGTTGATGATGAACATAAACATACAGATAGGTCCTATCTTCTCCATGTGAGCTTTCTAGAGGCTGTATTAAGGTACACATAATGAAAATGAGGTACAGAAATATTTATGCAGGATATATTGACAGGATATGCCAAATGGAATCTCTGAAACGCACATTTTTAAACTTTTAATTTACTTTGGATAATTAAGCAATATGGTGGATTTTGTTTGTATTTACAGTATTCAAAGAGGTGATCTTACACTGCATTCATTACTTTGCTATGTAATTTGATACTGATAAATAAAAAATAATTGTCATACAGTAACTCCTGGTTTGGTATTGGTATGTGTCTGTCTTTCTTTCATGTATCCTACTGAAATGAGAACAAGAAATGGGTGCTTAACCTCCAGCGCATGCTAGATCTCGACATTTTATATATGACTTTCAGTGTCTAGGTGGGTGTTCAAGGGTGATATCAGCAGTAAGCAAGGGAGGGAACATCAGTTTGGTGCTTGTACCACAGGAGAAATGAAAAATTAATGGCTGGGGTTCCTCAAAGAATATTAAGTCGGTGCAGGGTTCACACTTTACTGCCCAGCATGGAACAAGGGACACACAGACACTGAATGTTCTTGTTACAGTTTGTGTATTGCAGAGAACACGGGGAGAAAGCAAGGCTGGGATCCCAGTTCCCTTGTTTGGCCCAGTGCCCAATCTGACACAATGGACAATAGGCTCTGTCACCTTAGAGATCACCTGGTGGGATTCCTGCAATACATCAACCAGCAACTTCTGAAAATCCTGCGTCCATGGAATGCCATCGTCGCAAGCACAGGGCACTGCATGGTGAGTACTGCCTGTCCTTCAAGGACTCGGGCTCTCCTGTTTCTACCTGAGAACGGTTGCGTGTGCAGGCCTTGTCTGCCTGCAGATCTACTCGTGAACAGCTTTGTGCAAATAAGACTTGTCTGGTTTTGTCATAGTGCTCTTCTGAGAAGAGCTTTAGACTTTACATTTCTCATGTTCTAGCATAGGAGAGGAAGAAAAATTAATATGTAGGAATGAAAACAGAACTGCAGAGAAAACTAAAAGAGTACAGTGTGCATGGTCTTCAGACTTTATGGGTTGGTCAGAAGATTATTTTTTTACATCTCATGGTTAATTTTAATTATTTAACTTGATATATCTATGTGATATATTTTAATCAAGAAAGGCCAAAGATGGATATGTTGCAGTCCCTGCTTTTAATGTATGGTCACATGTGCCACGCCACACTTACTGCGTGACTTTGTCTGTTAGTAAAGAAAGCCCCAATGATTTAGTGGTTAAATTTGCTGTTCCTGTTGCTCTGCACCCGTGACATTTTCCATTCCTTTTAAAACAACTTTATCAGTGTCCTGGCCTGATAGTTATGCCTAATTTAAAACAGAATATAAATATGTAAACATTGTTTATCATACCAAGAAAAATACAAGACAGCATAACTACTGTAAAGGAAGGGAGGATGTGTAAAGGAAAGTAGTCATAACATAGCAAAGGATTTTTTCTTTCTCTTTCTTTCTTTCTTTCTTCCTTTCTTTCTTTCTTTTCCTTTCTTTCTTTCTTTCTTTCTTCCTTCCTTCCTTCCTTCCTTCCTCCCTTCCCTCCCTTCCCTTCCATCTTTCCTTCTTTTTCCTCCCTCCTTCCTTCAGCTATTCCTTGTTTTCAATTCAGGATGCAAGAGAGTCAAGTCAGAGGTTCTGTTCTGAGCTTTCCCACTGATGTGCTTGGTGAGCTTGGGCTCCTGACATTTGGCTCTGAGTGTCAGCCACAAAGCATAATTTGATCGCAGTGAGAGCAGCTGAGGAATAAACTACTACCCAATTCACAGAAGGGCAATAAGAGTCTGATCTGCTCTGTTTAGCCATTCATTATTTCTCCAATATCTGTCAATGCATATTTTTGGATGATATATAGCTACTTAGAAATACATTGCCAAATCATGCTAAATAATTTGAGTTTGTGCTGTCAAATTGCCTGACGATTTCATTCTGGATTCTTTTCAGGAATACATTCCTTTCCTTCTTACTGGTGCAGGGGAGGTTTATCTGTATAATGGATAATGGTGTCACCCTTAATATTCTCTCTCAGAAATACTCTTCCTCTGTCTACTGTCTTACTCCACACAGAGACATGTTAGAAAACTGGGCTTTCGGAAAAATATCACTGGAAGAGTTGTCTGCCAGTGACATGTTCCACTATCTCAAATCCCAGATGGGAAGACTGAAGTGACTCCGTCACTGAACTTAAGCCATTATTCAAACCCAGAGTTCTTACCTAGGTTACTATCAGGAAAACAAATATTGGAAATCCATTTCCCTCTAGCCACTGGCCAAAGCATCTCTCATTTAGATAAAGCTTCCCTTTTGCTGGAAATAAAACTGTATTTCCTATGCCCAGCATCATGCATTTTAGGCTTGTTTTAGTACCCAGGAAGTGGGTAGCAATGCTGCTGAGATTAACTGGCAAGGAAACAGGCCCAGTATTCAGAAAACTACATGCTAAATAGCTGAAAAGACTGAGGAGCTGGGAATCTGGAAATAAAGGTGGTGCTTCTGTTTCTGCAGGTGATCAACCATGTTCCTTTGTGCAAATCACTTTCCTCTCTCAAGCTCTTTCTGTAAAGATGATAAGCTCAATTAGACAGTGAACTTAGAAGTGAAGGTGGTAAGAATTCAAGTAGGGCAGTAAAAGCTACAGCACTGCCTGTGCTCATTGCTGGTCTTTTGATTATTTGAATTTTCTCTTTTGTATGTGAAGTAATGTAAAGCTATTTGTTTACCCCTGAAAAAATAGCGGTGGCTGTTATTGGTTGTGTGAGGGTTAAGGCTGGGGAGACAAAGGAGAGGAAAGGGAAGGTAAAAAGCTTTACTTATGTGACAGTGAAGTAAAATATGCTACATGAAAATGACAATAGAAATGCACAGTGTTTTAAGATGACAAGTCTGGGAACAATCTTTAATTTAAAGGGTCTTATCCACAGTTTTCATAAAGAAATGTTAATTAAAAGTGTGATGACATGTTTGGGATTTAAAGGAAATCATTCTGCAAAGGATTTATAGCAATCACAGCTCCAGAGCATTAGGATTACAGATCCTTGTGCTGTTCCTTTTCAGTGATCATGTGATTGGCCTGCTGTTAAATATAGCTCCCATTTAGCGAATTGAGACAGGCATGGGAAAGGTAGGGAGAGTTTCCCTTTAACCAGTGGGGTTTCAGAGGTGTTGGAGATTATACAATTCATTAGTTTTTACATAAGATCAAAGGGAAAGAGGAAGTCTTAATTTGGGCACCAACTGCTACTGTCTGAAAGTCTTGCAGATTAAATGAGAAGAGAACATGTGCGGTGCTAACTGCTTGTGTTAGAGCATGAGCCTATTGTTTTATATCTCACTAACTCATTGTTCTCTTCCCGGAGATAATTCTCACACTTAAGACCTTCAGAGATAGTTATGTCTATTGTGAATAGTTCAGCAACCAACTGGCTCAGAGGTTATTGCCTAAGCATCTTTCCCTTGGTCTAATCCCCTGGAAGGTTTTTTTCTGGGCAGTGTTATTAATCTAAAATGACTGCTAACTGACTCCTGTGTCAAACATTATTCATTATGTGCTTTAAATGCTTCCTACAGAGGCCAAAATAAATTTTGCTTTTTTAAAAGCGGACCTCAAGGAGTGCCTATGTAGGATATTTCCTAAAAGATTAGACTCAAAATGGCAGATGAGGGGAAAAAATGGTGCTCAAAACAAAGCTTCACAATTTATCCAGAGAGACAGAAAATGGACAAACCTCAATTACCAAAACCAGCTTTTCATATAGAATTATCTATAAGTTGTTCCTGGGAAAGAAAACATGCAGCCTTGTAGGCAGGAGAAATACTTTTATGAAGACATGAAATAAGTGGCCTTATTAGAAAATGAAGACCAAATTAACATAATTCTTAAAAGCAATAATTCTTTTGTGTCTTGGGTTTTTTTCAGGTGTCACTGGTGTTGGCATAAAGCACGAGGGGTTTTTTGTGTCAGTGGCACTGACAAGCCTTGCATTTGTAATGACAGTATGGGGAGAGAGACAGACAGATAGATTTGAATAGCTATAAGGTGGGTTTTCTTCCAGTGTGAAAAGAGCATGGGATTCATGCGTACTGAGATGAAGTATAGCCTTGCTGCACAGTGCAAATATTTAATGCTGTTCTAACTATCCCTTGGTTATTGGAGTGTGACAGTTAATAGCCGTCAGCTGCCAAATGCAGTGAACAGTTTGGTTCCCTAAAAAGAAAATGAAAAGTTAAAAAATGAAGCCAAGTCAGACTAGGAACCTGCAAATCATAAATGTACTGTAGCTTAGCAGGCAGATCATCTCTGAAGTTTAGAGCCATGTCGACCTGAGCTGCTTCTCAAGTGAGAGAAGGATGGAGTGCATCTGTCTTCAGGTCCTTACTTTGCCAGGTACGTGCAGGCAAGTTTTGGCTGGGCTTGCTGCCTCTCGAGGCCCTGGTATTCTCAAGTGACATTTGTAAAGGAGATTGGGTGAGGGCTGGAATGAAGAAAAACAAAGCATTATCATTATTCTGGATCAAATATCTCAAATCAGTGGTGCAGCATAAATGCACAGAAAAATGGAAGAGCTCTTAAACTGAGTGTGAGAGAAATTGTGTGCTTGGAAAGCCTCCCTGTCTGTGGTGCCATGGAGATGGTAACATTGGAGTAAAATATTGCCCTAAAAGAAGCATTACTGTGAAGTAATAACAGCATATGAAAGAATATTTCAAGAAATAGGTTCAGCTTGAAAATCACCCCTCATTCTACTTATTTTTCTTATTCATGCCAGAAGTAACACTTCACTGTACTTAAAAATTGCTCTACTTGGAACAAACCTATTTTTTGGGTCCCTAGGAATAGTCACTCTCCCTCTTCTGCTATATATTTGCTGGCTGTTCTTCTGTGATGGTAAATACCAAACATAAGTGATTCGAAGGCCACGCTGCCCTGGCTACAGAGAGGACAAGGTACAACAGGGAGCTGACCAACAGCTCCTGAAAATCTCTGCCCGCACCTCTGCTGGCTCTAGAGAGAAGGGAGGATGGGACCTACCTACTCTAAGACTGCTGGCCATCTATAGCAGGAGCAGAGGGTGAGACTGCTCTTCCTTGGCCTTTTCGCTTTGTTGGTAATTGAAGGTTTCACAGAGAGGCAAGAGGAGAGAAAAGAAATAAAAAACAGAGCAGCAAAGTCTAAAACCATCAGTAAAATTACTCACATTTAAATTACCTTGATCTCAGTTTCTTAAAATTAGTTTGGATTTCAAGTTAATGATGATTCTTCTAATCTCTCCTCATCATATTAATACTTGTGGTAGATGCTGCACAAAACCGCATTGCTCATCTGCAGATCCTACACACCTTTTGTTTCCTTAGGATTTATCTCCTAAAGTATTTCCCTGCAAACAGACCTTCTGCCCCAGTTAGCTTTATAAAAAGAGTAGGTTTGCGGTTTTTTAAGGGGTGAGGCAGTTACCAATCACAGTAGATTTCCCCAAAAGTACATTGTTGTCATATCTGTGGATCAGTGAATTATAAATTCAATGATTGATCCAACTTTTGGGCTCATTTTCAGAGATACCACTTATTGGTGGGACTATTAATGGCACTCAAGTAACTTGCAGAATTTCCAGGGTTCTTCTGTCAACCTATCACATGGACAGACCTATTTTAGTCTGGCCTGTCCTAAAGCATAGCCAGCTGCTGTGGCTGTCTTGCTGGGTAAGGACAAAGCGCTTTCCTATTCGTCTCCCAAGGTCAGTACAATAACAAACACATTTTATGTCTGATAGTAAAAAGCATTTATCAGTGCAACTTTTGCATTCCCTAAATGGTGACAGATTTCACAAGATGAACACTCTGGGTTTAAAGAAGGCTGTGCTCCAGATACCTGGTGTTTTGTATGTATCCTGAATATATACATGATATATTTAATTGCCTAAAATTAGCAGTAAAACAACCTTTTGAGACTTGATGTTTATTATGCACCACAGTGTTTCAGGACAAAGCAAAAAACAAGATTTTAGTATATAACCCAGCAAATTCAGGTTGGAAAGGAAGAAATTAATTTGGAATGACTTGTCATAGTGTGTTTACTAGAGAAATTTATGCCAGCTCAGAAGTTAGCCCTTCTTCCCCCCAGCAGCAGCAGGAGCTAAATTGGGCTATGGAAGTCTCACAGAGTAGGGAGGATATTTGAGTTTCCCTGAGGCTCAGAGTTCTGCCCTGAAGAAAGCCTCACATATTGTTGTCTCAAAGAAAAAAGATAATTGTAGTCTGCTTGGGTATTAACTGGCACAGTATCAGCTCCAGCTTTGCAGTTTGTGTTGACATGCAGAAGTAGTGTCATCCTGTGGATGACATATCTGCTCACCTCTGCCTGACACAGTGTTTGCTTGTCCCTCTTCATTCTACCTACAAAGTCACAAGTAGTATGTTTTATTTATCCTAGACTTGGAACTTTTTCCTAATGACCTCATTTTATTAAAAGAGATAAAGATGGGGCAGTGTGGGGTACATCTGCCCTGTATCATAGCTCATACCTTCTGAGAAAATCAGCTTCCCTGAAGATTCACTCACTCTTTGATGAACTGAGGATGGAAGAACTACTCTGTGCTAAAAAGGCCAGTGAGATTTCTAACAATCCATTGTTGCTTATACTTCTTCCTATGTTTCACACAGTAGTGAGAAATTAACTCTGTTATACCAGCAGGGAGCCCTAGGACTGGCCTCTTTTCTTTAATTGGCTTTAATTCTTGCTCTTTAATTTCCCTTGGACATACCCTGCCCTTTTGCTAGCCCATCCTGATGCTGTGATATCAAATGGAAACAGAGCACAGGACATTGGACATTGCAGCCCCAGATGGCAGCTGAGTTGTACAGCTGTTGGGTGCTACATAGAGCAGCAAGAGTCACACAACGGGCTTGGTTTACTTCCCTTCCAAACACCACTGGCAAAAAATAGACACAAAAGCACAGGCCTCTTGTCTCTCAATTCTGCTCATTTCGTGATTTTTTTTGGCTGTTCCTTACCTTCCAAATCATAGCTGTGAATACTCATCTTTAAAAGTAAAGCACAGTGGAAGGGGCCTCCATACAGGACTCCCTCCGGCTGCCACTCCTGCTGAAATTAAAAGATTGCAAAAGCAAGAATTTGAATGAAGGACAAACGTCACATATGCTGTGTGCTATGGAGGACAAATGCTGCATACAAAATATGTTTAATTGCTGAGTTAATTATCCCACTAAAATCTAAATGTTGTTTTTTGGCACTCCCCCCCCCCTTTAGTTGTTTACTTTTATCAGTTAGAAAATAAAAAATCAATGTCATGAAAAACATAATTATATTCCTACTAATCTGAAGTGTTTTCTCATTTGAGTACTGCAGTCTGATGCGTTTTATCACTTTCCATCAGATTATAGCAATGGAAATTGCCAGCTAAAGGCTATGGCTTTAGAGTAAAAAGGGGGAAGAAGCAAACCCACCCCAAAGCCATGTGCCTTGCCAATCAAATCTTATTCCTAATGACAAAGCTTCTGTGATTTCCGTCTTGACAATACATGAATAGCTAGTGAATAATTGGTTCAACAGGAGCTTCATCAAAGTCCAAGGGAGAAAGCAAGATATTTCATGTGAATAATTTGGAATGATTGGTAAAGATGAGGCATTATTATAGGATTGCCTTCTGCTCCACAGTCAGAAATATGCAGCCTCTTCCTTGTCGAAGTATGAAAATATTTTGTAAATAGTTCTAGCTACTCCCAAGTGGTGGGTGATCTTGCTACTTACTGAAATGACTTTTTGGTTGTTACTATTTATGGATTAAACGCACTTATTCTTTACACAAATGGAAAGTAATTGAGCTTTGTCTGGGGAGCCCAGCTGTGGACAAATCCTCCCACTCCCAGCCTGAACAGATAGGTTTTGGTGTAAGCTTTGGGTGGTTCTTCTCCACCACTGCAGTGCAAAGAGTAGTGACACTGACCCTCAGAAACACAGACCTGTGACTCCATGCCCTGGCTCACCCCACCAGCCTGCTGCACCCCGTGCCACCCAGACTGGGCTGGAGAGCGCATACAAGGTAGGTGCATCAGGCCATCCTCAACGGCTCTGTCACTGCCACATCCTCAGTGGCTCTGCCACTGCATTCTTCCTGGTGGGCAAAAACAGTATGGAAAGCTCAGCCTCATCAGCAAAGTGAGCGTTGCCCGTGAGAGTGGCCTGTGGTCATTTACAAGAGCAGTTGAGTTCACACATCAAACACACCTCAGTGTGAACTGCTCTGTTCTCCCAGCACTCTTACCCTGACCCCCACATATCAGGGCAGCACAGTACAGCAGGGTCCTGCCAGTAAACCACACAGATACTTGCACCACCCTCCTGTCAGCAAAAGGCAAAAGGAGCAGAGATGAGCTTGAGATTTCAGGGAATGACCAAGCCCTGGGACTGGGAGCTGATACCCTATAAACACAGGCCTTTTTTTTGAATTGCACATCTGGGCTCCCTCCATGACAAGAGCCCAGTCCTACGAGCCCCAGTATTTCTGACTACAGCCAATTAACCTAGTGGCCTTGCTTTGGATTTCATATGCCCCTAGGTTTGCCATATAGCATCCTAAACTCTACATATACCTCAGATTTTAACAAAACCCCATTTTTTAAAGGAAGGACCAGTTAATTTCTTTACCCTGCCATAATGCTTCACCTCAGTGAAAAATCATGCAGTGATTCTGGCAGCCACTAAACTGAGTTGCCTGACTCCAGCCATCTTGAATGGATGTGAGCTCAAGATGGGAAACTCAGCAGTAGGGCAGCCATCTCTTAGTCTGTACCCCTGAGGACAATGAATCCTTCTCCAGTTCGTCCTCCCAAGGCATCACATGTGAAGCTTTAAGACAGTCAGTGAATGCATTAAAATACCACTTTAAAGATAACCTCATAAGGTCATTCAATCTTGAGGCAGTGCTTTGTTAGTAACACACAGTGTTGGGGTGTAGGAGTTCAGAGCTTCTTACTGTCTGTTGAGTCTTTTTTAGGTCAAGTTGAAGAGGGCCTTGAGACATACCAGTAAGGTTCTAAATGCCCCCAAGAAAACAAACCTACATCCCAGCTGGACCCTTTCCTAAGAGGTTCAACAGGCTGTGCCACAGTAGGACCATGGTGTAAAGGCAGGTCTTGAGGAAAGCATATTGGATGAGCATCTGGTGAGAGTGTCCGTATATATGCCAGTGGACATCCATGCCCCCCTGCTCTGGCCTCTGCCTGTTTTGACAGGAGCCAAAAATCAGGGGATTGATTTTTCACCCAGTGTACCCACTATAGCACAGCACAGTTATGCTAATGTACAAAACATACGCTACCTGCCAGAATCTGGTTAATTCCTGCCAAATTCATGACTGTAATAAATAACAACAGCAATGTTGAACATGATCCTACTCCTCTAGGCAGTGAATAAAACAGCCTTCCCAAATCAGAGGCTGTGGCCCGATGTCAAGTGGTTGCAACTCAGCCAACTCAGAGCAGCTGAGGAGGCTGCATACACCAGAGGAGATTCACTGCAGGGTAACTTGCAGACTGAGAAGCAAGTTTCATTTGCTGTGAGTGCTTGTTTGCATGGGCAACAGTTAATCTGACCTGCCCATTTACATGCTAAGGCTCTTCACCCTATGTGTGCTTCAAATGTGGAGCACTACACTACCACTGCAGGACTGAGAATCTCCAGAGGGCCTTGAGCCTTGGCAGACCATACTCTGCAGTTTCTGAGTTTACAGACAATGCCCATGTTCATTGTCTTATGCTTGCAGCCTACTTTTTAAAACATTTACCCCCATCTCTTTGTCTTTTCACAGGTCTTCAGGTGGCTGGTCGGCCAATTGTGCATTGCTGGTATTAAACAGCCCTGTCTGAGAGATGAGAACTAATAGCATCGGGATTGGTATGGGAAAAACATCAACAAATTCAGGACATGCAGCAACAGTGAGCGGGATTTCTGTGAACAGTTTGGCCATTCATTAACAAAAAGAAAATATTTGCATCACTTTTCCCCATAATGTTTTTACAATGGCAGCTGCTACCTGAGCTGGTATTTGGGTTGCTGAGCAAGTGAGCAGCCTCCTAAGGAAATAAACACACAGGCAGGTGTGCAACCATGCTCATTTACTGCTTTTTGAGGGCAGAAGAAGGGTGATGTAATTAGCAGACACATGTTTAAATTTTTAATTAAGAGTTTTAATGGATTATTCACTGCCTACCAGAACACACATGCTCTTACTTTCTCACTGTTTCAGGCTGGGTTCCTAAGGAAACCAGGCTTAGTCAGTCATGCTGCTTGCCTGCCAGCCAGCTTTCCTTCCTAATCAGTGTTGAACTCTTTAGGGTTCATGGCAGGCGAACACCACTTTTGTGGTAAAATCATGACTGCATCACAACACAGTGGTAGGGAAAGGTCTAAGCAGCTGCTGCAGGAGTTTAGCAGTAGGCACAAATAGAATTCTTCGAGGAACAGTGCCAAGTCTCCAGCAAAATCATCTGGAGCAGAGAGAGGAAGGTATGAGAGAAAAGAAGGGGCAGAAGAAAAGAGGATCCTAATATGTTGACCACAGCTTCCCCAGACTCCCTCTGACTTATTTACTGTTCAAAGAGAATTTTTTAATATTTTTTTAGTCTCATACCACTTGCTGGTGCAGTGATACTCTTCATAGTGCCTGTGTGATACAAGTTGTAACATTGGTCCAAATGGCACATAACTGAAAGATCCACTGGACTCCAAGAGTTGTAAGTGCACACAAATTATTTTCTTCTGCTTGTGAGTTCACAGTATTTATTTCCAGGATGTCTCTATACTTTGGGTATAGAAAGGCTGGAGGACTAAGAGCAAGAGTTCACCGAGTTTCCAGCCCCGAAAGAGTGGAAACAATGTAAGACTATTAATTCTGCTCCTGCTGTGGTTCAGTAGCATAAGTGATGGGTTTGATTCCTGGATGAATCCACCATTTCTGCTCTGCTGTGAAGGAAGATGGGTTAATGTTTTTGCTGAGATCATGAGCCTTTAAAAGCCATGGAGATTTTGAGAGGAACAGCCTGTCAGGGAGCAGCAAGAGCTGGCTCTCTGCAAAAGGTGAGCTGGAAGCTCAGCACACTAACACAGCTGGCAGAGCAGGAGTCTCACCAGTTCCACAGCCTTCAAGTGAGCCAAGCAAGGCAGATCCTGGGAGGGCAACAAGGATCAGGCACAGCCCAGTGAACACCAGGCAGGTCCATGGTGATAAGACAGGTCTGGGATCAGGCTGGAAGGCAGCTGCAGGGCAGGGTCTAGATTGGAGCGAAGGGCCCAGAGCCAGGGACAGGCATGGTTGCAACACAGCAGGAGCTTTAGCTCAGGTGGGGCCCAATGGAAGGGGCTTAGCTTAAAAGCAGGTCCCACAGGAAGTGGTATCAGGCAGCAAAGGAGATGGGGCAGTTCTCAGCTCCACTGGCTCCAGGCTGGCCCTGAGCCCAGACAGTCAAACAGCCAGGAGGGGACATGCTCTCAAGGCCCTTAGACAGGGCTCTTGTCTCTCTGTGTTTGCCCTTGCTGAAGCATGGAATAAGTCAGAAAGTTGCTATGTGATGTGGAATAGTCCCCGATGGCTTTAAAACCCTTAATCTTCCCTTTTGGATTTAGGCTTGCCAAATATAACTGCTGCTTGTTTCCTGGTGGTCCAGTAAATGGTTTTTCCAAACCTATGGTGTCTGAGGAAATCATGAGGCTACTCAGCACCTGCTAGTGAACATTCTGGTGGACACGGGACAGAAAGGACCCTGTCCTTAAGCAAAATGTGAGATGGATGACCACTTGGGAAGTCCAAGATGCAGAGTCATAAATATTAAAACACAGAAGCTGAACAGCTAGAAATGAAGCACATTGTTACAGCCAAACAAGAATAAAAACTAAAAAAAGAAATAAAACAAAAACAAACAAAAAACCCACAAAACCAAACCAAAACAAAAAAAAACAGCAAACCAAAAACCCCAAACACCAAGCTCTTTCTGTACATGCACCATTTAAGTGGAAAAGTGATTTCACTTCACGCCTTCAGCCCCTGTGCTCTCAGGGCTACACAAACTCACCTGACATCTGGACTGGGGTCTTACCTGGGATCTGAGCTCTCAGCCAGTCCCAGCACATAATTAAAAAAAAAGAATGTTGCAAAGCAAACTGCCAGGGAACTCCTAGCACCAAACTACAAGAACATTCTTGTCCCATAATTGGGATCTGCATATTTGTCTTGATTGTTTTCATTGTTTTGCTGCAAAATACCTCAGCGAAACTACAAAGGATGTATTTGACACCTATTGCTGACAGGCTTTTCTACACCATTCACCAAAGTGATGTTTCATGTGCCTTCTGTTCTATTTGCTACATGAATTATCCATACATTAACAGAGTTTACAATCACTTTCATTTTGTTACTGTTGCACTCTCAGTTCATGGGTAACTTTGTTTATTAATTCCTTCCCACCAATTTGCCTGAAGGTGACGCTTTGTTCACCACCAGCACCGTCCTGACAAACTGCGTGGTGCCTCTTGGAGGAGGTTCACACTGTTAGCTCCGTTTTCCCGATGGTCTAGGGAGGGATGAACAGTTGTACTGGGCTACAGGTTTCTGTTGAAGGTTCTGCTTAAATCCCAGGACACAATATATGCCTAAAGGACTCTCCCACACTGGTGTCTCTGTCAGAGCTGCTGTTTGAAGGGATAAGTCTCTTGTTCAGATGCAGCACCTGTTGCAAAAGATGCATTTACACTGCAGTCAAAAAAGACACAGCCTAAATCTGGCTGCAGAAACAATCTTGGAGCCTTAGGATCTCTCCCTACTTCCTCAAATCGCTTTTGTAGATAAAGTAGTGAAAACAAATGTTGTAGGCGCCTTAGGATCTCTTCCCACTCCCCCAAATCACTTTTGTAGATAAAGTAGTGAAAACAAATGTTGTAGGAGCAGAAAGAATTTATAAATGTTATGTAATTAGTAAGTAAGGTCCCCTGGGAGAATGTTTTGCAGGTGCTGGGGCCCATTGGCACTGGTCACTTTTAAAACATCACCTCCTAAGGGCATAGAAGCAGCAATTCCCAAATGTCAGAAGTCAAGCAGGCAAGGCAGAAGGCTGGCTTGGCTGAACAGGGATCTTCTCTTGGAAATAAGGCAAAAAAGGAAGGTGTATGCCCAGTGGAAACAAGGTCAAGTGGCATGGGAAGAATTCAGAGGTGCTGCTTGCTGCCGTAGGGAGAAAATTTTTGTGGCCGAAACTCAACCAGGGTTGCAGCTGGCTAGAAATGTGGGGGACAATAAAAAGTTTTTTTCAAATATATTAATGGCAATAGGCAGCATAGAAATACCATTGGGACACTACAGGATGAGGATGGTCACCTCACAAACAGGGACAGAGACGAGGCAGAGGTGTTTAATGCTTTCTTTGCCTCTGCCTTCAACACAGATGACAGACCAAGGGGGTCTCAGTGCCCTGAGCTGGAGGACCATGACTGCACGAATGATCAACTCCCAGTCGACCCTGAAATTGTGCAGTATCTGCTGCTCCAGCTGGATCCCTAAAAATCTATGGGCCCTGATGTAATTCATCCCAGAATCCTCAAAGGCCTGGCTAATGTCATTGCAAAACCTCTCTCGATGATTTTTGGGAATCCAGAGAGGTCCCAGCTGACTGGAAGTGGGCGAGTGTTGTCCTGATTTTCAAGAAAGGCAAGAAGCAGGATTCCAGAAACTACAGGCCTGTCAGTCTCACAAAAACAAAAACCAACAAAACCCCAAACAAACTATAAACAACCAAAGAAACACCAAGCTCAGAAATTGGCAGCTGATAGACAGGAAAAAAACTCTTCCAGGATGCCTTTCAACAGGAAAGCATATATCAAGGACTGAAGCAAAAGAGAATAGGAATATTTGGCTGGACTTAAGGTTGGTTCTAATAATAATTCTTCCAAAAGACTATTTAAATTCTCATAGTGAAAAATGTTTGCCACTCCTTTTATATATGAAATTTTATAAATCAAAAGGTAATGGACACTGTAAAAAGTCCTGAAATTATATGGATGAGTTTTCCAGTGAGCATCCCAGAAACTGTAAATGTCACAGCCCCTTTAATTTCATCTTGCTAGCATCAACACAACACTTCCATGCGGTATTGCCTTCATGGGAATTACTCCCATACTCAGATATTTGCAGCAGCATTTTGTTGTGTGGTAAACTCTTGCAAAATGTAAGGTTTTCTTTTCCCTGGCAGTGCAATATGCAAATACACTCCACTGATGCAAAACTGAGCCCACTTAGTGCAGCTTATCATACTGAAATAGCCTCAGTGCAAACATCCAGCATCCTCTTACCCGGGCTGTAATAAGATCTCAATGACATATACACGGGTTTGTAGGATCAGGTTATTATTTGTGAAACATTAAAGTCCTGCTCTATCTGGCAGGCAAATATATGGCACTCTTCATGGCATCTATTTATAAAGAAAACTTGAAGATACAGTGCATCTTTACATAAGAGCATATAAGCATTAATGGCCCTGACCAGACTCACCTGAAGCCTCCCCAGCACCCCACCCCTGGCCCAAGAGCCCCATTCCAGCTCACTGGGTTATATAGTGGGAGTGCTGGTTTCTAGCTTGGCTGCAGCCATACCTGTGTCTGGCCATGGGCCCTGTTTATCCAGGCCACAGGTCACCTTTACAGCTTGACCTTGACTTTGGCCCTGCCTCATCACCAGTACCCAATACAGATCCTGCCAGGCTTGATCTTGGACCTGCCTCATCACCATGAACTTGCCTGGTGAGTCTGACTTTTGGTTAAACTGGGCCCTAATCTTTAGGTCTGCCCTACCCTGCTCTCTCGCTGCCAGTCCTGCCATACCCCTTGGCTCCTGGGCTGCAGGGAGCAACTGACCCCTGCTGCTCCCTGACATGGTACTAACATCTCATTATGTGTGCCTAGGAACAAGAGCAAGAAATTAAGGGATGACTTACAAACTCTAGAAAACTTGTTAATAATGGAATCCATGTCTCGGCAGCCTTGCCACCATTAGGATTGGCCCCATGAAAGATTTTTTTCTAGTGTGTCTCAGACCCTGCGTTAGCAGTATGAAATATAGATCGTGAATTAATTAGAAACAATTCAGTTGCATGATCATAAAATTGGTTTTTTTCCCATGAATGGATGTAACTCATCTGTCACAGATGCTCATATTTTTCTCTGAATTGGACTTGGGGCCTCCTGAGTTTCAGAATCTCCCTCATTAGAGATTTTAAAATTTAAAATTTTAAAATACAAGTGGTTCTGAGAACCTTGGGGTTTTTTTGGGGGGGGGGAAGTTTAAATCTTTCTAATCATAGGAGATAATAATTCTGCCTTCTTAAATAAAGCCATAAGGCTCCCCACATAACAGAGAAGCCTTGTACCTAGAACAGTTGACAGGCTACTTCTGCCCAGCATTGCAGCAGGGGACAAGGGAATGCAGAAGTAGAACCACAGGCTGGAGGCAGAAGCCCTGAGAAACCTGCCAGCTCCAGCTCTTACTTAGTTCTTCCAATGCCCCTCAGCTGAGCAGCACATCACATGCAGCCTCCCTTTTTGCTGAACTTGCAGTGACTGCTGTATTCCATTGTAATTCTTCATAAGAGGACAGACTTTTGTCCCTGGTAGACACCTGTCTGTCTTGAAGTATGTGCACAGTATGGAGTGCGGATTTCGTGGACTAGTGCTAAAGAAACCTTTATCAGGGGATTCTGGTAGGTAATGGTGCTTCTTGATCTGTACGTGGACTGGTTTTATTTCTTTGCTGCGTACTGCATCTTTTGATCTCAAAAAAACACTGCACTAAGCCTCATCAGTGCATAAAGCAGTGTTGAAAAATCTAAGATGCTGCTGAAATCAACTGTTGCTTAAATCCACATGGATCATGCAATGTCTAAAAGCTTCTTTCCCCACATCCTGGAGATGAATTTAAAAAGCAAACAAACACACACACTCTCACACCTGAGCTCCCCCAAGGTCAACATGTAGTCATTCAACTCAAGCAGTCAGTCCTGCCTGTAGAGAACAACACACTTAATACTGCTAGACTCATGATGGAGATCACAGCGGTGTCAGTTCTCAAATAAAGATAAATAAAGGTTCATGTTCCTGTCCCAAGAGAAGGCAATTGGTTTTGAAGGGTGGTCAATCTAGAAATTTCAAACGCAAACATGTACATGTGCCAGCAAAGTCAGTCTTCTGAATGTATGAATACCCTTCCTCCAGGCTGGATAGTGTAGCATAAAACTTTCTGAATGGCAGACTTTGGCACAACTGAATGTGGTGCTGTTTGTTTGAATCTTTCAGTTAAAAAGTATGTCTAAACAGAAAGATAAGTGGCTACAGGTTGCTTAATTGGCTACTAGCAAGGAATATGGCAATTGCTTACCCAAGATAACCATTTGCAGTAAACACTAATAAAGGAGAAGGACTGATTTAGGACTGTAATTAAGGTTGCAGTGGCTTGAAACACAATAGAGAAAGATTTAGACTGAGCATCAAGAAAAAACACTGGAAAGCTGCAAAGTGTTTATTCTGTGAAATACTGGGGAGGAATTGAGGGAACCTCCCCCCCGGTCACTTTAAAGTAGCCCACTGAGAAAAGGGTACCCTTGAGTTATACATTGTTCTGGACCTTAGTTTGCACATCATCTTTAAATTTAAGTTCTAAATGACACATTTTAAGGAATGGTCCTGCTGAAAGAAGTTAAATTTGCCAGGCTTTCCTCATTTGGATCTATGTTCTCTGCTTCCTTTCTATGACCCTATACTTGAAACATTCATGGAACTAAATCATCAACCCAAAGCAAGTAACTGCTTTCCTCCTACCTTCTCTCAAAACTTCTGAGAAATTATAAAGAGAATTTTAACTAGATAAAATGCAGGAAATTTCAAATTAAAGAAGGTCTTTCTGTTTAAATTGTTGTTAATGCTGTTACTGATTAGAATTACAGTAGTGCCTAGATGTCTTAGCTGAGGCTGGGGGGAAAGGGTAATGTCACTTTCTTTATGCTCTAGAGTCAAAAAAGAGAGCCAAAAGAGGTATTACTTCGTCTGTACAATAGAAGATGAAACTCTGGGAGGTTAAGTGACTGACTTACTGATAGGCACTCTGTAACAAAAACAGAAAATTAAGACAAAGCTTCTGAGTTTTAATTTGGTGCTTTATTCCAAACTCTTCCCCTCTACCAGGGAGCTTTGTTAAGATAAGTCTCTAAGAAGTTTTGCTGTTATTTGGCCAGTACGTTGCTGCCTTTGCAAAGTGGGAACTACGGTGCTTGGATCAGATGAGCTTTGTGGCATGAATTGGAGCCAGTTAATGTAGCCGGCTGTGGGTTAATTCTTTATGAAATGAGATTGTTGTTCATGTGTGTCATGCAACTGCACTCAAGAGACCTGATTTTGATTGCTTGAATTACCAG
Organism: Cephalopterus ornatus; assembly: GCA_013396775.1. Classification (NCBI taxonomy): domain Eukaryota; kingdom Metazoa; phylum Chordata; class Aves; order Passeriformes; family Cotingidae; genus Cephalopterus; species Cephalopterus ornatus. The sequence continues at coordinate 291,794 of VZRE01011795.1, forward strand.
CTGGGAAGTCAGAAGTTTGTAATTTTAGAAGCAAAAGGAGAAATGTAATTTCCTAGACTTACATATGATTTTTTTAAAGCAATTTTCCAATGTCTATAGAGTCAACATGTAAACTCAATGTTAATTCTTTTCTAAGAGGTTAATTGTTAGAAGAAGAAAAAAGCTCATATGCAGCAATTGCAATTGACTTCATCAGTACACTCAGAAACCCCCTCCCAAGCTGAACATCTTCTCTCTCTAATAATCCTCAGCATTTATACAGACAGAAGCGTTTCTGAGCTCCATGTCTGCTTCACCAAGAGGCAGGTTAATAATATCTTTCTTATTTCACGAACAAGAAAACTGTAGCAAGGAGCTTTCAGCAAGCCTGGAGTCAGTGCCATGCTTTTAAAACTCAGAAGACCCTGCTGCCCACTATTGTATTTAGTCCCTTCACCTGTATTATTTTCCATTAGACTCTTCGTCTCTGATAGTTCCAGATAGCTGTGGATTTGAAGTCAGGGAAAGATTGGGAGAAAAAATAAAAAAGACAAGTGAGACTGGAAGAAACAAAGGACTAGTAGGCTGAGTGGGCAAAGAGATGTAAACAAAAATGCTCTTCTGGAAATTTCTGGGGTTTAGGAATATGTTATTGTATACAATTTCTCTGTGAAGATGTCACAGCTATTTACAAGTATTAATTACTTACTTTTACAGAATCCTTCTGCAGAAGGTAAATAAAAAGAGCTCATTTATTATCCTTTCTGACATGTAGGCATTCATTTTTCCTGGATCTAATACTGAATGTTCTCCATTTAGAGATAACTATTCAACTACATTTATGTTTTAATTTTAATCAAATTACAGTGTTGAATTAAAAAGTCAACATTTGCTAATAATAAACATTGTTTATTGTGAGTGCTCATTCCTTGAGATGCTGCCTGAAGTAAAAAAGAGAACTTCTAGTTCCACAGGTTTACAATTTAAATGGTATTTCAAATTCTACCACGCCCAATTCTTAGTATAAGGAAAATCTATAGTATAATAGATGATTTGATAATATCTTAAAAAAAAAAAAAAGTCAGCAAGCCCCAAAAATAGAAAATGCAGATGTCCAGTGCAAATAATTTCCCGTTTGCTTATTCAGTTTTACTACTAATTGAATGGCCTCCTATGTGTCTTGGCATTTGCAATGACAGCATTTGTGAGAAAGTTAGTTTTAGGATGTAATGTGGGAATTTATTCCATATATTTGTAGATTCCTTTTCTGTTAGGTAATTCAGTATTTGCTTTCTTTTTTATTCTTTTATGTACCCCTTGCTTCCCAGAAAGAGCACCAAGGCCACAGATGAGCTCTTTATTTAACTTGAAATTATTTTAATTTAGTCCAGAGTTTCCAAGGATTAATTATTTGGTATGCTCTACTTCAGATTGTTTCATTTTCAGTAAATGAATGTTCAGCATTAGTTGGAAGTGAAGGAAAATGAACAGATCACTTATAAAAACCTGTCATTAATACCATATATATGTTTTTCTGTTCCTAATGACTAGGATTTAATTCAGCCATACAAAATTAAGCCCAAACATGCAAACACTTAAAGTATGATAGTAAGCTCCTCAGCCAATGGAAACCTTTAATTGCGTTTAAAATATTTGGGATTATTCCCTGAAACAGATGTGTAACTTCATAAATGCACACATGAATATCCCCACCAAAAACTTCAAGACTATTCAGTTGCCGTCACATATCTTGCTCAGACCACCGCAAAGCTGAGAGACAATTGATTGAGGTTCTTGGTACTACCCTCCTCCTCTCCCCAGACTCTCTATTCAGACATAATTACATCTGTAATCACTTCCCAACCTGATACAGTTTAGCTTATACCCTTTTAATGGCAGGTCATTTCTAGGATGTTGGAAAGTTCTTTGCACCTTCTATGGGGCTGCTTCCGTGTAAGCAAGTGACAATCCAGGGGATGATTCACTGGGCACAAGTTAAGCATCCGGCTCCTGTTGAAAAACAGTAAGAGTTGATTGACTCTCAGCTGAGCTTTTCGAAAATATCCAGCTTTGCTCTTAGGCCACCCTTCAGCTGAAGATAATGCACAGAGAATGCTACTAGTTGCAGTGGAGCAGAATACTCATCTTAGTTGTTAGCTCAGGCGGCATGATATCTCACTTAGTAGCAATAAGCTGTGTAAAAACAAAAAAAAAAAATCTGGCAGCCCAGAATTAACATAGTGGGTAAATACTGTGAGGAGCAAGAGAGGCAATGGTGGATGTTATGGGAAGACACAGGGTCTGATTATCCAGGCGTTGAGAGGGATGGGGGGAAAAAAAGAGGGGATGTTCTGCAGCTTAATTAATGGAAAGAGGCTTGTGCATCTGACAGTAGCCCCTCTGCAAGGTGAATTCTTTCATAAAGAGCCTCATTCATGAGTTGCCAAGACATCCACAACCTATTCTTGAATTCACACAAAAATTAAAAGCAAAACAACTGACTAGCTAATTTAGCAACTTGCAGGATGCAGCTGGTGCTACTGTTTTCACAAAAAAAAAAAAAGGCCTTTTCCCTTCCACCTCCTAACCATTCCAGTCTTCCTCCCCACCCCCAGCTATTTTGTATCCTGCTGCACCAGTGAGGAGTGTGACAACTTCTGACTTAGCTTGCACTGTGGGATATCGAATAACAAAGGGGAATAATATCAGGATAACAGAGGGGATCTGGCCAGTGCTAAGGAAACAAGCTCACTGCTTGCCCAGGTCCTGCCATCAGCTGAGAAGTAGATCTTCCCTTTATTTATTTATTTATTTATATTAAATAAACAAAGGGCTTCATTATGCTGGATAATGCAACTCCATCCCTGGAATCTTGATAAATCAACAGCTACCTATCCTATGTACCACTGAGGAGGCAGTTTGTGTAGCTCCATGTGTATGAAGACACTTTCTGTTTCCAGCAGTGATATATTATTACCTTAGTTCTTCCTAGCTACTACTTCACATTCTCATATTACCTGACACAGAAAAACAAGTCTCTCCTGCCCCCCAAATCCCTTTTCACTCAGATTCTCCTTCCCAAAGGATGTTTAATACAAGATCCTTCTGTGCGTGACAATATTTTAAAAACCAGAGTTAGCCAGGTTGGGAGCCCTAATACAAGCCACTGGCTGTTTTTAAAGGAGCAATGAGCAAATCTAAAGGTTTCTGAAAGGGTATTTGAAATGATGTGGTATATTGCCACCTGATTGTGACAGGCCTCCTAGTCTAGCTAACAGAGGTAGAGTTGCTCCAGTACCGGCAGCTATGGGAAGTGACTGAAATAAATTGTTTGTGCAGTCAGAGCTTTATTTAGCAACGGAACTTCACAACTAATGCTGCCAACAAAGAAAGTAACAAAACATCATACAGACATCACTAAAACTCCAGCTGGAGATAGCAGCATGGTCCTTGAAACCAGTCAAACTCCTCTTGCTTCAAGCTGCAAAAGGAAGCTTGAAAGACTAGAGTGGATGTTGCTCAATTTCCAGAGATTACAAAGCAGACCTAAGGTTTTCTAAGCCTGGGCTCAGCAATTTCAGAGCTGTTTTGCTATACGGGTTATTTCCCAAACTCCCATCCTTAGTGAGAAGGTCCGTGTGCCAGGAGATGCCAAGCAGAAGATGAAAAGGGAAGTGCTCCAACCAGCTTTGCAGTATGTGAGGGTTTTCTTTGTCCATTGAGTCTGAAAAGTGGGGGGTGTGCCTTTCAGTCATATTTCTTACAGGTATGGTGCTGTTGTACTGCAAGAGTTGGGCAGCTTCAGAATAGTCTCCAAATTACGTAGCTGGTAACAGCCTCTCTGGTCATTACAATTTTTTCAGTTTCTTAATAGGATTTAGAAAAAAAATATAATGGAAACTGGATGAAAATGGGATTAACAAAAATGTGGTCAAGCTTTCTCCTACCTCTTTTTCTCCATGTTTCTTGGCGAACTTTGACTAACGAAAGATTGCAACAACTACAAATCTGGAAATTTTCCCCTGGCTAAAACTGAACTAGAATGTAGTACACCCACATCACAGTTGGAAGTTGTGAGGATTCATTCAGTTACATTAAGGACTGTCAGAATCCTTTAGCAGCTCAAAGTAACCTTATTTAGCAAAACTACCTTTGCAGTCTCTTTTATTGACTTCTAAGTACCGAGGATGGCCCTTTTTTCATCTGAAGCGCTCAGCAAGTGTGCTATCAGCCTTTTCGGAGAAGCTTCACTCCCCCCTTCCCCTCCCCCGTTCTTGTCTAGTTAGATCTGGAGAAAGTTATATAAGTCATGTTCATTAAAACAGAGACCAAGAGAATATTCCAGCAGTATGGAGACCACAAAAAGCTGTTGGGAAGCTGTGAAAGGGATTTTGTGTGAACTCTAAAATGAATCCCCCCCGTCTCATAAAGTGATAACCCAATATTCCCAAAGGGAACAGCGGGAGGGAAACCTAAACCTGTCGGCAAAGTCAACCGGTAATGATTGGAGAGTTAATTACTTTAGAGCTCACAAAGACAAGCTGAGGTGTTAAAATTGCTCCTGCAAACACCAGCATCCTCCCCTTTCACCTAGACTAACTAATCGCAGCAGGACAGTAGCAAGAAGGACCTGAGCAGTCCCTTATTACGGCAGCTTTCACTAGCTCTGAGCAAAGTGATCTTTATTCATTTTTAATTCCATCCTTTATCTCATCAGCTGCCCTCACAAAGTATTATAGTAAATATGTTTAAAAACACAAAGCTGCATCAAGTTCAGTGATGCTGGTTGACACAGAGTCCTGCAGTATCCCAGGTCTTCCTCTTGGGATTAGCCTCACAAACACTACTCTTACACACAGCAGCAAAACGCTTCCTATCGTATCAGTGCTTTTTACATGGCAAAAGGAGAAACTTAAATCCAGTGCAGCTATAACTAACAATTTGCTGTGGAGCCTATGTGCTAATCCTTTTTTCTTCAGCAAATTTGTTTTGAGTCACACTTTAAATTAAGATTTCATTTGTGAGGTTTAACACAATATTAGCAGGTGTTTCAATGTAAAGTGTGGAGTTTAAATACAATCAGTAGGGTGTTTCAGACGATGATGAGCTATTGTTGTAAGAAACCCTACTGACCCATTGGACTCATAACAATTGATTACCATCTATTAAAACATCTATTAATCACTTACTAATTCTTTATCATGTACAAATAGAACCTCCGTGTACAGTACTGTGAGATACTGTGTATATGAAAGACACCAATTTATAGGACATTGCCATGTATAAGAGCCACCTGTTTTCTTCTGCTTTGCTTTTAGCCTTTTCCTTTGCACTCCTAAACTCTTTTCATCCCACTGCTTCTTTAACATGTATAATAGTTAATGCAACCAAAAGACATGCCCCTGCCAAGGTTTCAAATACATGTTAGCAGTCCACTAGTTTCCTTTCCATGACTAGCACAGCTACTCTGTAAGTGGATCTTTTGTGGCTAGAGTAGGGCCCATGGAACTCAGGTGACCAGATTTTTCATGAAGCCAGCACTCTCTTCTAACCACTTTGCTTCATGCTTTGTATATCTCTGGTTGGAGAACAGGAAAAATAATATACACTCACTTAAAGAGCTCTTACAGGAACTAATTCATTAAGGATTGTAAAGTGCTTTGATATAGCAGTTTGGTATATTTGCCAGAGTAGAAAGAAACATGTGGGATTTATTATAAAAAGTCACTGTCTCCATCCCTGTGGGATGACAGCTGATCTACCACAAACACTTATTTCCAAATTACAGTACTATGCCAATTACAACTCCTGAATTGAAACTGCTATAACATTTACCTTATAATCTGCTAGTTTCAGGAATTAAAAAGCTTCTGAATAAGTGAGATGGCAGCAGAAGGCTATTTTATACAATTATTCAATTTTATTAAATGTAATAGATGAGACAGCAAATGATCAGAAAATATACCCAGAGGTTATACACTTTGTGTGTGTATAAATATATGAACGTACATATTAATATATATAGTGTATGTATGTATAATATGTATATATTAATATATATAGTGCTTAAATTGGGCAGTGATGCTCTGTTGTGTGCAGCAATGCATATCCTTATGCATAAACCAAGACGTTTTCTAACTGCATTCAGAGTTAGTTTTGTGGCTTAATCTTTCAGATTAAATTACAATATAAAAGGCTGGTAAAAAATATCAGAAATGAAAAAAAGAAGAGGCTGTTTCAGTTCAGAGGGAATATGAGGTTGAAGGGTAGGGCTACAGGGAAGTTGCTAGCAGGTGAGCTAAGTAGAAGAGGTGGTATAGGTAAAGAATACCTGTGTTCAGCTCATTGACAGGGACATGCTGGGGTGCAGAGGTTGGGAAGAAACTCACTGCACTCTTAAGATGACTTTCCTCCCCAGGGTCACTTCTTTCAACTGCATGTGCCAGGGGTGGCAATTTCCAGGTGACTGTAGTCATATATGTAGTTATGTGTAGTAATAATAGAAGGAACATCCTGGCTTCGTTGAAGTCACAGGAAGTTTTGCCAGACTTTGGTGGGGGTCGAGACTTTACCCTCTAGAAACTCCAAAGATACATAGGGATCTGTCACCATACCAACACGGGCAACTATATAATTGTTTCTAAATACGTAACAGCCCCACTAGTTTTAATGGAAATGCATCAATGATTAAAGCCCTCACAGGGAAATTCTTAATATGGCAGTAATTTCATGCACAAGAATTTTCTTAGTGATTTTGAATGAGTGTTCAAACTCTAATTTAGCATTCTTTCTTGTATACTGATGAATTTGTTCTGCATTCGTCTGGGCTTCATCTAAGCAGTAGTCTCCAGCATGTCTTACACCACTACTACACATATAGCAATTTTCAGATTTTGATTTTGAGAACTGAATTTAACTCAGACCATGCTCAGCCCTTAACTTCTTGATTTCTCTCACTTGGCATCCAAAAATAGCAGCATACATGCAATTTTAGAACAATTCTAATGACTTTTGGAGAGAACGATATGCTTACTACATGCACTACAATATAGATGTGCAATCAAATATATTTTTCCCTGGGGTGTGTGTGGGGGTGACTATCCTTTAAATAAGGTTATTTAAAACTTAATAAAAGCAAAAAGATTAATAGAACAAAGTGAAATGGGCCACAGTACTTCTTTCTACAAGCAGACACGAGAGAGTCATTTTGATTTTAGATACTTTTCTTTTAATACCAAAGACATCTTTGTAGCAGATGGAATGGATGTATATAGGTGTTTAGGCACCTGTTACTGATCAGGGGAATTAGTTGTTGTACTTCACCAGTTTGAGGTGGCTTTGGGAGAGAAATCCCCCAAAGTCTGACCGTAGAAGGCATGCTAAAATGTGAATGTTATTGCTTACACTAACTTTTTTGGTGGGCTTATAACTTTTCCATAGATATTTTTAATATAGGATTGAGGTTTCTTTCATACAATAAACCAAAACTATTTCTTCTCTAGATCACAAACCAAAATGCACACAACATATTACACATGCTCAGTTGCATCCAAAGTGTTTCAGGTACTTATGGCTTCTCTGTGTAAAATGCACTGTCTCAAACTGAACTGCACTAAATTCCCACGATGTCACTCTTTTGAAGCTATTATTCTGGGAAATAGTATAATTTACAGTGATAGTGGATCTAAGTTTGCTGGATGATGATTCATGTATAAAGAGGGTCATGTGCTTAAGTTTACAATTTACATAAAGTTAGGTACACAACAAATGTCAAGATCCATAGGAGTCTCTCTTCAAACAAAAGATTCTTGAATATGTTAAAAACTGGAACACAACACCCAATGACATATTGTCCTATAAAATTTATTTTTAGGAAAAGAATTATATTAAGAAGAAAGAACGGAGTTATTTAAACCAGAGACTTTTATGATTTTTCTCTGTGCTATTGCTTATGTCTTCAACACACTCGTAATTTCAAAATGGCCAAACAGATTATCGAGTTTTCTAGAGTGTTTTGTTTCCCGAACTGGTTTGTGGCTATGCCAAGTTTCAGTTTCAAAAAATTATTTTTATGTTTTTACCACTAACCAAGTTGTAAATTTCCCAGAAAGAAAAAATAAAGTTTATAATGGAAATGTTGACACAACACTCAGAATAGTGTTGCAAATGTGACGCTCTGCTACAAATTGTGCTGTAATAATTTATGTTGTTTCCAATAATTTAAAAGTGATTTTAAATCACAGCCAGGTCCTGCATAATACACGAATGTTGATGGATTCTCCAATGAGCATTAGGTCACTATATATTTCAATTTCCCACTCCGTATTTAAAAGGCTGCATCTGGAAGTTAAAAGACTAAAATCTCAGTCAATGGTTATGGTGTGATAGATACATGCTGGAATATTATTTTCACCCAGTAGCTTTCTGTAAGTAGGTCATACAATTTTACAGTGCTCTGAAACATCACCAAAGAGTTTCCCTATACAGTATGTCCAGCAATTGATTCTGAAAAAGTTGCACTAAACCTTAATGCTTATTATTATTTTATAACAGAAACTTTGTTCACTTGCTGGTTCTCATGCAGTCCATCATCTAGGAAAGACCTTTGAAATTTATTTTAGAAGGTCATTTTTCACCCACTATAAAAGGAGATTTTTTTTAAATTTTATTTTTTTTGGGGGGGGGCACCAAGTATTTTTAGAAAACTTTGCAGACAGGCACCTAACGCAACACATCACCCTCAAGATGGGGAAAAGAGCATGTTGAGGAAAGACTTCTGAGATGGTCACATGTCAAGTTTGGGAAGATGGGGGAGATGTCTAGTTGGTGCTCGCTTGAGTAGATGGTCAGGTAGTAGACTGCCTTTTTTCTCCTTTGCGTGGTACCGTGTGGGATGTACCCCGTGGTATTTTGTCATGCCATGCTTGGGTGAAAAGTGGTGTTTGGGTAGAAGTGGTTTTTGCTGGCTGTAGCTGAGAAAACCATCACATATAGTATTAAAACTTTGACGTGGTGAGTGGCCTTTGGCAACACAGCTCAAAACAGCGTGGAGAAAACGTTTAAATGAGTTGTAAGTCCATACATGTTATCACCTTGTTCTTTAAAACACATTCCCCGTAACATCTTGTTACATGTACAAACTCCATGGGAGGACAACATCTGTGACTTGTTCACTCTGCTTCCATCCCTCGGACTAATTATGGTCGTCTTAAGCACAGCCCTCTTTCCCCCGGACCGAAAGTGCTCGAGCTCTTTGGGAAACACTGGCTCTCCAAAGCCTGCCTGTGGTGGTGCTCCCATCGAGACGTTTTAAATTGCCCCATGTTGAACGGGAAGCCCGGCGCGACCCCCCGAGAGCGGCCGAGGGCCCCCCAGGAGGCGCCGGTGGCCGTTCCCCTACAGCCGCCTTCCCGCCCCGGGGGACGCACCGCCCCCCAAAACTTTATAGCCTGGAATCCCCCTTTCTCGCACCCCTCCCCCCCTTTTTTTTTTCCCTTTTTTNTTTTTTTTTTCCCTCCCCCCCCCCCCCCCTTTTTTTTTTTCCTTTTTTTTTTTTTTTTTTCCGAGGGAAAAAGGTAGGGGGGAGCTCAATTTCCCACTTGCCAACAGCAGATAAAAAAGTGGGGAGGGACCTCTTCTGTCACAGCCTATGTAGATTAACCTTTCAATTAGCTGTTATCAGGTCCTGTGTTTTAGCACCAGTCCCCGCAATCTGAGTCCGCCCGCGCCAGGGAGGCTGGAGGTCTGGGGTGGGTTTCTGTTTTAATTTCTAAATTAATGATAATTGCTCGCGTGGCTCCCCTCCCCCGCCGAGAGCTGAACGCGTGTGTCAGATCTGCCCGTCCACCTTTTAGTATTTTGGAGTGAGAAGAGGAGCCCCGCGGAGGAGGAGGAGGGGAGACAAGGTATTCTCTCTGTATTCATCTTCTTTTTTCCCCTCTCGCGGAAGGGCTTAGGGAAGGTAACTGGTGCAATCAATCCGCTGGCTGGGGATTCCCTCCACCCCCTCCCCGGCTCGTCTGGCTCTCCTGGCTGGGTTTCTTCAGTGTGTATGTGTTTGGGGAAGGGGGTGGGGGGAGGCTGTGTTGTTGTTGTGTTCCTGGCTCTGGTTGCAGCCAGGAGAGAGAGCGAGCGGGCGAGCGAGAGACAGAGCGGAGAGAGCGAGCGAGCGAGAGAGAGAGGAGCCGCGATCGCGTTTCAGGGGCAGCACATTCCGCAGGAACCGCTGCTGCAGAAACACACACGGGCAGAGAAAGGAGGTCATTGCAAGCAAAGGGGGGAACCTGCATCGGAGGTTAGATTCCCAGGAGTTTATGTGGGGGATAACAGGGAGCATGCGATGGGTTTTGTTTTGCACTGGGTGACAGGCTGCAATTTGCCATAATAACCCCCTTTCCCTTCCCTCTCCCAGCGCAGGGGGCTTGTCACTAGGCTGGGTACTTTTTTTCCTTTTGCACTGGAGGCTGATGCACGTGTTTGCAGACACTTGTGCTGGGTAAATGCATTGCAATGCTCTGCGTTTTGCAAGGGAGGGGGAGCAGCAGCAGGAGGTGATGGCTGGGTTGGATGGGGTGGGGAGAGGGGGAATGGAGTGGTGGAGGGAAGCAGGGGATGGCTGAGGTTTTTGTGTTGCATGTTCCCACCCTGTCTTTCTGAGGCGGTAATTGTTCCTTCGCAGACGGGGTGACAGAGAAGTCCCTGTGCTTCGCATGGCGAAACTTGCAGGGACCTGCATGTGGCTGTAGAGCTGGGAGTCATTGTCGTCGTCCCCGTTCCCACCCCCTCCTCCCCTCCCTTGGCGGTGTGGGGTGTGTGTGTGCGCGATAAGCGGCTGCCAGTGCCAGGCACCTTGGGAGGGTTATGCTGGGAGCACGCTGCTCCATCT